>CM062804.1:251299264-251664871 GCA_031772625.1 Pinus tabuliformis
TTCAGAACTGCCTCTTAATACAAATTTATAAATTCTACCATAGCCTTGAGGTTCCCTGTATCTATTTCTTGTGCAGTTTTAGACATAGGGATAAATATGAAGTATAAGTTATTGCAATATATATTTCACATATGGGATGAGCTCTGGCGTTTCTGGAGGGAACCTGGTTCGAATCCCTGTAAACTCTCCAAATGGTTGTTGCGAAGGAGGCCTCCCCCCCTCCCCCTCTGGATGTCGAATCTGCTTTCCACTCATTGGTGGCCTCCCTTCCGAAGCGTCCTCATCCAGTTGCAGCTGTGACTTCCAAGTTTGTCAAGAGAAACACAGAGGTTAAGGATGTCTCCCTGTCAGACGAATCTCATCACACCTCCCAGGTGTATTCGGAGAGAGTGTTAATTGGGAAATTTACAAGTATGTGGCCCTCACCTAGATCTATGGAGGCCTGGATTAAGAAAACCTAGACTCCCATGATGAAAGGTGAAATTTCACTTTCCTTTTTTGGTAATGGCTTCTTCATCTTTTTATTTGGAAACAAAGAGGATAAGGTGGTCATTTTTCGTAATGGACCATATTTATTTGGCTCCAGAGGGATGTATTTAAATAAATGGACCTTGGATTTTAATCTTGATGAAGAAATCCCTACTTCCATTCCAATCTGGGTCAAGCTCCCTCCTCTCCCTATCTCTTGTTGGAGCGATTATTTCCTTCAGGCTATTGGTAATTGAGTAGGGAAATACTTGGATAAGTCTGAGCCAAAAGGATCCCAATTTTCCTGTGCTAAAATTTGTGTGGAATTTGACTTAGAAAAGGGACTTCTAGCTGAAATCAATCTAAAATTAGGAGAATGGAAGCACTATGGCCATTTTTCCATAGACTACACCAAAATTGGGAATGATAAAAGTCAAAATGTTCCGACTGCATAAGAGGAGTAGTGGAAAAAACCTAAGAAATCCCTGAAGGGTAAAGGCTCGATGTTAAAACCTCGTAGCATGTCAGTCACCAATACGGTTCCATCCTCTTCGAACCTGTTCAAAGTGTTGAGTGACTAATATATGGAGATGAAGGCACCACCTTCGACAATCGTGGAGGAGATACAACAAAGAGAAGAAGGAGAACTAGTTGTGGAAAATAGTCTGAAGGGCGGTGGGGGTGAAGTTACCCCGCCAAAGTCTGCACCTGTCACTGAAGAACCTCTGAGTGGCCTGCACAAAGGTTTGGACTATGTTTTCACTCAAAATTTATCCTAAACTCTACCCTAGGCTAAAGAGTTTATCATCCAGGAAAATGATTCCAACAAGAAAGCTGGAAGACCAAATAAAAGGACACAGAGAGAAAGGGAAGCAGAACTAAACAAAAAGTTGGGGAATCAAACAGTCATTTTAGAAATTCTGAAAGGAAAAAAATCGAACAAAGATCGAACAAAGAAGTAAAGGACGGTGGTTTCTCCCCCTCCACCCACAAATAATGAAAGTAATATCTTGGAACATAAGGGGGCTAGGAAACCCTGCTAAAATCCTAGCAGTCAGAGACATAATAAAACAAGAATGCCCATCAATAGTATTTCTTCAAGAAACAAAGTTAGAAGAAGTGGAAATTATGAAAGAAGCTAGGAAATTCTGGAGAGACAGCATGGGGTCAACTCAATCCTTAAGAGGAGCCTTAGGAGGACTAGGCATATTTTGGTTGAACAAGAAATTTACTCTCGTTTATGAAATTAAGACAAAATCTTGGATAATGGCTCTTTTGGAAGATAAGGAGACAGGGGAAAGAATACCCTTCATAAATATCTATGGTCCAGTGCTATACAGTGACAAGGCAAACTTTTGGGCCTCATTAGAGGCGTTAAAGGAAGAGAATTATCACATTAACAATATAATGGGAGGGGACTTCAACACAGTACTAAATACGACAGAAAAAAGAGGAGGGTCTGCGATCAAGGATCCCTTTAGAGATAGAATGGAGGAAATTATGGAACAATGGGATCTCATTAATATCAAACCTAAGATCTGGAAATACAATTGGTCTAATAGAAGGGTTGGTGATCATTACATTGCTTCTCGTTTATACAGGTTCTTATTGCATATCAACTGGCTCCTCAATGGACTGAACCCTCCTCTTCTATCGAATCTCAAGGAGATTCATGTCATCGCCCCATCATGATCTCTATGGAAAAGGTAGAAAACCTTGGTCTGTTGCCATTTAAATTTAATGCAAATTGATGCCAAAATGAAAAAGTTTGGAATATGATAAAGCAAATTGGGCTTGCCAAATTCAAGGCTTGCCCAACTTTGTCTGGGAATCTAAGTTAAAAAATGGCAAGAATGACTTGAGGAAGTAGCTCAAAGAAAACTATCAACCTCCAAGGAAAAAAAGAAAAGAGAAAGTCAAAGAATTAGAAGAACACTATAATATGATGGAGAAAAGTCATATCGAAGATTCACATATTCAAAAAGAAAAATATCTCTCCACTCAGATATTCAGTCTAAGTAGGCAAGAGGAAAAATTGTGGAGGCTCAAATCTCACAGTCTTTGGTTGAAATCTGAGGACTATAATACTTCCTACTTCCACAAACAAGCAATGGCTTGAGAGAACAAGAATAGAATCAAGGAAATAAAGGTGGTGGGTGGGTAGATAGTCAACACCTCATCAGAAATTTAAAAGGAGGCATATAATCACTTCAAAATATTCCTCAATCTAGATTGCAATTTTTTAGATGGCACTCCTAAATTTATTTTGGGCATTACCCCGGGTTGTCTCTCCACTCTCTAATGTGTCTCTTTCTCGTGTAATTTTAGAAGATGAAGTTCGAAGTGCGATATGGCATTTGGAACCTGAGAAGGCTCTAGGACTAGATGGGTTTTCTATCAATTTTTATCGTTTATTTTGGAATGTCATCAAAAAATACCTCATTAAAATGTTGAACTATTGCAGAGTTAAAAAGAAACTGGGGGGTAGCACCAATTTTGCCTTTCTCACCCTGATCCCAAAAGAAGCCAATCCCACCTCCTTTTCCAGATTTCGTCCTATCTCGCTTTGCAACTCCTCCTATAAAATCTTGATGAAAATCATTGCCAATAGAATTAAACCCTTGCTTCCTTCCATTATCTTTGAGAACCAAGGAGGGTTTATGCAACATCAAAATATTCTGGATAATATCATCCTGGTACAAGAAGCAATGCACTCAAGAAAAGAAGAGGGAGAAGCTGGAATGATTATCAAATTGGATATGGCAAATGCATTTGATCAGGTAAATCACTCCTTCCTCTTCCTTGTCATGGAAAAATTAGGTTTTAGTAATGATTTCATCTCTTGGATAAAAGCTTGTATTCGTTATCCCTAGATCGTCCCTTTTATCAATGGGCGACATGCCCCTTTCTTTGTTGCTTCAAGTGGGTTACGCCAAGGATGCCCCCTCTCACCTCTTCTCTATATAATCATGATTGAATCTCTAAGTAGCAATCTTGATGTTGGGCGGCTAGATGGCTCCCTTCTGGGACTTAATATTGCAAGAAATGTTAGAAGAATTAATCACTCCTAGTTCGCAAATGACACTCTTCTGATTGGAGGAGCCTCTTTAGCACTAACAACAAGATTCAAAAAAAATCTACATGGGTTTTTGTTTCTTTCTAGGGGATTGATCAACAATTTGAAATGTCTATTAATTTGATATAATTGCCAAGGGGATTCACTAAATGCATTAGGCAAGTTGTTGGGAATCCCTGTGGATATCCAACGTTCCTCCTTCAAATATCTTGGGATTCCTATCTCACTAAAACAAGCATCAATCTGGCTGGGAGAGTTACTCTAATTAAATCAGTACTTTCCTCCCTTCCAGTTTATTTGGGTGTTGGCCTCCTAGCACCAGGCTACATCAATCAACATATAATCAAGCTCATCAAAAAATTCTTATGGCAAGGAGGCAAGGGTAACGAGCATAAATTTCACCTATTGAATTGGAATCCGGTTAAGAAACCTAAGAATTTGGGAGGATTGACAATAAAGGGTCCTGAACTAGGGAACCTCGCATTGGGGCTAAACTGGTATGGAGGCTCCTCTCAGATTCCAATGAGTGGTGGAAAAAAGCCTTTATTAGAAAATATTTCCACAAAAATCACCTCATTAGGCCAGAGGATGAAACTTGGGAAAGGAAAGGATAAAAAATTTGGAGGTTGTGCAAAGCCTCGTCCTCCTCATTTTGAACCATCTTGGCTGGCTTCCTAGGAATGGGAAACACATTCTCATTGGATCTGATTGTGCGAATGGTATTGATCCTGCTCTTTTGGGATGGTTGGTTGAGCATGGGTTCTCCCATCTTGTGGATATATCCTGTTGGGATGATTTGGGTGTGTGGTGTGGGTGGCTCCCTTTGGAATTTCCCAATCACCTTCTCATTCATTGGAATCTTCTGATCGAAAGTCTTAATGGGTTTGCTCCAATAATTACTAGAAAACTAGACAGACGTGTTTGGTTGGGAGGAAAAGCTAAAAAATATAGTGTTAAATATGGCTATGCTCTTTTAACCAAAACTCCCTTCCCCCTTCCACCTTCTAAATTATGGGGGAAATATGGAATGGCAATAGTCTACCTAAGGTAAACATTTTCTGCTAGGAATTGGTTCATGAGAAAATCTTGACGGCAGAAAACTTAAAGAAGAGGAAAATTAGTGGTCCCTCCCATTGCGTCTTGTGTGGCAATGTGGAGGAAACAATCAAGCACTTATTTTTCTATTGTCCCTTTACGATGGAAGCCTGGAACTATGCTCTAGCACCTTTGGCCTCCGTTTCCCAAGTTGCAGATGATTGGAGTGATATGTTTATTCATTGGAAACATAAATTCCCTTCCTCTCCAAATTCTTTGTTAAGGTGATGATGGATGGCAATCCCTAAATATATGTGTTGTGTCGTAATTAGGCTATCTTTCAAAATCAGTGACATAGCTCTGAAACCACAGCAATAAAAGGAATGACACTTCTATTTGAGGTCATATCCTCCCGGGGATTCGATGCTTTAGATATGAAAGAGATATCTAGTTCTGAAAAAATTTGGCTCAGGATCTCCTCCCCCATCCACAAAGCTCCTTGCTTAAGGTCCTATGAAATACCGAAATTTTGTATTAGATTGAAAGGCGATGAATTTACTAAATGGAAAAGGAAAGTCAAGAACAATCAACTATATTTTGATGGAGCTTCGAAAGGTAACCCTGAGGAGGCTGGAGTGGGAGGGGTAATCATAAACCTCAAAGAAAAAATAGAAGTAAAGTATGCATGGGGTCTTGGCATTACGACCAATAATCAGGCGGAAGCCCTTTCACTCTGGCAAGGATTGAAAATAATTTTGGATATTGGTATCAAAACTCTATATATAGTTGGCGATTCCATGATGATCATCCAAAAATGTATTAATCTTCTCAAGAATGTCACTCTCCTAGAAGATGAAACCTCCTCAATCATGGTAAGGATTACATATTTGTTAAAAAAAAATTGAAAAATTTCATCTGTTCCATGTGTTGCGTGCCAATAACCATCTAGCGGATAGTTAGGCCAACGCAGGGGTGTTATTAAAACAAGGCCGAATTTGCATAAGCCAACACAATTCTTCATGTCACATCCCCTGAATGGATGCATAAGGACAGTGTTGTATTGTGGTGGTATGGGTCATCAGAGAATTAGGATGGTAGTTAAGAAGGCCAACTACCCGAGGTGCCTATGCAAGATGGTAATTAATAAGGCTAGCTCTCTGAGGTACCTTCGCAGTGTCTTGGTTAAAGGGTTAGTAGGTGGTGAGTTAAGGCACAAGTGTGGTGTCTCCGGAAGGCAAATCATGTACGTATATAGGTGGGTGTTAAGGTAGCGGTTACTCGCCGAAATTTGTAATACAACTACTTCTCCTAGGGATGAAGGAACCATCATATTACGATCCTGGGTTCTGGTGGTGGAAAATATGGAAGGAATAGGCATTGACAAGACTCTGCATTGTCACGCATTTATCAAGGACAAGATCGAGAGGAATGTTGGGATTGATCAGGTTGTTATATATTTCAGTTGGCTTCAGTCAATTAATCAAAATATTTTCATTGTTCAAAGGCGTATAGCTGCAAAGATGTCCTCTGTGCAAAATGGCAGTGGGGGAGGTTCAGGGCTTGGCAGTTCAGGTTCTGGTCATGGTGTGGGGCATGGAAGTGTTGAGAATCTCGTGGAGAGCTACTATAAACAAGTAGTAAAGGATATTTTCAAGGAATTGAATGAAAATATGGGGGTGAATCAGTATTAGCAATTTAACAATCTTTCATTCCCATAAACAAATTTTTATACGCTACTTCAGTTAATTAAACCTGCGTATATACGCAACTGTGCTTTGAGAAAACCGCGTATATCTTGTAGTTTTCTAATTTAGTTAGTTGATCTTAATATGTGTATTAGAACCATAAAACAGTAATCAAGTGCAGTAAACAGTACAGGCAATCACACACATGAACACAAGATGTGGAAACCCAATGTGGGTGAAAACCACCTGCTACAATTTGTCTCTATCTTCTTTTAATAGAAAACTTCTTTTTACAATATTTCTGTACTGGTGCAGCCTTACACCATTACGCAGGCTTCTACCAGAAGAAGGCTACAACCTTCTCTCATTCTCCAGCTTCTCCTAGAAGGGAGCTACAATCCCCATAGCTCTTGTACTAGCTGATATACTAGTACGTAGGTGCTGATCTACAGAAGGCTACAACCTTCTCTTTTCTTCCACGGACCACGTTTCATAAATTTTCAGACTGGATCCATCAATAACATCAATCAAACATCAAGAATTTGTATCAACCAATCTCCTTTGCACCAACCAAAACTGAATCAAACAATCACTTCTCTGAATGTTGTAACCAGAATACAGTAATAGTAACCAGAAACCAATCCTGAACCCAGAACACTGCAACAATAAACAGAAGTAGCTAAAACATATTTTATGAGTCGTACGCTACTTCAATATGTAGAACCTGCATGCATACGTTGTTGTATTGTGGCAAACCTGCGTATACGTGTTTTTTGAAACACCAAACCAGCATGTATACGCGCCTTTTCTATGCGAAACCTGCGTACAGATCTATAAAAGATAATTTACCCTTTTCAAATATTCAAACATCAGTTATACCCAAATTATCAGATTTATAGATCAAGTCATGCGCCAAATATAACAGATCAAAATCACACAAAGATACTTCTCTTCAAGCCTTGAGATCTTGACCCATCAATAGAACTTATCCTTCTCCTTGCACTCAGGTTCCTCCTTGATTCAGATCCAACTATGCACCATAACCCAATGACCAGTATTCTAGATCTTTCTCTTCATAAGATATTCAATCCTTGAGTGCCTTTGCCTAATGATCTCCTTCCCCTTTTATAGTCTTAGGCCTTACTTAATACCATGGTCCAAAACCACTTAGAACCAATACTTGGGACCCAATACCTGGGTTCAACACTTTGGACGAGATACCATGGTCCAAAACCATAGGTCCAAATACCAAGGACTAAATACCATGGACTAAAAACAAGTTTTCCCACATGTACACGCTTTTCCTTGCATGAAAGTGCGTGCATACGCATATGCGCCTTTTGATCGGCGATCCCACGTGTATACATGGCTTGGTTAAGAGGAACCTGCGTATATCTCTTTTTCCTTCATTCTGAGAGCCTGAACTGTGATCTGTCATTTGAGTGAGTTGCCATCAAGGACAACACCTGTGTCATAGTGCCAAACCTGTGTCATAATGCCAACAATCTCCCCCTTTGGACTTGATGGCAACCCCAAGTCGCTGAACTGTGATCTATCATTTGAGTGAGTCGCCATCAAGGACAACACCTGTGTCATAGTGCCAAACCTGTGTCATAATGCCAAAAATCTCCCCCTTTGGACTTGATGGCAACCCCAAGTCACTCAAAGTCATTCTCCCCCTTTGTCATCAAGGGAAAAGGGTTATGCTCCCCCTGAGTACATGCTGAAATCTTTGCTCTACTGTGCTACCCATGCTCCCCCTGACTGTAGGCAAGGTTTGCAAAAAGATGTTCTACAAGAAGTAACATGACTCTATACATCATAAATGACCTTCCTATCACCAAAGACTCATACATACATCCATCTCCCAACCAAGTGGAGATATACCAATATTGACTCATCCACCCAACCAAGTGGGGATACACCAAAAGTTTACACAGGATAAACAAGAACATTACATCATCCATCCCAGGCATAGTGGGGAAACCCAAAATAGGCTGTTACATGACCTTGATAATAAAAGAAATACATGACATAGAGACTAAATATCTCAGACAAGACTATGATAGTCATCAGAAACTATCATCAGTAGCATCTGTCAATCATCATCCAGACCAGCAACCATGATCTCCCTCTGCACCTGTTCCATTTTAATTAAAAACAATTGTGAAGTAGACAAAGATCTTCTAAGATAATGCCAACAATGAATTATTAGAAGTAAATGCTCCCCCCTAAACCTATGCCAGATGGTCTTTGTCAGACCCATATCAGACTCTTTTCATCCTGAGTCTAACCCACTATTATCCTTCAGACCAACATATACGCAACTATATCCACTGAAACCTACGCATGTATGCAGATACTCTTCATGAAACTCGCATACACCCACTTTTCTCTGAAACAGATAAGTGTTAACAGCAAGATGATGCATCAATTACTCCCAGTTTCTGTCTGAGATATTCAAATGTCTCCCTGGGCAGTGGTTTGGTGAATATATCAACAACATGTTCCTTGGAGGGAACATACTCCAATTTGACCTTGTTCTTGAAGAAAATGATATTTGATAGGTATGTGCTTGGTCTTGGAATGCATGATAGGGTTCTTTGAAATGCTGATTACACTTGTATTATCACATAGAATGGATATGGGTGGAGTACAAGTGATTTGAATGTCTTGCAATGTTTGCATCATCCAAAGGAGTTGTGTGCAGCAAGATGCAGTAGCCACATATTCTTCTTCAGCTGTAGATAAAGCAATTGAACTTTGTTTCTTGCTGAACCAAGACACTAATCTGGAAACCATAAAGAATGCACCACCACTAGTGCTTTTTCTGTCATCCATGCTTCCTGCCCAATCTTCATCTGTATATGCATGAAGTGTGAGATATGTATCTCTAGGATACCATAAGCCATAGTTCTGAGTTCCTTGAAGATATTTGAAAATTCTTTTAACTACCTGAAGATGAGCTTCCTTTGGATTTGCCTGAAATCTTCCAACTATTCCCACTGCATGCATGATGTCTGGTCGGGTACCTGTTAGATAGAGTAGACTACCAATCATGGATCTATAGGTTGGTTGATGTACTGCTGCTGATTCATCATTTGCGCTGAGGCTGCATCCTGTTACCATAGGGGTACATACTGGTTTCGAATCTTCCATGCCATATTTCTTCAAGATCTGCTTGAGGTACTTGGTTTGTGATATAAAGATACCATATTTGTTTTGTTGGACTTGTAAACCAGGAAAATATGTGAGCTCACCAAGCGGGGACATTTCAAATTCTTTCTGCATAACCAAAGCAAAGTTTTGACTCATGGCTTCTTCATTGCTACCAAAGATGATATCATCAACATACACAACAAGCATTAGCAATTTATCATTGTCAATTTTTATATATAAGTTGCTATCTGTTGATCCTTTTGAAAAACCTTGTTGATGGATGTATTTGTCCAAACGATAATACCAAGATCTTGGAGCTTGTTTAAGTCCATAGAGAGCCTTTTTGAGTCTGCATACAAGTTTTGGATCATTTCCAAGGATAAACCCATCTGGTTGCTCAATATACACTTCTTCTTCCAAGTCTCCATTTAGAAAGGCAGATTTCACATCCATTTGATATATTTTGAACTTCCAAAAGCTAGAAAGAGCAAGGAACATTATTATCGCTTCAAGTCTGGCAACTGGTGCAAAAGTTTATTCAAGGTCTATGCCTTCTTGTTGAGCATATCCTTTACAAACAAGTCTGGCCTTGTTTCTAATAACATCTCCATTTTCATTCAGCTTGTTTTTGAATATCCATTTTGTTCCTATGACATTCTTATCATTTGGTCTAGGAACCAACTCCCAAGTGTTATTCTTTTCAATATGTTCAAGTTCTTCATTCATGGCCTTGACCCAGCATTCATCTTTGCATGCTTCACTAATATTTCATGGTTCAACAGAGGAGAGCAATGCTAGATAGCTTGAAGCTTCTGTAATAGTTCTTCTTGCTTGTACACCTGCCTCTTTCTGCCCCAAAATTTGAGTCTCTGGATGGTTCTTCTGGACATACCTAGATGGAGTCTTTTCTTCTACCCTTATCTGTTCTTCTGGTGCCTCATAAGTTTCTTCTTCAGCATTAGTCTAGTTTGATGTCGAAGGATAGTCCTCATCATCTTCAAAATCTTCGGTTTTTATCTGTTTTGGATTGTTGCCTACTTCATCAATCACCACATCAATACTCTCAACAATTTTACCAAGTCTTTTATTGTAACACTTATATCCTTTACTTTGGGAAGAGTAACCAAGGAGAATGCCTTCATTTTCTCTATGTTCAAACTTGCCAAACTTTTTATCAGTGCTTTTGATGTAACATTTGCTTCCAAAAACTTTGAAGTATTTTACAGTGGGAGTCTTACCATACCAAAGCTCACAAGGAGTTTGAGTGTTGTTTACCGGACATTTGTTTTGTTGAGAATAGTAACGACAGCAAATGCAGCTTCATCCTAGAAGGTTGTGGGAGTTCCAGACTCATCCTGCATAGCACGAGCCATTTGTTGAACCGTTCTGTTCATCCTTTCTACCACACCATTTTTCTGAGGAGTCCTTGTAGTAGAGAATTCTCTTCTTATTCCATGTTCTTCACAAAAGTCAAAAAATTCATCTGAGGTAAAGTCTCCTCCTCGATCAGACCTGGGACATTTGATTTTGTGATCTAATTCATTTTCAACCAAAGCTTTGAAGGCTTTGAACTTTTCGAAAGTTTCGTCTTTATGCTTTAGAAGTCCTATCCAACACATCCTGGAAAAGTCATCAATGAACAATATAAAGTATTCTTCTCCTCGAGGTGAATTTTTCCTTGATGGACCACATAGATCAGTATGGAAAAGTTCAAGTGGCTTACTAGTTGATCCTTCCTTCTCAAGGAAATGTGTTCTGGTTTGCTTACCAAACTGACATGATTTGCGTATTGTATTGTCTAGAATAATGATGTCAAGAAGATCGCGAACAGCCTAATATTTGCATGCTTTCCTTATATAAGGGAAGCTCAGATGCCCCAATCTTCTGTGCCATAGCTAGTGTTCATCATTTTTGCTTAGATAGCATTGTTGTTGTCCTCCCTTGAGTATGTATAAATTATTTGGAGTTCTTATGCCTTTGATCATTGTTTCTCCTATATCAAGCTCACGAACAATACATCCATTTGATCGAAATACTACCTCATTTCCTTGATCACACATTTGACTAACACTCAATAGATTATGCTTTAAGCCATCAACATACATAACATTTCCAGCTTTGACCTTTTATTTTAAAAGAATAGAGCCTTTACCTTTTATGAGTGCAGGGGTGTCATTTCCAAATGAGACCTTCTTTTCCTTTTCTAAGGCACTATATGACAGAAGTTTTTCTTTATCACCTGTCATATGTTTTGAGCATCCACTATCGATGTACCACTGATTTTCTTGTCCTTCAACATATAAGGCTATACCACATCTTTCTATTTGCAGTTCTTTCTTTCTCCATGTTTTGGGACCCGATGAAGCTTGCTCCTTCTGAGATGTTTGCCGAAACTTACTCCTACATTCAGAATCTTCATGACCAAAGTTGTTACAAATAGAGCATTCTATTTCATTTTCAAGAGCAGAAAAATTATTGTAGGTCCTCTTCATGATCCCAGTCATACTCCTTTGATTTTGTGTTTCTCTAGTCATGATGGTCTTGTAGGCAACACATTGAGTAGCTTTGTGTCCAAAGTTATGACATGAAAAACATTGGCCATTAAAGAAATTCCTGCGATTATCAAATCTACTGACCATGTGATTGTAGTTTCCATTGACATTCATTCTTGAAGAAAATTGGGAATGATTTACCTGCGGTTGGTTGTAGCTTCTGTTCATCCTTGAAGTAGATTGACCCTGATTTACCTGGTGATCCGCTTTATATCTTTGCTGCCGATTGTCAACCTATTCACTTCTCCTTGCTACATCAAGATAACTTTTGGAGGTGGATGGCTTTTGTGCTTGAGAAGCTTCTTCAGTATATCCAAGGCCTGTCTTTATTAGAGGAGAACGCTGCACTTTTATAATCTCATCTAAAGTTCCAGATCCTTTAGCAAATCTAAGATTAAGAGATTTTGTTTTCTCAATATCTTTTCTAAGTCTCATAATTTCACATTCTAACTTTTCATTGTGTTTTTCCCTTTCAGCAAGTTGGAATGTCAAAGTATCTATAATCATACTCTTTTCTTCTAAACAAATTTTAAGTTTAGAAATTTCTTCATAGAGACCATCTTCATCTATAGCATCCAAGAAATCATCATCTTCAAAAGCCATCAAAAGTCTATAATCATTACCATGTTCATCTTCATCACTATTTGAAAGTCCATCGCTATCTTCATGTGTATAATAGCTCTTCTTACTTACGCTCTGTTTTCTATTCCATTTAACCGGTTCCTTACCTTTATCAAGCTTATCTTTATGAGGACATTTGGTTGCATAGTGACCAACTCTTCCACAAGCAAAGCATTTGAAAGGTAACTTACCTCTGAATCTTCCAGAGCCCCGTTGAAGGTTCCTGACAAAATTTGATTCTTCCTCTCCTTCTGACGTATGTTCTGACTCATTGTATTCTCCTTTTCCTGAAGCTTTGAATGTGGCTTCTCTCATGTCTGATGGACCC
This sequence comes from Pinus tabuliformis, assembly GCA_031772625.1. Classification (NCBI taxonomy): domain Eukaryota; kingdom Viridiplantae; phylum Streptophyta; class Pinopsida; order Pinales; family Pinaceae; genus Pinus; species Pinus tabuliformis. The sequence goes on from CM062804.1 coordinate 251,312,189, forward strand.
CCTTTTCTCATTTCGAAAGCGGTTAGGATTTCGTGCAGCTGTGACATAGTAATACTTTGAAGATTCTGCTTTTCTTCTATGGCAGAAACTTTTGATTCAAACTTAGAAGACAAGGATTGCCTTTTCAACTAAAGTGACTTCTTTTATCTCTTCACCCAGATTTTTCATGCGGTTAACAATCTCATCTATGCATAGGAAATAATTAGCTACACTTTCATCATTGTGCATTTTGAGAGTTTCATATTGAATTCTGAGAGATTGTAGTTTTACACGTTTTACCTAATCGTCTCCTTCATAGCTTAGAATGATCTTGTCCCATATTTCTTTGGCGGTTTTGAGTTGCATAACCTTGATGAATTCTAATTGTGATAGACTCCCCAATAGAGTATTGACAGCCTTTTCATTTGTTTCATACTGCTTTTTACCTGCCGTATCTGTAGGAGTTGCTACTGGAAATGTGTATCCTCCTTCCACGATTTTCCAAACTTCTATTCCAAGAGATTGAAGATAGGCTGTGATAATTACCTTCCAATAGACGAAGTTGCTCCCATCAAAAGTTGGTGGCTTGATAGATGCCTCCTTTTTGTAGTTGCTCATGATGATATATCTTCCTTCAAGCAATCAAGTTTCTTCTGAAGGACCTGCTCTGATACCAATTGTTGGAAATAATACTGAGGGGGGGGTGAATCAGTATTAGCAATTTAACAATCTTTCATTTCCATAAACAAATTGTTATACGCTACTTCAGTTAATTAAACCTGCATATATACGCAACTGTGCTTTGAGAAAACCACGTATATCTTGTAGACTTCTAATTTAGTTAGTTGATCTTAATCTGTGTATTAGAACCATAAAACAATAATCAAGTGTAGTAAACAGTACAGGCAATCACACACATGAACACAATATATAAGGTGGAAACCCAATGTGGGTGAAAACCACCTGCTACAATTTGTCTCTATCTTCTTTTAATAGAAAACTTCTTTTTACAATATTTCTATACTAGTGCAGCCTTATACCAGTATGTAGGCTTCTACCTGCAGAAGGCTACAACCTTCTCTCGTTCTCCAGCTTCTCCTGGAAGGGAGCTATAACCAGCTTAGCTCTTGTACTAGCTGATGTAGTAGTACGTAGGTGCTAATCTACAAAAGGCTACAACCTTCTCTTTTCTTTCAAGGACCATGTTTCATAAATTTTCAGACTGATCCATCAATAACATTAATCAAACATCAAGAATCTGTATCAACCAATCTCCTTTGCACCAACCAAAACTGAATCAAACAATCACTTCTCTGAATGTTGTAACCAGAATACAGTAACAGTAACCAAAAACCAATCCTAAACCCAGAACACTGCAGCAATAAACAGAAGTAGCTAAAACATATTTTATGAGTCGTACACTACTTCAATATGTAGAACATGCGTGCATACGCTGCTGTATTGCGGAAAACCTGTGTATACGCGTTTTTTGAAACACCAAACCAACGTGTATATGTGCCTTTTCTATGCGAAACCTGCGTACAGATCTATAAAAGATATTTTACCCTTTTCAAATATTCAGACATCAGTTATACCCAGATAATTAGATTTATAGATCAAGTCATGCGCCAAATATAACAGATCAAAATCACACAAAGATACTTCTCTTCAAGCCTTGAGATCTTAACCCATCAATAGAACTTATCCTTCTCCTTGCGCTCAAGTTCCTCTTTGATTCAGATCCAGATATGCACCATAACCCAATGACCAGTATTCTAGATCTTTATCTTCATAAGATATTCAATCCTTGAGTGCCTTTGCCTAATGATCTCCTTCCCTTTTTATAGTCTTAGGCCTTACTTAATACCATGGTCCAAAACCACTTAGAACCAATACTTACGACCCAATACCTGGGTTCAACACTTCGGACGAGATACCATGGTCCAAATACCATGGACTAAAAACAAGTTTTCCCACATGTACACGGTTTTCCTTGCATGAAAGTGCGTGCATACGCATACACGCCTTTTGATCGGATATCCCACGTGTATGCGTGGCTTGGTTAATAGGAACCTGCATATATCTCTTTTTCCTTCATTCTGAGAACCTGAATTGTGATTTGTCATTTGAGTGAGTTTCCATCAAGGACAACACTTGTGTCATAATGCCAATCCTGTGTCATAATGCCAACAAAGTACACAAATTTTGGGTAGAAAAAAAAAAATATATATATATATATATATATATATATGAAGTATGTTTTGCTACCAAAAATTTGTGTACTTACCTATTTTAATTTTAGCTATAGTCTCACAGTGAATAAATAATTTCTCAGGATGTTCGTTCTTATATATACATAAGAACAAATTTATAAGTACATACCCACAACTTATCCAAAGTTAATAGTCCTTCAAGCTTATCACAAGCTATAACTCTTCAATGCTCTCCAAGCCCTATCTAAGGAAACTACAATAAGATAACACCACACTAATATTAAACCCTAGCCACCAACTCCTCCAAACTAGGTATCACTCCCAAAAAATTAAGTTGGTCATTCCAACAAATATCCACAATCAATATGAAATCCTTGAGAGAAAATGGCTTATTTTATTAGTTTTATCAACTAGAATTTATATAGGAATACAGTAGTTCCACTCAAGGTGCAAACAACCCAAGTGCTAAGAAAGAAAATATAAATAACTCCTACACATATCCCGAACATTGGAACATGAAAGTACATTATTACACAACAACATAGGCAATCAAACAATATATTGAAAAAGGGTATAGCCCCCTAAGGACTGGATGATAAGCTAGACACAGCTAGATTGATGGGTGTATCCTCCCTGGGGAGGAAGCCCCAACTACTAATCTCATGGTCAGAGTTGGACATTTTTGTGTTAAGTAGTGCAAACTCCCTAGGGAGATTTCCCTTGCTCCCATATTCATTGGTTGTGGTATCCACTACGGATATAGGTGGTACAACCTCCTTTGAAAGGTAAATTTAGTTACCTATGTCAATTCCTCCCAATTTAGTTGGAAAGTGTCCTTATTTTTCTCATTTAAGAATGAAACCATAAAAATTGTTGCTTGTAAGTGCTAGAACATGGCTAGAACTAACTACAATTATCTCAAAGGTGAGATGAAGTGTTGAGGCTAGTGGATTATTAGGAATATGGAGGAGTATTGAGTACTTGTTGCTTTAACATGGAGATTGAACTCTCTGACAATGATAGAACTAAGAGAGATATTGAGATTGCCAAACATTGAATATGTGTACATACCTAGAGTGAGAAGAAAAAAGAATGACATTACACAATCCATGTTAATAAAAAGAAAATTAGTATATAGATAAAAGTATGGAAATAATAAAGCCTTTGGATGGCTATAAAGTCCCAACAAATTCCAATTAAAGCTATCAATGTCATGTGAGAATGAAGCAACTACCTTTCCACATGATAATTAGAATTGTTGGTATAGATGGTGTGAAACACTAGCTAAGAGAAAAAAAATATGCTAGTGACCTACTTGTGAGATAGTGTGCTAGATATGGAGGACCAGTGCTATGTGTTATCATAACTAACTAAGTCAAATACGAGTATTGAGGATGGTGTGAGACAAGGATGAAGAGAAAATAATTACAATGTGCATGGTTATATGGTAGTAATGGGAGGGGGGAGATGTAAGGAAAGACATTTATGGAGGCTAATATATTAATTATACTAAGGCAAGGAGGAAGTCCCTTAGCAATGGGGTGATTATAGGCATAGTGATCTTTGAAAACAGTGCATGTATTATGATGAGCATCATAGAGATCCTTGCATTGTTTTTAGTATGGAAGTATGAAGAGTAGGTCAAAAAAATAAATTTTAGATACATTGCAAACCATTATGTTTATCAAGGGGTCAATAAAAAACGTAATTACACGTGGTAGTTAATGAACAGGTGAGGACCATGTTGTTGTACCTACTTGATATAATAGGGAGAGGGAGAGGGGTAGTGGAAAGTTGTAAATGTTGCACAAAATATCAAGAGATCAGGTTCCTTTTGCTTGCCATTGTTAAGAATGATAGTGGCTAGTTGGTCTTTAATCTAGAAATGACGAGGAAGTTGTCAGTAGAATAGTGTTGTCACCAAGAAAAAGTAGAGACGAGTCTGTTGCGTACGTAAGGAAATAATTTTTGGATCTAAGGAAAGGGAAAAACATGTGGGAAAATCTTAAGATTCAAAGTAGGCCTAATTGATGTAATGTTTGGGATAGAGCTTGATGTTTGAGAACATGACAATTTACTATAGAAAGGGTCTGTGTATAATGTCAGTGACACCATTAGTTTGGGCTAGGGGAGTAAGGTTTAGTGACTAGGTTTTTGAAGATGAGAGGGAGAAGGTCTAAGGCTAGCGGTAGTGTTACAATTATTAGGGTTGGAATGAGAGCTAAGGTTTTGAGAGAGTTGGAAGTTAAGGAACCTTTGAACTTAATGGTCAACAAACAAAGGATGAACAAAGGTTTGGTTAAGGGAATTTCTTAAAAACAACCAATAAACCTAAATTAAATTTGATATTAAGTACTTCATTTGGAGCTATATTCTAAATTCAAATCCAAAACCATGTGATCACCTTGATGTTTTGTTGAACTATTTGTCCAGGTTCTTGACAGAGTTGTATCCATCTAGACATGAGCTTAGTGATGTATACTAGAAGGTAAAAAAATTGTTGAATAACATCATAAAATGTGTTGTAGCAGATTTAGAGTTGACATCATTAAGCTCAATATAGATTATTAATTATATACTACCACCAAGCTCAAGCAAGACATTCCAAATGGTAGTTTTCCAAGAGAAATCATTGATCCTACATTATAATAGGGAATTTATAGAAGTATGTTATGAGGCTATGGATCCATGAATCTAAGGTTTCTCCATTCATTGAGCCATTGTATTTTGGCAAGGTAATTTTGGCATCAAATTGGAAAATGGAAGGTTGTAGTTTTGTGAGTAAGACTTCATGCAATAGTTTTAGGAGCTTTGTATGGAAAGGAGCTTGAGATGATTCAATCTCTTTATGAAAGGATTCCCTACATGGAGCCATGAGTAAGGTGAGAAACTGAGTATAAAAAATGAATAGAGGCTAAAAATCCCTAGTGCACTGGTGGTAGGGAATTTGGGATCTAGAAACCCCTAGCACACTAGAAAAAGGTGGGTGTTGAGTTGGAGAAAGATAGAAATGATAGAAATGCCACAATCTATAATGGTGTGAATGGGTAGGGGAATGAATTCCAAGACCAAAAAGATAAACAAATAGAAGCACTAACCTGTAAGAGATTTGGGTGGGAGGATTGAGCTCAAAGAACCAAATATGTTCATGTATTTTTGTCAAAGCAAGACATCCACTTCAATTATGGACTAAAATAGGGAAAGAGATACAAATCAAGTATTGACATGAACTTAGGTTGGAGGGCACACTCCAAAAGGACTATATATGAACTTATATCACTATAATACTAAGATTCTAGCCAGGGGCATTAAGCCTTGAATCCCAATATCAAAGAATGAGCAAGCATGGATTAATGCTCTGACAACAAATTATGTAATAAAAAACCTATTAACTTACAAAACCCTAGCTGAGAGGTGGAGTGCACTAGATTGAAGTAACAATTAACTTAAGAACAATAGCAATAATAGGAATAACAAGTGAAAATGAAAACCTTAAGGTTAAATGGCTTAGTTTATTAGTCTAACCAAATGGAATTTATATAATAATATAATGGGTCCACTCAAGATGTGCACAATGTGAGGGTTGAGGAAGAAAAATAACTTTTGCAAACAACCTAAAGGGTGGAAATATGCAATTACATGGTTATGCAACAAGGCACACAATCAAACAAGAGGTTCGAAAATAAGGAAGATACCCTTAAGGACTATACACTAAACTAGACACACCGAGAATGATGGGTGCATCCTCCTTAAAGAGGACACACTAACCAGCAACCTCATGGGACGAGTTAGACACTATTATGTTGAGCGTTAGCAACCTCCTTAGAGAGGTCACCTTAGTTTCCATCTTCATTAGTTGTACTATGCACTACTAATATGGGTGGTGTGATCTTAAAAATGTTGCTTCATTATTTATATCACTAATTTACTTCAATAAAAATGTGAATTTAAATCTTTCATATCTACCATAAATTTTATGATAAGTAATTATGTAATCACTAAATTGTCTTGTGAAGCATAAATGTTCAAATGCAAAATATAAACAAATTAGGATGACACACCACGCTTTGATTAACAAATCTAGCTTAGTTCAATAAAATCATAGAATGTGAGTTATATTTGCGGAGATTTTATAACAAGTAATTATTCAATTATTAATTGTTGTGTGTTGTAAATTATGAGTTTGAAGGATATGCCTTATTTAAGTTGAGCTTAAGTTGGGGCTAGTCTTAAACAGTTGGATGGAAAAATGATATATCCAACTATAGGATGGTGAAATGTAGGATATTGTCACTAGGATTGTGCGAGGCTTGATTTAGCCTAAACATCTCATGGGACAATTTTTTAATCCCCACAATGGGCTCTCACCGTCAACCCTTCCCCATAAGATTTGAATTTGTGACCTGATAGGGACTAAACCCCACATAAACCAATAGGTGTATATAACATGGATTATATTTATATATACAGAAAGTTGATATGAAAATGTTTTATTCAAAAAGGACATTGAAATTGATTATTTATAACTAATATTGAAATATTTTATTTGAATTCGACATTGAAATGACACAAACCAACTAGTCTATATTTCATGGAATATATATATATAGAAATATTTTATTTAAAAATACATTAAAAATTATTATTTATAAGTAATATTGAAATATTTTATTCAGATTTCATATTTATATTTTTTTTATTAATGTTTTTTTAAATACACCTATCAACTTTGAGTTAGGAAAGAAATTAAATATCTCTTACATTAAAAGATTTTCTTTATAAGATGATAAAAGTAAACATTAATTAAAATATTTTTTTATTATTAATATTTTATTTAGATAATGTGTCAATTATATACCTAAGAAAAAAATAGCAGAGAAATGACACATCTTATTTTTTTATTATTAATATTTTATATAGATAATGTGTCAATTATATACTTAAGAAAAAAATCGCAGAGAAATGACACATCTTTTTAATTTTTTATATTAAAATTAATTGAAAAAATCCCTTTCCACTTTTAAAATATACATTTTTAATTTTTAAATACCACTCGTATAAAAATGATGTGAAACTCGTTCTTTATGTTTAAATTAATTGCAAAAAATCTCTTTCAACTTTTAAAATATATATTTTTAATTTATAAATACCACCTCTATAAAAATGATGTGAAACTCTTTTATTTATAACAGATATTAAATATATTTTTATTTATTAATTTTTTATATAATATATCAATTTTATATTAAATATTAAATTAAAATTTTAATATTAAAATAGAAAATAATTGATAATGATGTCATCAATATGGAATAACGTTTGTTGTGGTTAGAATGGTAGTTAATAATCTTGTCACGAAATATATATATTGTCATACCAATGATTAAGAAAGTTGGTAAGTGTCTGTTAAAGCCACTTGATCACTATATCCGGATATTGAATGTTGTCGTTATTTGTCCTTACTAGTATATCCGGAAATTGAATATTATTGTTATTTTTCCAAAACTGGACCTTACTGGATTGGCATTGGCAATGTCAGACATTTCCATTATATATATATATATAATTATTAACATCATGTGAAATAATTTTTTTGTATTTTTGGAATTTGAAATTTAAAAATTATTATAATTATAGTTAATGGTGTAATGGTAAAATATAAATTATGGATTTATTTTATTTAAGCTAAGGAAATTTCTTTCTTTCTGTATTAAGGTCATTTTCCCATTGATTGTATTGTCAACCATATAATTCTTGCTAATATCAATTTTTCCATCTAACTTTATTGTGTCTTTTATTAGATCACCCTGGAACATTGATTCTAAGTGTTTAATATGTAAATTTGAACTCGCCCTTGTTTTTTAGAATGTTGCACAGTGTAAAAGAAAGTGTTTCTTAGTTTCCACCTTCCCATAATCGTATCTCTCGTGTCTCTTTGGATTGTTTTGATCTTCTTGTTTCACATGTAAGCCTATATGAGTTGGTGCAAAGTTGTACAATCCCCTATTTTTCATGTAATGGGAAGTAAGCTTTGAGTAGTTTTGCACTTTGATCTCTTATTGACTATTGAAGTTGTTTAAGAGCATTTGTTTTCTCCTAAGAGATTGCAAGTTCAAAGCCAAAGGGGGATAGAGTATGTACACCTTTGTAGACTTTAGTAGTCATAGTGTTATGTGGAGGTCGGCCCCTTGTCCCACAAAAAAGGGGGTCTCATACACCAATTTGGTGTCGGACTTGGTCATAACTTTAAAATTAGATTATAATTATCATTATTAGTTCTTTGTATGTTTTCTCTATTTCTCTTTCTATAACATTTGTGTACACTTATAAGAGACACTTGTATTGTTAGAATATATATGTGAAATATTTGACCACTTACAAATCAAAACATGTGTTTGATAATCACCTTTTGTAACCCTTTGCTTGAGTTGAAGTTTATAATGACCAAATTGACTCAGCCAATGTCAATCTTTAATGTAGATAATTTTACAAATTTTTAAAATAATTGTTCTATTTCTCATTTGTTGGGCTACAATGTAAATAAGACCCATTTTTCTTCTTCGATGGAAATTTTGAGAATCTCCTCTTAATGCAATTTAGAAATTTCACCTTAATCTTTAGATTCCCCAAATCTATCTCTTTGGAATTTTTAGACTTAGGGCTATATCTAAAATATAAGTTATAACAATATTGTATCACTTCTATTTAAACAATTATGCAAGGCAACCCAAGTAAATAAATAGAATAATTGTACTCTAAGGGAAATAGTTTTCCATCCCTTAGGAGACAACTCCCAACACAACATATCTGAAATTACTTAATTACAATAAATTATTATAGCCATAAATTTTCTAGTTGTTCAAGATAATTTTCAGATCAAACAACCATAGAAACTATTCATTCACCATGAGATTATGGCTAAAAAACAAATATGTAAGTACACAAAGTTTGGGCAGCAAAGCAACTATATATATGAATGAATTTGCTAGTACATACCTATAACTTATCACACATTGGCACAAGATAGTCTCTCAAGCTTATCACAAGCTAGAACTATTCAATGATCTATGGATCGTAGTTAGGGAAATTATAGCAAGCTAGCACCTCACTAACAATTAAACCCTAGCCGCCAACTATTCCCAGCTAAGAATAACTCCCAACCAATTAAGTTAGTCGCTCTAACAAAGATCCCCAACTAGTAAGCATATAAACTAGCAATTCTTCCACATACATTTGCATCACACAACCAATTACAAGATAGACTTTTGTTATCTTCTTTACATCTAACACTACAAGTAGTCCTAAGATTTCATAAGCCACAAACCCTATGCTTCTTCTCTCACAAGAACTGTATAAGAATATGTTCCCTCTTGATTCTTTTCTCCCCTAAGGTTCCTCCCAAACCCTATCACTCCATGTCTTTTTGGGTTAAACCTTAACTCTAATTCCTTCCCTGCATCAATAAAAGAAATCAATGCATTAAATAAGAGCACTAAGTACAATGAATAATAATTACCCATAAACGATACAAGTTCACTCACATCTCTAAGACAAGAATGATGTGAATGTGATGAATGAAAATAAATACTCTCTCCTCCTTTTATATCGAATAGGTAAGGGAAGCCAACAATAGTAAAGTGGACAATGTCTATAAACGACTAACTCAAGCAACCTAACTGACTAATAGATACATGTCCACATGTGAAGCATTCTCTATGGTGCCACATGTCAAGCTCCATGGTAGGCATGTCCATCAAGCAAGGGTCCCCTAGGTGAGTGCTCTATAAGACAAGGCCCAACACTCCAAACATGCATCTTAAGCGTGTCACGCTTTTAGGTCCACCACACCACCATGAATTCTCCTCAACCCAAGCATCCCCAAGTCAACCACAACCTTCCATGTAGGCAACCAGGTGATATGGGAATCAACATAAGAACCCTAATGCACCAAACAAGAATGCAAACTATAATGAAGAGGAAGTACCCATGAAGAATACGAGTTTTCTCACTTCTCTATGAAATGAATGATGTTAATATAATGAATGAAATAAAGACTATCCTCCCTTTATATAGAGTAAATGAGGGAGGTCAACAATAGTAAATTCGACAGGTCCACAAACAACAATTTCAAGTAGCCTAACTAATCACTAGATAGGTCCACATTTGAAGTGCTTCAACTTTATCATAACACATGTCAAGATCCTAGGTAAGCATGATATCAAACAAGGATCGCAAGTTGAGTGATCCATCAGACAAGGTCTAATTCTCTCCTCCAAATGTCTCCAACAATTCAACACTACCTCTTAGGTCACATGCTCCTTCAGGCCCACAAGACCTTCGTGAGTGTTCATTTTACCCAATCATCCTCAAGTCAAGCACAAGCCTCCAAGTAAGTAACCAAGTGATCCCAATCTACATAGGGCTCAATGCCCTCCTCCTAAATTCCTACCAACACTCTAACTCCAAATAGGTTCTCCTCTTAAACAAGCAATCGAGTCCCCCATGTGTGTCTTATGAATAATGTCATGATGTTATTTAGGATCCTAACCTCCTAAGAGAATGTTTCATATAAGCATCAAGTCAAGGAATAAGCAATCACCAGTATGTATGTCCACTAAGATACAACCAAGGTTGAGCATCACACCGCGCACTCCACATGTCATTAAGCACCCCGAAGCATGATGTAAATACTTTCAAAATAACCCCAAAAACTAACATTTTCCATGTCTCTTTAATATTTCTTTCCAAACTATAGATAAATATTTAGTTGATGAAGTTTTTACTGACTTCACATTTCTTATACCCATTGCATGTGAAGGCATTATCTCTCTTTATAGATATAAATTGTTATATTCATGTGCCTCTTCATCCCACCTAATGGGTTATCAATTGAAACTACTCATGTAGAAGAGGGTGACAATGAGTCCATATAAAATCATAGTGTTCAAAGGGTTGGGCACCTAAACCAATGTGGAAGGTCACACCACTTAGCATTCATTTTAGAAATTGCATCTAAAGATTCTTCTCCATTAATCACCATCACATGGGTTTATTTTTTGTTATTTTTTCACTTAGAGGGAGCATGAATGTTGGATAAGTGTCCTTTAAATGGTATGTCTATAAAATATATACTATGAAATGGTTGGTTATCATAATCAATACCTGGACATCAACCGACTCCACAATGTACCATGAAATGATCTAAAATACCTTCACCTAAGACAAACTTCCACACATTGTCTCATTAAGGTGATAACATATTTTTACAATATAAGTGGAGACCATTTTAAGAAAATTATCATCTTTTTGAAAAACAAAGTGGAATGGAAGATTTGGTAATGACAACTAAATTGGGTTTATACAAATAAATATATTTATTAAGTTAAATTCTACTATCCATGAGTTAAGAAAAAGACCATTATTCTTCAAACATAATCTTGTTTCTAAAATCAATTATTACTTTTCTCCACTATTAAAAATGACTAATAACAATTACAAAACCTTAGAAAATAAAATGTCTAATTTAATATTTTTTATCAAAACAATGTAAAAACATAATCTTGTTTCTAAAATCATTTATTACTTTTCTCCACTATTAAAATGACAATTACAAAATCTTGAAAAGAAAATGACTAATTTAATATTTTTTATCAAAACAATGTCAAATTGTTTTAAAAATTACTATTAATTCCTCCCCGCTAAAAATGCTCCAAGTAAATCATGTAAATTTATTTGTAAAATTTATAATTAAAAAAATTTCACCAAAATATATTACTTTATTATTTTTTTTACTTTTATTTTTACATAGTTATAATGTTTTAAAAAATTAATCATTAAAATTTAATTATTTTCTAATTTTCATTCCTAAAAAGAACAAATAACATTCATCGTACCACCATTTAATTAAACAATTAAATAATATAAAAATTCAACTCATTTATAATTATTTATATGAATTTTTTTTCCTTTGCCATTATTATTATTTTTCTACTCATAATTATTAAACTACATTCACTCCACAGTGGATTAAAGATGCATCATACAGATATTGATGCATCATTCACTACAAGTTCTTATTGCACATCAATTGCCTCCTCAATGGACTGAACTACTCCTCTTCTATCGAATCTCAAGGAGATTCATATCATCGCCCCATCATGATTTCTATGGAAAAGGTAGAAAACCTTGGTCTGTTGCCATTTAAATTTAATGCAAATTGGTGCCAAGACGAAAAAGTTGGGAATATGATAAAGCAAATTGGACTTGTCAAATTCAAGGCTTGCCTAACTTTGTCTGGGAATCTAAGTTAAAAATGGCAAGAATGACTTGAGGAAGTGGCTCAAAGAATTCTATCAGCCTCCAGGGAAAAAAAGAAAAGAGAAAGTCCAAGAATTAGAAGAACACTATAATATGATGGAGAAAGTCATATCGAAGATTCACATATTCAAAAAGAAAAAGATCTTTCCACTCAGATATTCAGTCCAAGTAGGCAAGAGGAAAAATTGTGTAAGCTCAAATCTCACAATCTTTGGTTGAAAGTTGAGGACTCTAATACTTCCTACTTCCACAAACAAGCAATGGCTCGAGAGAATAGGAATAGAATAAAGGAAATAAAGGTGGTGGGTGGGTAGACAGTCAACACCTCATCAGAAATTTAAACGGAGGCATATAATCACTTCAAAACATTCCTCAATCTGGATTGCAATTCTTTAGATGGCGCTCCTAAATTCCTTTGGGCATTACCCTGGGTTGTCTCTCCACTCTCTAATGTGTCTCTTTCTGGTGTAATTTCAGAAGATGAAGTTCGAAGTGCGATATGGCATTTGGAACCTAAGAAGGCTCCAGGACCAGATGGGTTTTCTATCAATTTTTATCGTTTATTTTGGAATGTCATCCAAAAATACCTCATTAAAATGTCGAACTATTGCAGAGTTAAAAAGATGCTGGCGGTAGCACCAATTATGCCTTTCTCGCCCTGATCCCAAAAGAAGCCAATCTCACCTCTTTTTCCAGATTTCGTCCTATCTTGCTTTGCAACTCCTCCTATAAAATCTAGATGAAAATCATTGCCAATAGAATTAAACCCTTACTTCCTTCCATTATCTCTAAGAACCAAGGAGGGTTTATGCAACATCAGAATATTTTGGATAATATCATCCTGGTACAAGAATCAATGCACTCAAGTAAAGAAGAGGGAGAAGCTGGAATGATTATCAAATTGGATATGGCAAATGCATTTGATCGGGTAAATCACTCCTTCCTCTTCCTTGTCATGGAAAAATTAGGTTTTAGTAATGATTTCATCTCTTGGATCAAAGCTTGTATTGGTTATCCCTAGATCGCCCCTCTTATCAATGGGTGACATGCCCCCTTCTTTGCTGCTTCAAGTGGGTTATGCCAAGGATGCCCCCTCTCACCTCTTCTCTATATAATCATGATTGAATCTCGAAGTAGCAATATTGAGGTTGGGCAGCTGGATGGCTCCCTCTTAGGACTTAATATTGCAAGAAATGTTAGAGGAATTAATCACTCCTTGTTCTCAAATAACACTCTTCTGATTGGAGGAGCCTCTTTAGCACTAACAACAAGATTAAAAAAAAATCTAGATGGGTTTTTGTTTCTTTCTAGGGGATTGATCAACAATTTGAAATGTCTATTAATTTGATATAATTTCCAAGGGGATTTGCTGAATGCATTAGGCAAGTTGTTGGGCATCCCTGTGGACATCCAACGTTCCTCCTTCAAATATCTTGGGATTCCTATCCCACTAAAACAAGCGTCAGCGAGAGAATGGGAAAATGTACTTCGAAAAATCAAGAACAGAGTGGACTCATGGGGAGTTAGATGGCTCAATCTGGCTGGGAGAGTTACTCTAATTAAATTGGTATTTTCCTCCCTTCTGATTTATTTGGGTGTTGGCCTCCTAGCACCAGGCTACATCAATCAACATATAAGCAAGCTCATCAGAAAATTCTTATGGCAAGGAGGCAAGGGTAACGAGCATAAATTCCACCTATTGAATTGAAATCTAGTTAAGAAACCTAAGAATTTGGGAGGATTGACAATAAAGGGTCCTGAACTAATGAACCTGGTGTTGGGGCTAAACTGGTATGGAGGCTCCTCTTGGATTCCAATGAGTGGTGGAAAACATCCTTTATTAGAAGACATTTCCAAAAAAATCGCCTCATTAGACCAGAGGATGAAACTTGGGAAAGGAAAGCATAAAAAATTTGGAGGTTGTGCAAAGCCTCGTCCTCCTCATTTTGAACCATCTTGGATGGTTTCCTAGGAATGGGAAACACATTCTTATTGGATTATGATTGTGCCAATGGTATTTATCCTGCTCTTTTGGGATGGTTGGCTGAGCATGGGTTCTCCCATCTTGTGGATATATCCTGTTGGGATGATTTTGGTGTGTGTTGTGGGTGGCTCCCTCTGGAATTGCCTGATCACCTTCTCATTCATTCAAATCTTCTTATCGAAAGTCTTAATGGGCTTGCTCCAATAATTACTAGAAAACTAGACAGACGTGTTTGGTTGGGAGGAAAGGCTAAAAAATATAGCGTTAAAGATTGCTATGCTATTTTAACCAAAACTCCCTTCCCCATTCCACCTTCTAAATTACGGGGGGAAATATGCAATGGCAAGAGTCTACCTAAGGTAAACATTTTCTGCTAGGAATTGGTTCATGAAAGAATCTTGACATCCGAAAACTTAAAGAAGAGGAAAATTAGTGGTCCCTCCCATTGCGTCTTGTGTTGCAATGCGGAGGAAACAATCAAGAACTTATTTTTCTATTGTCCCTTTATGATGGAAGCCTAGAACTATGCTCTAGCGCCTTTGGCCTCCGTTTCCCAAGTTGCAGATGATTGGAGTGATATGTTTATTCATTGGAAAAATAAATTCCCTTGTTCTCCAAATTCTTTGTTAAGGTGATGTTGGATGGAAATCCCTAAATATATGTGTTGGTCGATATGGTTGTGTCGTAATTAGGCTATCTTTCAAAATCAGTGACATAGCTCTGAAACTGCAGCAATAAAAGGAATGACACTTCTATTTGAGGTCATATCCTCTCGGGCATTCGATGCTTTAGATATGAAAGAGATATCTATTTATAAAAAAAATTGGCTCAGGATCTCCTCCCCCATCTACAAAGCTCCTTGCTTAAGGTCCTATGAAATACCAAAATTTTGTATTAGACCGAAAGGTGATGAATTTACTGAATGGAAAAGGAAATTCATGAACAATCAACTATATTTTGATGGAGCTTCGAAAGGTAACCCTCGGGAGTCTGGAGCAGGAGGGGTAATCATAAACCTCAAAGAAAAAAATAGAATTAAAGTATGCATGGGGTCTTGGCATTACAGCCAATAATTAGGCGAAAGCCCTTTCACTCTGGCAAGGATTGAAAATAAGTTTGGATATTGGTATCAAAAATCTATATATAGTTGGTGATTCCATGATGATCATCCAAAAATGTATTAAGCTTCTCAAGAATGTCACTCTCCTAGAAGATGAAACCTCCTCAATCATGGTAAGGATTACATATTTGTTAAAAAAAAATTGAAAATTTTCATTTGTTCCATGTGTTGCATGCCAATAACCATCTGGAAGATGGTTAGGCCAACGCGGGGGTGTTATTAGAACAAGGTCGAATTTGCATAAACCAACACAATTCTTCATGTCACATCCCCTGAATGGATGCATCAGGACAACGTTGTATTGTGGTGGTAGGGGTCGTCAGAGTATTAAGACGGTAGTTAAGAAGGCCATCTCCTCGAGGTGCCTATGCAAGATGGTAGTTAAGAAGGCCAACTCTCTGAGGTACCTTCGCAGTGTCTTGGTTGCAAGGTCAGTAGGTGGTGAGTTAAGGCACGGGTGTGGTGTCGTCGGAAGGCAAATCATGTACGCTGACAGGTGGGTGTTGAGGCATCGGTTACTCACCGGAATTTGTAATATAACTACTTCTCCTAGGGATGAAGGAACCATCGTATTACGATCCTAGTTTCTGGCGGTGGAAAATATGGAAGGAATGGGCATTGACAAGATTCTGCATTGTCACGCATTTATGAAGGAGAAGATCGGGAGGAATGTTGGGATTGATCAAGCTGTTATATATTTCAGTTGGCTTCGGTCAATTAATCAAAATATTTTCATTGTTCAGAGGCGTATAGCTGCAAAGATGTACTCTGTGCAAAATGGTAGTGGGGGAGGTTTAGGGCTTGGCAGCTCAGGTTCTGGTCATGGTGTGGGGCATGGAAGTGTTGAGAATTTGGTGGATAGCTACTATAAACAAGTAGTAAAGGATATTGTTGAATGAAAATATGGTTGTTATTTACGCCCAATTATCTAGTTTAGGCAAAGACTTGGAATTAATGCAGAAGACCATGGAAGGTTTGCACATAGATGTATTGAGTGTTCAGTAGAAAGTCGAAAACATCAAAATTAAGGTGGAAATGATGACAGTGGGGATCTTAAAGGAAGCTTTCTAGGTTGGGGATTCAATGACCACCATTGCCGCTAATGTCGAGGTTTTTGTTGCTACACGAGTTCTGGAAGAAGAAGAGAATGATGCGGAGGAAATGACCACTTATGTGGACGATCTTGCAGGTGAAGAAGCTGAGCCTGGTAGCAGCTGATTGAATTCGTCTTAATTTACATATATGCAATATTGATGTATAGAATATAGTGGTGTTTTTTTGGAGAATATATAGTTATAATTTTGTCATAAGAATATATGTAAATAATAGTGGTAGCAAGAAGGTCCCTATCCAATGTAATTTGATGGAAGTTGCAGAAAGAACAAATCTGAATTTTGTAAGGGACCTGGCCCATTTCCAGTCAATATAATGAAAATGCTACCCGTTTCTTTATATATATATCTATATATATATATATATATATGATGATGATGATGATGATGGTTAACGTCCACTGAGACCAAATTGGTCTATCGGACCTACAATTTTCTTAATTTTTACTTGACTGGCTCCTCGTCTTTCTTGGCGAGATTGGTGTTGTAGCTTTCTTTCTTTTCTCTACGGTCTTCCAACTTCCTTTGTCTTGCATCTCCTTCATCTCTTCTGGTTCTTGGGACATTGGTGTCTTAGCTTCGCGATCTATAGTCGGAGAAGTTTGGTCTTTGATGTTAAATGAAGGTTTATTTTCTGCGGTATTCAAATCCTCATAACTGTTGATTTGTTGGGGCGGGCTTTCTCCTTGCTTGCTTTGAGAGTTGTTTCCTTCTTCCTTGATTTCTTGCGACTCAGAGTTTTCTCTAGAGTATTCTTCTTTGATGACTAGATATATATATGGGTAGCATTTTCATTATAATGACTAGATATATATATATATATATATATATATATATATATATATATATATATATATATATATCCAGTCATTATAATGAAAATTCTACCCTTTTATATATATGTATATATATGTTTCACGTCTATCCAATGAAATATGAAAGGCAATCTAAGAAAATAAGTATTGAATAATTGTACTACAAGGGCAACACTTTTCCATTCCTAAGGACATAAATCCCAACATAAAACAAAATTTACTTATTACAAGATATTTGTTATGGCCATAAATATTCCTACCTAGATAGCCACTTGTTCACGATAAATTTGCATGCCAAACATCCTGAGAAATTATTCATTCACCGTGAGATTATAGCTAAAATTAAAATAGGCAAGTACACAAATTTTGGGCAGCAATATATATATATATATATATATATATATATATATATATATATATATATATATATATATGAAGTATGTTTTGCTACCAAGAATTTGTGTGCTTACCCATTTTAATTTTAGCTATAATCTCATAGTGAATAAATAATTTCTCAAGATGTTTGTTCTCATATATACATAAGAACAAATTTATAAGTACATACCCATAGCTTATCCAAAGTTAATAGTCCTTCAAGCTTATCACAAGCTAGAACTCTTCAATGTTCTCCAAGCCCTAGCTAAGGAAACTACAATAAGATAACACCACACTAATATTAAACCCTAGCCACCAACTCCTCCAAACTAGGTATAACTCCCAAAAAATTAAGTTGGTCATTCCAACAAATATCCACAATCAATATCAAATCCTTGAGAGAAAATGGCTTATTTTATTAGTTTGATCAACTAGAATTTATATAGGAATACAGTAGTTCCACTCAAGGTGCAAACAACCCAAGTGCTAAGAAAAAAAATATAAATAACTCCTACACATATCCCGAACATTGGAACATGAAAGTACATTATTACACAACAACATAGGCAATCAAACAATATATTGAAAAAGGGTATAGCCCCATAAGGACTGGATGATAAGCTAGACACAGCTAGATTGATGGGTGTATCCTCCCTGGGGAGGAAGCCCCAACTACTAATCTCATGGTCAGCGTTGGACATTTTTGTGTTAACTAGTGCAAACTCCCTAGGGAGATTTCCCTTGCTCCCATATCCATTGGTTGTGGTATCCACTACGGATATAGGTGGTACAACCTCCTTTGAAAGGTAAATTTAGTTACCTATGTCAATTCCTCCCAATTTAGTTGGAAAGTGTCCTTATTTTTCTCATTTAAGAATGAAACCATAAAAATTGTTGCTTGTAAGTGATAGAACATGGCTAGAACTAACTACAATTATCTCAAAGGTGAGATGAAGGGTTGAGGCTAGTGGATTATTAGGAATATGGAGGAGTATTGAGTACTTGTTGCTTTAACATGGAGATTGAACTCTCTGACAATGATAGAACTAAGAGAGATAGTGAGATTGCCAAACATTGAATGTGTACATACCTAGAGTGAGAAGAAAAAAGAAGGACATTACACAATACATGTTAATAAAAAGAAAAATAGTATATAGATAAAAGTATGGAAATAATAAAGCCTTTGGATGGCTATAAAGACCCAACAAATTCCAATTAAAGCTATCAATGCCATGTGAGAATGAAGCAACTACCTTTCCACATGATAATTAGAACTGTTGGTATAGATGGTGTGAAACACTAGCTAAGAGAAAAAAAAATATGCTAGTGACCTACTTGTGAGATAGTGTGCTAGATATGGAGGACCAGTGCTATGTGTTATCATAACTAACTAAGTCAAATTCGGGTATTGAGGATGGTGTAAGACAAGGATGAAGAGAAAATAATTACAATGTGCATGGTTATATGGTAGTAGCGGGAGGGGGGAGATGTAAGGAAAGACATTTATGGAGGCTAATCTATTATTTATACCAAGGCAAGGAGGAAGTCCCTTAGAAATGGGGGGATTATAGGCATAGTGATCTTTTAAAATAATGCATGTATTATGATGAGCATCATAGAGATCCTTGCATTGTTTTTAGTATGGAAGTATGAAGAGTAGGTCCAAACAATAAATTGTAGATACATTGCAAACCATTATGTTTATCAAGGGGTCAATAAAAAACGTAATTACACGTGCTAGTTAATGAACAGGTGAGGACCATGTTGTACCTACCTGATATAATAGGGAGAGGGAGAGGGGTAGTGGAAAGTTGTAAATGTTGCACAAAATATCAAGAGATTAGGTTCCTTTTGCTTACCATTGTTAAGAATCATAGTAGCTAGTTGGTCTTTAATCTAGAAATGACAAGGAAGTTGTGAGTAGAATGGTGTTGTCACCAAGAACAAGTAGAGATGAGTCTGTTGCGTAGGTAAGGAAATAATTTTTGGATCTAAGGAAAGGGAAAAACATGTGGGAAAATCTTAAGATTCAAATTAGGCCTAATTGATGTAATGTTTGGGATATAGCTTGATGTTTGAGAACATGACAATTTACTATAGAAAGGTTTTGTGTATAATGTCAGTGACACCATTAGTTTGGGCGAGGGGAGTAAGGTTTAGTGACTAGGTTTTTGAAGATGAGAGGGAGAAGGTCTAAGGCTAGCAGTAGTGTTACAATTATTAGGGTTGGAATGAGAGTTAAGGTTTTGAGAGAGTTGGAAGTTAAGGAACCTTTGAACTTAATGTTCAACAAACAAAGGATGAACAAAGGTTTGGTTGAGGGAATTTCTTAAAAACAACCAATAAACCTAAATTAAATTTGATATTAAGTACTTCATTTGGAGCTAGATTCTAAATTCAAATCCAAAACCATGTGATCACCTTGATGTTTTGTTGAACTATTTGTCCAGGTTCTTGACAGAGTTGTATCCATCTGGACATGAGCTTAGTGATGTATACTAGAAGGTAAAAACATTGTTGAATAACATCATAAAATGTGTTGTAGCAGGCTTAGAGTTGACATCATTAAGCTCAATATAGATTATTAATTATATACTACCACCAAGCTCCAGCAAGACATTCCAAATGGTAGTTTTCCAAAAGAAATCATTGATCCTACATTATAATAGGCAATTTATAGAAGTATGTTATGAGGCTATGGATCCATGAATCTAAGGTTTCTCCATTCATTGAGCCTCTGTATTTTGGCAAGGTAATTTTGGTATCAAATTGGAAAATGGAAGGTTGTAGCTTTATGAGTAAGACTTCATGCAATAGTTTTAGGAGCTTGTATCGAAAGGAACTTGAGATGATTCAATCTCTTTATGAAAGGATTCCCTACATGGAGCCATGAGTGAGGTGAGAAACTGAGTATTAAAAATGAACAGAGGCTAAAAATCCCTAGTGCACCGGTGGTAGGGAATTTGGGATCTGGAAACCCCTAGCACACTAGAAAAAGGTGGGTGTTGAGTTAGAGAAAGATAGAAATGATAGAAATGCCACAATCTATAATGGTGTGAATGGGCAGGGGAATGAATTCCAAGACCAAAAAGATAAACAAATAGAAGCACTAACCTGTAAGAGATTTGGATGGGAGGGTTGAGCTCAAAGAACCAAATATGTTCATGTATTTTTGTCAAAGCAAGACATTCACTTCAATTATAGAATAAAATAGGGAAAAAGATACAAAGAAAGTATTGACATGGACTTAGGTGGGAAGGCACACTCCAAAAGGACTATATATGAACTTATATCACTATAATACTAAGATTCTAGCCAGGGGCATTAAGCCTTGAATCCTAATATCAAAGAATGAGCAAGCATGGATTAATGCTCTGACAACAAATTATGTAATAAAAAACCTATTAACTTATAAAACCCTAGCTGAGAGGTGGAGTGCACTAGATTGAAGTAACAATTAACTTAAGAACAATAGGAATAATAGGAATAACAAGTGAAAATGAAAACCTTAAGGTTAAATGGCTTAGTTTATTAATCTAACCAAATGGAATTTATATAATAATATAATGGGTCCACTCAAGTTGCACACAATGTGAGGGTTGAGGAAGAAAAATAACTTTTGCAAAAACCTGAAGGTTGGAAATATGCAATTACATGGTTATGCAACAAGGCACACAATCAAACAAGAGGTTCGAAAATAAGGAAGATACCCTTAAGGACTAGACACTAAACTAGACACATCGAGAATCATGGGTGCATCCTCCTTAAAGAGGACACACTAACCAGCAACCTCATGGGGCGAGTTAGACACTATTATGTTGAGCATTAGCAACCTCCTTAGAGAGGTCACCTTAGTTTCCATCTTCATTAGTTGTACTATGCACTACTAGTATGGGTGGTGTGACCTTAAAAATGTTGCTTCATTATTTATGTCACTAATTTACTTCAATAAAAATGTGAATTTAAATCTTTCATATCTACCATAAATTTTATGACAAGTAATTATGTAATAACTAAATTGTCTTGTGAAGCATAAATGTTCAAATGCAAAATATAAACAAATTAGGATGACACACCATGCTTTGATTAACAAATCTAGCTTAGTTCAATAAAATCATAGAATGTGAGTTATATTTGCGGAGATTTTATAACAAGTAATTATTCAATTATTAATTGTTGTGTGTTGTAAATTATGAGTTTGAAGGATATGCCTTATTTAAGTTGAGCTTAAGTTGGGGCTAGTCTTAAACAGTTGGATGGAAAAATGATATATCCAACTATAGGATGGTGAAATGTAGGATATTGTCACTAGGATTGTGTGAGGCTTGATTTAGCCTAAACATCTCATGGGACAATTTTTTAATCCCCCACAATGGGCTCTCACCGTCAACCCTTCCCCATAAGATTTGAATTTGTGACCTGATATGAAAATGAAAGTTGATATGAAAATGTTTTATTTAGAAAGGACATTGAAATTGATTATTTATAACTAATATTGAAATATTTTATTTGAATTCCACGTTGAAATGACACAAACCTACTAGCCTATATTTCATATATATATATATATATATAAAGTAGATATTGATATATTTTATTTTAAAATACATTAAAAATTATTATTTATAACTAATATTGAAATATTTTATTTAAATTCCATATTGATATTTTTTTTATTAATGTTTTTTTTAAATACACCTATCAACTTTGTGTTATGGAAGAAATTAAATATCTCTCTTAGCACAACATTAAAATATTTTCTTTATAAAATGATAAAAGTGAATATTAATTAAAATATATTTTTTTGTTATTAATATTTTATTTAGAGCATATATCAATTATATACATAAGAAAAATGACATAGAAATGACACATCTTTTTAAAATACCACTTATATAAAAATCTCTTTCCACTTTTAAAATATATATTTTTTAATTTTTAAATACCACTTTTATAAAAATGATGATGTGAAACTGATTATGTGAAACTCATTCTTTATGTTTAAATTAATTGCAAAAAATCTCTTTCAACTTTTAAAATATATATTTTTAATTTATAAATACCACCTCTATAAAAATGATGTGAAACTCTTTTATTTATAACAGATATTAAATATATTTTTCTTTATTAATTTTTTATATAATATATCAATTTTACATTAAATATTAAATTAAAATTTTAATATTAAAATAGAAAATAATTTTTATGATGTCATCAATATGGAATAACGTTGGTTGTGGTTAGAATGGTAGTTAATAATCTTGTCACCAAAAAATATACTCTAGGCGTAGTCTAACGAGGCGGAAGAGTTGCCCGGAAAGTTATGGAAATTCCGGTCATATTTAGAGAAAATCCGGCAAGGATTTTTGTAAATCCAAGTTATAGTTGTTAAACTTTAAGATTTTAGGCACCCTAAAAGTTTTTGATGGTGCTGAATCTATTTCGACCATCAAAAACACGATTCAAACATTGCTTCTACAAGATTTTTTGAATTTTTTTTGCCCGGATTCCGGTCACTTTTGGCCGTCTGGGCAATTCCTCCGCCTCGTTAGATGACTCTATCACGCGTAGTCTAAGGAGGCGGAGGAATTGCCGGGAAAATTATGGAAATTCCGGTCATATTTAGAGAAAATCCAGCAAGGATTTTTCTAAATCCAAGTTATAGTTGTTAAACTTTAAAATTTTAGGCGCCCTAAATGTTTTTGATGGTGCTGAATCTATTTCGACCATCAAAAACATGATTCAAATATTGCTTCTTCAAGATTTTTTGAATATTTTTTATCTGGATTTCGGCCATTTTTAGCCGTCCGGGTAATTCCTCCAACTTGTTAGATGACTTCTATATTCTCATACCAATGATTAAGAAAGTTGGTACGTGAACTTGTCCGTGTCCGTTACAGCCACTTGATCACCATATCCGGATGTTGAATGTTATCGTTATTTGTCCAAAACTGGACCTTACTAGAATATCCGGAAATTGAATATTATTGTTATTTTTCCAAAACTGGACCTTGCCGGATTGGCGTTGGCAATGTCAGACATTTACATTTTTTACCTAAACTTTAGCCCTTTTCAGGTTTTTTTAAACCAATTTTAAGTTTTTTTTTGGTTTTTTTAGTGTGCCTTGGGACCATTTGTTTTAACCCATTCTTAATTTATGTGAAATTTGATACCACAAGAGAATGATTATTATTCTTAACGTTTGACCACCCATCATGTATGCCTGATTAGCACTCATTCTAGTCGAAGTTGTTTTGTACCATATCACTCCAAACGTGTGCTTCTAAAAAGGTACTCAATGGACAAAAGTTAATCTAGCTTTTACTAAATGTTTAATTAACCAAAACACATTTGGTCTGTCTTTTTTAATAAAAAATATTTTTAAAAATTATATATATATATATATATATAATTATTAACATCATGTGAAATAATGTTTTTTGTATTTTTAGAATATGAAATTTAAAAATTATTATAATTATAGTTAATGGTGTAATGGTAAAATATAAATTATGGATTTGTTTTATTTAAATTAAGGAAATTTCTTTCTTTCTGTATTAAGGTCTTTTTCCCATTGATTGTATTGTCAACCATATAATTTTTGCTAATATCATTTTTTCATCTAACTTTATTGTGTCTTTTATTAGATCACCCTGGAACATTGATTCTAAGTGTTTAATATGTAAATTTGAACTCGCCCTTGTTTTTTAGAATGTTGCACAGTGTAAAAGAAAGTGTTTCTTAGTTTCCACCTTCCCATTTCTACATAGTCATCATAATCTTATCTCCCGTGTCTCTTTGGATTGTTTTGATCTTCTTGTTTCACATGTAAGCCTATATGAGTTGGTGCAAAGTTGTACAATCCCCTATTTTTCATGTAATGGGAAGTAAGCTTTGAGTAGTTTTGCACTTTGATCTCTTATTGACTATTGAAGTTGTTTAAGAGCATTTTTTTTCTCCTAAGAGATTGCAAGTTCAAATCCAAAGGGGGGATAGAGTATGTACACCTTTGTAGACTTTAGTAGTCATAGTGTTATGTGGAGATCGGCCCCTTGTCCCACAAAAAAGGGGGTCTCATACACCAATTTGGTGTCGGACTTGGTCATAACTTTAAAATTAGATTATAATTATCATTATTAGTTCTTTGTATGTTTTCTCTATTTCTCTTTCTATAACATTTGTGTACACTTATAAGAGACACTTGTATTGTTAGAATATAGATGTGAAAGATTTGACCACTTACAAATCAAAACATGTGTTTGATAATCATTTTTTGTAACCCTTTGCTTGAGTTGAAGTTTATAATGACCAAATTGACTCAGCCAATGTCAATCTTTAATGTAGATAATTTTACAATTTTTTGAAATAATTGTTCTATTTCTCATTTGTTGGGCTACAATGTAAATAAGACCCATTTTTCTTCTTCGATGGAAATTTTGAGAATCTCCTCTTAATGCAATTTAGAAAATCCACCTTAACCTTTAGATTCCCCAAATCTATCTCTTTTGAATTTTTAGACTTAGGGCTATATCTAAAATATAAGTTATAACAATATTGTATCACTTCTATTTAAACAATTATGCAAGGCGACCCAAGTAAATAAACATAGAATAATTGTACTCTAAGGGAAACAGTTTTCCATCCCTTAGGAGACAAATCCCAACACAACATATCTGAAATTACTTAATTACAATAAATTATTATAGCCATAAATTTTCTAGTTGTTCAAGATAATTTTCAGATCAAACGACCCTAGAAACTATTCATTCACCATGAGATTATGGCTAAAAAACAAATATGTAAGTACACAAAGTTTGGGCAGCAAAGCAACTATATATATGAATGAATTTACTAGTACATACCTATAACTTATCACACGTTGGCACAAGATAGTCTCTCAAGCTTATCACAAGCTAGAACTATTCAATGATCTATGGGCCGTACTTAGGGAAATTACAACAAGCTAGCACCTCACTAACAGTTAAACCCTAGCCACCAACTATTCCCAGCTAAGAATCACTCCCAACTAATTACGTTAGTCGCTCCAACAAAGATCCCCAACTAGTAAGCATATAAACTAGCAATTCTTCCACATACATTTGCATCACACAACCAATTACAAGATAAACTTATGTTATCTTCTTTACATCTAACACTACAAGTAGTCCTAAGATTTCATAAGCCACAAACCCTATGCTTCTTCTCTCACAAGAACTGTATAAGAATATGTTCCCTCTTGATTCTTTTCTCCCCTAAGGTTCCTCCCAAACCCTATCACTCCATGTCTTTTTAGGTTAAACCTTAACTCTAATTCCTTCCCTGCATCAACAAAAGAATTCAATGCATTAAATAAGAGCGCCAAGTACAATGAATAATAATTACCCATAAATGATACAAGTTCACTCACATCTCTAATACAAGAATGATGTGAATGTGATGAATGAAAATAAATACTCTCTCCTCTTTTTATATCAAATAGGTAAGGGAAGCCAACAATAGTAAAGTGGACAATGTCTATAAACGACTAACTCAAGCAACCTAACTGACTAATAGATACATGTCCACATGTGAAGCATTCTCTATGGTGCCACATGTCAAGCTCCATGGTAGGCATGTCCATCAAGCAAGGGTCCTCTAGGTGAGTGCTCCATAAGACAAGGCCCAACACTCCAAACATGCATCTTAAGCGTGTCACGCTTTTAGGTCCACCACACCACCATGAATTCTCCTCAACCCAAGCATCCCCAAGTCAACCACAACCTTCCATGTAGGCAACCGGGTGATATGGGAATCAACATAAGAACCCTAATGTACCAAACAAGAATGCAAACTACAATGAAGAGGAAGTACCCATGAAGAATACGAGTTTTCTCACATCTCTATGAAATGAATGATGTGAATATAATGAATAAAAGAAAGACTATCCTCCCTTTATATAGAATAAATGAGGGAGGTCAACAATAGTAAATTGGACAGGTCCACAAACAACAATTTCAAGTAGCCTAACTAATCACTAGATAGGTCCACATCTGAAGTGATTCAACTTATCATAACACATGTCAAGATCCCAGGTAAGCATGATATCAAACAAGTATCGCAAGTTGAGTGATCCATCAGACAAGGTCTAACTCTCCTCCAAATGTCTCCAACAATTCAACACTACCTCTTAGGTCACATGTTCCTTCAAGACCACAACACCTTCAGGCCCACAACACCTTCATGAGTGTTCATTTGACCCAATCATCCTCAAGTCAAGCACAAGCCTTCATGTAAGTAACCAAGTGAGCCCAATCTACATATGGCTCAATTCCCTCCTCCTAAATTCCTACCAACACTCTAACTCCAAATAGGTTCTCCTCTTAAACAAGCAATCGAGCCCCCCATATGTGTCTTATGAATAATGTCATGATGTTATTTAGGATCCTAACCTCCTAAGAGAATGTTTCATATAGCATCAAGTCAAGGAATAAGCAATCCATGAATAAGAAATCACCAATATGTATGTCCACTAAGATACAACCAAGGTTGAGCATCACACCATGCACTCCACATGTCATTAAGCACCCTAAATCATGATGTAAATACTTTCAAAATAACCATAAAAACTAACATTGTTCATGTTTCTTTAATATTTATTTCCAGACTATAGATAAATATTTAGTTGATGAAATTTTTACTAACTTCACATTTCTTATACCCATTGCATGTTAAGGCATTGTCTCTCTTTATAGATATAAATTGTTAGGTTCAGGGGCCTCTTCATCCCACCTAATGGGTTATCAATTGAAACGACCCATGTAGAAGAGGGAGACAATGAGTCCATATAAAAGCATTGTGCTCGAAGGGTTGGGCACCTACACCAATGTGGAAGGTCACACCACTTAGCATTCATTTTTTAAATTGCATCTAAAGGTTTCTTCTCCATTAATCACCGTCACTTGGGTTTATTTTTTGTTATTTTTTCACTTAAAGGGAGCATGGATGTTGGATAAGTGTCCATCAAATGGTATGTCTATAAAATATATACTATGAAATGGTGGGTTATCATAGTCAATACCTGGACATCGATCGACTCCATAGTCTACCATGAAATGATCTAAAATACCTTCACTTAAGACAAACCTCCACACATGGTCTCATTGAGGTGATAACACCTTTTTACAATATAACTAAAGTCCATTTTAAGAAAATTATCATCTTTTCGAAAAACAAAGTGGATTGGAAGATTTGGTAATGACATCATGTTTATAGAAACAAATATATTTATTAAATTAAATTCTACAGTCCATGAGTTAAGGAAAAGACTATTATTCTTTAACAACCATAATCTTATTTCCAAAATCAATTATTATTTTTCTACACTATTAACCTTGAAAGTAAAATGTCTAATTTAATATTTTTTATCAAAATAATGTCAAATTGTTTTAAAAAATTACTATTAATTCCCTAAACAAGTCAAAGATATTTTCCAAACTCTCCTATTAAAAAAATCTCCAAGTAAGACATGTAAATTTATTTGTAAAATTTTCTTTCTAATATAACATGGCTATAGGTTTAAAAAATTTCACAAAAATATAATTACTTTACTATGTTTTTTACTTTTATATTCACATAACTATATAAACAAAATAACATTCTATATTACCACCATTTAATTAAACGATCAAATAATATAAAAATTCAACTAATTTATAATTATTTATATGAAATTTTATTTTTCCGCTGATTATTATTATTTTCTATTCATAATTATTAAACTACATCCACTACATAGTGGATTAAAGATGCATCATACATATATTGAATAGCTTCTATTTTAAGCTCTATAACATTTTCCCCCTGGAAAGTCTATTAACTTGTATCATATTTAAATAATATTATGGTATAAAGGGATATACTTGCTTTAGGTCTAAAGTGTAAACTTCTCTATCTTTGCTTAATCCACAAAACTTGGTATTACCTTGGCAACTTTGGACGTCCTTGTCCATAAAATCATAAAGCAACGTAAGCAGTGAGTTCACCTAAAAATATATATATTTAAAATCTTTTCATTCCTTTAAAAAAAACAAAATGCATTAAAATCAAAATCTAATTTAATTTAATAAACTCTGCCGAAAGGACAATCTAACTCGCTTTTAATAGGAGTGTAGTTCCTAAGTTTTTCATCCTCCTTTATGACAACTACAAGTCACCAAATCCTTTTGAAAAGTATGACATGTATTTCTATAATAATATTTTTTAATTTTTTAAATGAGAAGATATATATATATATAATTTTATTATTTAAATATATTATAAATAAAAGTATCAAATTTGAGGAGATTGGAAAAAATAGTTATTGTAAAATTATGAAAAATTTAATCAAAGTAATGTATGTTAAAATAAAATGGTACATGTCTATACTTTTTTTGACATGCCTAATATTCATTATGATGTAAGTCAATTAGTGATTTATCCATCCATTCCACCCACGGAACCATAACCCATCAAGGTTATTTTACTAATATAAAGAAGTAACCAAAGCTTACATAGAATGTAATGCTTACAAATTTACTTATCCCAAAAATTTGGGTTAGTTTACCAACCACTTTTACTATGGAGGAGGTTATGAGCATTAATATTGATTTTGGGATGCTTATTTGGTCTTTTAAATATGTAATATTATAAAAATAATTTTGATTAACAAAATTAAGATGCGAAATATTTGTAATATTTTAACTTTCTTCTTATTAAAATTATAAAGCCTTCCGCATCTCATTTTTAAATTAATAAGATGGTAAGATTTAATTTTATTTTTTTTAAGGTTTATAAAGAGGTTATTATATAATTAATTAATAATTATTCTATTTTATAATAAATGTAGAAGATTTGAATTATTGTTTTACATTATTTTTATAATTTTAAAATTGTATGTTAGTAAGAAAATATGTATAATATATGTTGTGGGATGACACTTCAATTAGTTTTGGCTTGCTTGTATGGAAGCCGAACCATAAACTATAGTTGAGGTGTGGGATAACACTTCAATTAGCTTTGGCTTGCTTGTATGGAAGCCGAACCATAAACTATAGTTGAGGTTTAATCTTGATTTTTCCAAAATAGAAATAAAGAGTGGGTTATATCCAAGGTTTACATCACAACAAATATAAAAACTCACTGTGGAAACCATGGAAACCAGGTCGACTAAGAATAATAAACGTGTATACTAAATATTATATAAATTGATAATATCATTGTCAGTGGCATCATGCCACATAAACGTCATGAAACTAGATGGTTGGAGCAAGGCGTATAGGATGGATAGGAGGTGGATGCTCGTTTTCCCAAAGTAGGGCTACTTCCATTCTCTGCATGCATTCATCCATAATTTGGTAAAGTAGATGCAACTGCTTCATCTAAAGGAGGAGCTCATTTCTACTTTTATTGCAATTAAATAGAACTTTACCTAACAAATTTTTAACATGCCAATACAGATCATCAATGTGTAGATACTAGTTATCGAGTGCTCTTGGAGTGTTGAGATTTGAAGCCCATTTTGCCACTTTTGCTATGACCTCTGAGTAGAATATGTTGTTTCTTTCAGCGGCAACTTCCTGCTCAATATCATAAATCTCATGTTGAACCACTAATGGAGTGTATTCATAGTACCGATCAGCTGAAGCATGAACTTGGGCTTAAGCTTGGGTAGTATTGTGGGCACCACGGCCCCAACACCTTTTCTTGGGTGAGTCCTTTTCCTAGGCATAATGATAGCTCATAGGATAACACAATGACCAAAGAGAAATTAGGGGTTAACAATGGATGAATAGGAGGTGAAGTGAGGATGGCCACTTGAAAAGGGAAACCTAAGAGCATTGAAAGTGAGGAGAAAGAAAAACAAGGAAAATCCCAGAGTTGAGGGCTACACTCCAGAGGGAAAGTAAGGATGAAAGATGGGAAAATAGCCCAACGCATCACAGACTCAAAGAGCCAGAGACCAAACCAATTGTGAGATACCGAGTGAAAATTCAATAAATAGAAATATACCTGAATATCTCTAATGTTGAGGAGAGAAAGTTCCCTGATAATTGAACAAACTCTACTACGAATGATGCCCCTCCGGAGGCTAGTGAAGCAAAGGGAAGGAGTCTGTTGCCACAAAAACACCATGCAAAGAGGTAAAGTGACCAAGCCAAGAGGGTTTCGTCCTTCAACTTGCATGGTTTGTTTGGAAATGTATAAAGATTCCCCACCCCCCGACCCTCAGGCTCAAATAATATCATGCCCTTTAGTGAAAATCAACCACAACAAAAGGAACATTCCTAAACACCTCCTAAAATTCCCACATAATAAGTTGGGATCAAAATTACCTTCAATGAAATCCTCCATTTTCTCTGGTGCTTTCATCGTCTAGTGAAGATGAAGAGGTGATCAACTACTTAAATGAAGGTTCACACAAGGCTAATACAATGTCATTCACTGGCTCTCATTGATTCGATGAATTCAATAAAATGTCACATAATCCAACCTCATTCGGATAAAACTATCCAATTGTCTAATCCTCTCCACTCCTACTCAACTTAACACCTTGCTATGTGTTCCTAGAAGTGGGATAAGGCACCCCCATCAAGGGAAGGCACTTTCCTTATGTTAAAATTGATCATTTTAAAGAGTTAAGTTTTAGGGGTGCTAATGTGATGTGTGGGAATTTTGGTGGTGGGAGGGGTGGAGTGTTGTCATCCATGGCCTTTATGGACATCCAACTCTATTTTTTGCTTAGATAATATGAGAACTAACCAACATTGAAGTTGTCTTCTAAGGAATCAAACTTTTTGAACACTATAACCTCCCAATCAATCCTCATTCTTAGTGATTCCCACATTATCCTTTGTACACTTTGAAGCATGACTTAATCATCCTCCTCAAAAATACATTAGACTCTCTAAAGAATAAAGCCTCTCCTCCAAATATTTAATAGCACTAGAATCTTCCATGTAACAAAAAAATCAAAATAAGGAAGTGGATGTTATGGCCAAGTTAGCGGTCATTCTAAGAGTAGGCATAATAATCCTGAAGGAAGTGGAGGGATCTACAACATCCTTAATTCAAATCCCATGTTCAAGTTAAAACATTTACATAAGTGTACAAGGATGAATTTAGGGGATTCAAAAGTGAGGAGGGTATCCTTTATCCCCCCCACAATTTTGTTTTTCACCTCCACTCTCCTCACCACTTAAGCATGACACCCTTTTGTCTCCATCGTGTGGTCTCTCATATCTCATGCCACCTCCCTCCCTTCTCCCCTAATTTCTCTGCAACCCCCTAAACATTTCTCCATTTCTTGTCGTCCTCCCCCATTCATCTTTAGTGCTTATTCCCTCCCCCAACTATCTGAATCTCTACCCTTTACTACCATGGAAGGCAGTCAATTCTCTTAATAATGTTGTGTAATTACTATAGAAGTATATTCCATAAAGTAGACCCTAAGCAACTCCAATTAGGAGCTCAAGAATACCCAAGATAATGTCCACTACTATACTCTATAAATTGGTCGTAAGAAATTGCAATTGGAGAATTGTTTGGGGATTAGAAAAGAGAAGAGGAACACTTGCAATTTGTGGAAAGGGGGAAAACTATAAGATGTTGAGTAAGGGAGGAAGGAAAATGGCATTGTCCTAGATTGCCTCCTTTAGAAACATGGAATTGAAGTAGCCAACCATAACTCTTTCAAACCTGGTAATTCAAATTTCCAATGCATAGGGTACCCTATGACAAAGATAATTTATTCAAGCTCCCCTATATGGGAGAACCATATACCAACATCTAAGTGGAATATGTAACTATTGAAGCCTTGGGATATTAGTTTCTATCATATGTTTGTTAAATATATGGTAGTTTGTCAAACAATGTACTTTCAGTGTTTGGGTAGAAGAACAATTTTAATTTTGACTAAAAACCTCATAATGTGGAACCTCTCTTCTATTGAGTCAAACCTACCCAGTTTGTAATATGTTTTAAATGTTGTTTGAGTTAAGCCAAAATGAGTCTCTTCTAATACAACATAACCATGGTTGCAAAAAAAAAATTATAATTATCTATAAAGTATTAAAAATATATATACATATAATAAAAAATTTACAATATTGCAAATTAAAACTGATAAAAACATCATTTCAGAAAAATTATACATATCCTTAACTTATAAAATTTATATAATCAAACATCTCACACCCTAATTTATTAAAAAAAAAATACTTTCCATTGTTAACTCATCATCATCATATTGCAAATTAAAATGACATCATCATCATCATCATCATTTCAAAAAAAATATACATATCCTTAAATTATAAAATTTATATACTCAAACATCTCACACCCAAATTTATTAAAAAAAAATACTTTCCATTGTTAACTCCTCCTCCTCATCATCATCATCATCATCATCATCATCATCATCATCATCATCATCATCATCATCATCGTGCTTGTGCTTATCTCATTCTTAGCACTCCCTGAGATCAATTGGGCACAACCAAATATGATATGCAACCAACCTAACTAAGCAAACTATACCAAGCAACAACATTAATTTTTTAGATGGTCAAAGTTGGATGAGAAGGGTTGCAAGAAACAACATTAATTTTTTTATACATATCCTTAAATTATAAAATTTATATAATCAAACATCTCACACCCAAATTTATTTAAAAAAAAAAATACTTTCCATTTTTAACTCCTCACCCAAATTTATTAAAAAAGAAAAAATACTTTCCATTATTAACTCCTCCTCCTCCTCCTCCCCCTCCTCCTCCTCATCATCATCATCATCGATATCCTTAAATTATAAAATTTATATAATCGAACATCTCACACCCAAATTTATTAAAAAAAAAATACTTTCCATTGTTAACTCCTCCTCCTCCTCCTCACCACCACCACCACCACCACCACCACCATCATCATCGTGCTTGTGCTTATCTCATTCTTAGCACTCCCTGAGATCAATTGGGCACAACCAAGTATGAAATGCAACCAACCTAACTAAGCAAACTATACCAAGCAACAACATTAATTTTTTAGATGGTCAAAGTTGGATGAGAAGGGTTGCAAGAAACAACATTAATTTTTTTATACATTTCCTTAAATTATAAAATTTATATAATCAAACATCTGACACCCAAATTTATTAAAAAAAAAAATACTTTCCATTGTTAACTCCTCACCCAGATTTATTAAAAAAAATCCTTTCCATTGTCAACTCCTCGTCGTCGTCGTCATCGTTCTCATCATCATCATCATGCTTGTGCTTGTGCTTATCTCATTCTTAGCACTCCCTACAACCAAATATGATATGCAACCAACCTAACTAAGCAAACTATACCAAGCAACAACATTAATTTTTTAGATGGTCAAAGTTGGATGAGAAGGGTTGCAAGAAACAACATTAATTTTTTAAGGGTTGCATGGATAATATGTATTGTTATTACGTGGAGTCAAAGGCCAAATAAAATAATTAAAGCAAGTTAAAAAAGAAACATTATAAAAAGGGAAAAAGGATCCTCCTCCTTGTTAGCACTCCCTGAGATCAATTGGGCACAACCAAATATGATATGCAACCAACCTAACTAAGCATTAACTAAGCATTAATTTTTTAGATGGTCAAAGTTGGATGAGAAGGGTTTAGATGATCGAAGTTGGATGAGAAGGGTTGCATGGATAATATGTATTGTTATTACGTGGAGTCAAAGGCAAAATAAAATAATTAAAGCAAGTTAAAAAGGAAATATTATAAAAAAGAAAAAGGAATATTTGCATTATTTATTATTTACTCAAAATTCAACCTTGCTAGATTGGCATTATCGAGCATTTAGCTTTTCTCCTGACTTTTAGTGGAGGCATGAGTTGCCATCTAACACCCAATCTCTAACCCCACCACCTTATTATTAAATTCAAAAGTAGGATTTGATTCCAAAAGAGATTGATTGCCCCACCGACATTGGCTCCTGCACCACACATTATAACAAAAATCAACGAGGAAACCAACAATATTTCTAGAATTGCTTTAGCCAAAAAGATAATATTCACTTCTCTGTTATAGAGTTCTCTAGATGCTGACAAATATGTGGCTTTGGTCACCTGCACATTTATTCTATGCCTATAAGCCACCCATGGTGCATACGTGGTTTCCACTCATTCTAGTGGGGATTACTTTCTACAAGGGTATTCCCAAGGGCAGGTTTCTAAAATGTTACTTGGTGGGCAAAAGCTAGTAGTTCATGCCTTCCCTGGCAAAAAAGGTAATACTTTGTGACATCATGAAGACATTTGAGATTGAGCGTATGAAGTTGAGTTGCGAAGTTATGAAAGGGGGTTGCACAATGTAGCAATAGCATCAAAAACAAATTATCTACTCAAAATTTCAGTAAGTTCTAATAACTAGCAGCAATACCAAGACCAAGGATACCTTCATCTCTAACTTAATCAACAATTAGTTATTATTTTTTATTAACCCCATTTATTTTAATATTGAAAATTACATTAAACTTTTCATAATAAAAAAATATAAGTTGAGACAACAAACCATATTTTTATTATAAAAAACCAATCATATATATGTGTGTAAAAATTACAACCTATATCATTCATTTTTAATAATAATGTTAAATATTTAAAACACATCATATATATGTATTAAACTCCAAAATTTAATATCTTAATGTTCTGCTAATATCTCAATATTCTTGCAGTGAACGAGAATTATAAACATACCACAACCAACACAGATATACTTCATGAATCAATAAAGTAGAGTAAAGATGGTGTCTCCATTCGTAGCGTTGTCAATATGATAATGTGGATTATTCCAAGATAGAGTCAAGTTGCTACAAAATCCAAAGGTAGTACTCAAGATTTGATCTGTCCCTTTGTGAATTATTTATTTAATAATATTGATGTAATACTGCCTTGTTTTGTCAATTATATATCTTTCATCTATATGGTATGTGATTGGATCATAGTGCTGGACTCTCTTTTCAGTTCCAACCTTTTTTTTATTTAATATATATTTTTTTACATTTAGAAAGTAAATAAATAAATAATAATATATAAAACATTTTCAAATAAAGAATGTAAATATTTTTATTGTGATAATATATATTTTTTTATTATATTCGACAAACTTACCATCTAAGATCATTGTACCAAGTTAAAAAGATTATTTAATAGTGTCTTTTATGATGAAGTTCTGAAGTTATTAGTTAAAATTTTATATATCTTTTAATTGTTATAATGTATTTAAAATTGAGAATAGAAATGCAATAATAATAAATAGTTATTAAAATGGAAAGTAAACAATGAAATAATAATAATAAATAATTGTTAATGTGATTTTATTTTTTGATTTTTGATTTTTGTGGTTCGTATTGATTTTGATAATGTTTTTCAAACTAATCAAATTTTAAGTTGCTGGGGGACTTTTCTAACCAATTAATGTGGTTTATCCTCGAGATAAAGGTTAATTAATATTAATTTATTTATTAAAATTTTAATTTTAATATGATGTTTTTATTTAAAAATATTTTGTATATTAAAATTTTTAATTAAATGTAAAATTTAAATGATTTTTGTGAAAATATAAATATTTTTTATAATATATATGTGTTTTGCTTCAATATATTTTTTAGTTTCTTTTTTTAGGTGAAAGTTTATTATCTAGAAAAATTGGGGTGTCTAGTAAGGATTACATATTTCGATTTTGAGCCAGTCTTTCATGGGACCATAACCAAAAAAAGATTCTCCTTAAATAGGACATAGATAGTTGGGAGCCCATTGTTACAAAATTATGCAAGTTGAGGCTAACAAAGGCCTAACCAGCCATATACATAGACACATAATTAAAAACAACTAAGATATTTAGAATATCATCAAACCATAGGGTTCGAGCTTGAGCCTACCACCCGAATGGGGTCCGGTGGGCCATCTATGGGGTGCCATACAGTGGGTGGAATGCCTAAGTGGTGCTCAACTCGCTCCATCCTCTTATCAAGAGTGTGAATGTGATTGTGCAAGTCCTCGGTGATTGGGGAATGTCCAAACGAGATTCGTGGCGATCCAGGATCATCCTTCCTACACACAAACTTCATTTGCTAGTACAGATACACCGTCTACATGTACTGGTTAAATCAACCTCTCAAGTGCCCTATGTCCAGTATACATTTTGTCCACTCTGTCAACACCTCAGT
Source organism: Pinus tabuliformis (assembly GCA_031772625.1). NCBI lineage: Eukaryota > Viridiplantae > Streptophyta > Pinopsida > Pinales > Pinaceae > Pinus > Pinus tabuliformis. The sequence continues at coordinate 251,349,327 of CM062804.1, forward strand.
ATCTAAGAGAGAGGTTCTATGGGAAGATGCCTCTCCTTCCACCTAGGAAATGTTTTCCTTAATATGGTATGGTGTTAGTTTTCGATATCACGAAGCAAATCCTTTGATATGATGATGGTTCTAAGTGTTTCCTCGTTGGGATATAATCTGATAATATGTAGCCCCTTGTCGAACTCGATCCCTTTGTCGTGGCATGATTGCCTAGCCTGCAAATTGTTTCGCAAGGAAAATGCCTCCCCCTAATGAAGAATGATACATAACATCTTACCACTCCCCTCATGGTGTGGAACCAGGAACTAGTACTTGTCGCATCACGGGCCCTCCCAAAAGATATGGGAAACTTTCTGATATAAGGGATTTGTCCCCCAAATTTCTTGCTTTCTCCACGAAATCTCCCTACACCTGGATTTTGGCTTATAAGGGACCCTGAACCAACTTTAGGAAAATATCCAAACTAGACCCTTAAGTATAAAAAAACCACACAAGCTCTCCTCCTAAGTTGTCACAACCCTAATTCCAGTGTGGGCTTCCCACCACCACTGACATGATAGACCGTCAAGCCCAAGTGCATCGAACCCACAAGAAAACAGTCATCAGAAGTGGTACTGAGAGAGACTATCCCACCCAGTGATAACCTCCAAAAGCTTATAGATTTCTTAGTTGGACTGAGGGAAATTAGAACACCTTCTTATTTCGTGATGCGTTCACAGAGTCCTTTAAAGCTTGAGACTAGCTTTGGCCCCAACAAGGAATGCAAAGTAAAAACATTATATACATCTTTGTTCACCACCATCCCGTGAAGTTGATAATTACCCCGTCCTTATCACCATGGAGCTTGCAACTAAGCTACCTCAATTCCTTCGCTATCTAGACTTAGCACTCCTCCAGCCTCCCACAACCATGCAGAGATGTAATCCTCCCCACTAACCCCCTGTAGTTGATTTTGATAGTCAATTACCCTAATTTCACTCTCTACAAATCTCCCTAAGTACAAAGCCATACTCAAAACCTCAACCAACATGTTCACCACACGTTTAAGCTTCTTGGCCAACTCGCTCATCTCCTCCCAACGTCGATTCATGTGTATTTTCGTCTACGTGTTGAAGGATTTGCGTGTGTTATTTACTCTCAATGAGGGTGGGATGCCATGTCCCCTAGCCCATTTTCTAGATGGGGAAGTGGCATCCTGCCCCCCTTTCATACACACATGTCACCCCTTCCAAGGTTGGATAGTCTCGCAGAACCAATTACCTACATGCATCCTTCAAGGGAGACTCAAGAAACCAAGACCATGATGATACCATTGGAGCAGAAGTTTCAAGGCTTCCAGGATTTTCTAGCAGATCTGCGATTGTATTCCTTGTTTGTTGGATGTGTGACAAAATGAGGGTTGGGATATTGGGCAGCATAATGTATACTTGTTCCAATATTCATTCTAACCTCCAGCTTTATGACACTTTCTAGATGTGGGCTCATGCTTGAATCTTACGAAGCATATTTATAATAATTTGAGAGTCCCCTTCTATCAATAGCTTAAAGTAGAGAAAAGCCCTCCCTATTTTATTTTTCATCCATAGATCCATCAATTCCACAACATTATTATTGCTAATGCCCAACATTCATGAATAGATATATACCAGCCTTCTTGAGTGATCTCTAAATATTCCCCCAAACCCAATTTGTCTTGGGTTTCCTTTTGTTGCTCCATCAAATTTTAATTTCATAATGGTCAGTGGAGGAGGACTCCAAGGGTAAGCATGAGGGGTTGAGGGGGGGGGTTCAAAGGAGGGGAAGGAAACCACCAATGCAAGATCCTCTTCTTTGATCCAGACACTTTCTAATCATCCCGAGACCAAATGGAGTGAAAGAATCAATTCTCTAATTTGACCAGCTAAATAATTCCAAACAGTATTAGAAGGCCTTGCATGTCCCTTAAAATTCTATGAGTTCTTCTATTTCCATATTCCCCATAACATAAATCTCAGGGCTAAAGTCCAGAAGTGATTAAGAATTGAATTGACAAAGACTTGGGATTGCCAAGGCCCAATTTATTATGGTATTAGATATATTAATTTGATCTCTATCAAATCTATCGAAATGGGTATTCAATCTACTCTAGAGGTCCCTAGAAAAGTTACAGGAATTGAAGAGATGCTTCAGGTTTTTAGAATTAAGCAAGAAAAGTGGGCATTGTGAAGGACCCTGATAATTCCACTTTTGAATGTTCTCCTATGTTAATTGATTATGTTGTATCAACAACTAGAGGAAAATTGATACCTTTGGCCAAAGATTTTGCTTCCATATTTTTTCCCACACTTCTTCCATAGGCATATCTTTGTGTTTGGCTTCTAGGCGATAAGTTTCTTTGATAGAAAAGGTTCCTTTAGGTCTATAACCCCATCACAATTTTTGCTCCTAGTTAGACAAAGGTATTTTATGGTCTTGTAAGTTTCTAGAAGTTTCTCTAGACCCCCACCTCTAGGAAAGGGTTCTAGTTCTCTAGGGGAATACATCTATGCCACTTCTACTCATTTGTTTCCTCTACCCAACAATCCATAATTGTGACTCTACCACTAGATTCCATTTGTTGTCTTAATTGTTCCATCTCATCTTGGGTTTCCATCTTGGGAAGTTGTTGCCAAGAATCCACCCATAACAAGGTTTTATGTCCAATTTTAACTTCCCATAAGCAATGGTTTTGAATTAAGTCGATCCATTTCTTAGCTAGGGTCCAAATTGAAGATATTGGGGATGAAATTTTCATTCTAATCAAGATTTATTGAGGCAATTGAGATGCATATTTATACTTCCATATTTGTTTCCAAAGGTCTAATCCCCCTTGGATCCATCTCCACCAAACGTTGGTACCCAAGATTGTTGTCATGATAGATGGATCCTAAAGGCCTAATCGTCCCCTAACCTTGGGTTTGCACTTGGTATCCCAAACTAATAATGACACTTATTCTCTAGGTGAGAGCCTCCCCACCGAAAATTTCTTTGGATATGGTAGAATTCCTGAAGAATATAGGCATACACCATCATAACTGAGCATAGATCAACTACAAAGCTTGAAGAACAACTTTGAGCAATACTAATCTACCTGCAATGTTTAAAGACCTAAATGTCTCACTTGATAATTTGTTATGGAATTTGGTAAGGATTTCCTCCCACAAACTCCATTTAAGTGAACTATCCACCAATGGAGCACCCAAATACTAAGGTGGGAGTTGACTTATTTGGATACCCAAAATTCTGATTATGTGTCTTTAGATAATCATAGGAGTATTAAAAAAAAAATTGAGACTTAGCTCTGTTGATATCCATACTTGATGCCAAGGAGAATTGATCCATAATTTTATTGAAAATTGGGGCTTCCTATACTGATGGAGAACCAAGGCTTATGGTGTTGTCAACAAATTTCTAATGGGTAAGGGGTAGATCTTCCCCATATAGTTTGAGGCCTTTCAATATTTTCTCAACTGATACTACTTTGAACATACGCCCTAATCCCTCCACCACTATGATAAATAAAAAGGTGATAAAGGATCCCCTTTTCAAATCCTGTGGGAGGAATGGAAGGGTGATGATGGAGATCCATTGACCACAATCGAAAATTATGTGGAAGAGATAAGAGTGTATATCCAAGCAATCCATTCTCCTTCAAACCCAAATTCTCTTAGAATACGACATAAGAATTCCCAATTCGATTTCTCATAGGCCTTTTATAAATCTAATTTAATCATCATCCTTGGTTTCCTTGTGACTTTTAGAGAGTGTATTGCCTCATGGGAAACCCTAATGCCATCTAATATTTTTCGTCCTTCCACAAAACGCATTTGTTCTAGTGATATGATTTGGGGAATAAACAATTTGAGTATGTTTGTAATAATCTTGGTTATCACCTTGTATATAAGATTACATAATGCTATAGGCCTATAATCATTGGGTTCCTCCACTTTCTCTTTCTTGGAGATTAGAGTGATGAAGGTGGAGTCTAGCACCCTAGAATGGAGCAGAACAACCTTGACTCCTCCATTTCTCTCCATACATCCTCTCTGATAATCTACGAACATGCTTGAAAAAAATACACCATGAATCCATTTGGCCATGGAGCTTTATTTTGGGGCATCACCTTTATTTTCATTTCCACCTCCTCATAAGTTGTGGCCCAAAGAAGAGCCTCATTTTGTTCTATAGTAATTAATTAAGGAATGTGTTGGAGTTTTTGCTAGGTAGCCCTGGTCCTATCAATTTGTGGCTCTGTTAGTGAGTTTTCACCCTTCACCCATCTACCCCTTTCATAGAGGCTATCCTATTATGATGTCGATACTGCAACATTGACTTATGGAAGAAGATGATATTATTTTCTCCCTCTTTAAGCCACTAAATGCAAGATTTGTGTTTCCACAGATTTGTGCTTCCGTCCAGTGATGGTTGGGAAGACTTGGGTGTTGGGGCATCCAGACGGTGGTGGCTTGCAAACATTGTGGAGTGGTGGGTTCCATTAGGTGGTACCCTATAAAGTTCAAATAGGTAGTGGCGTGGAGTGAGTAGCAACTTGTGTGATTGGCAAGTTGTGGCTTGCATACTGGTGGTGGCCAATGATCATATGTAAAACAAGATTTGAAGATTAATAGAAAAGCAAATATGAAGAATAACAACCGATGATGGTTTTTACCCTTTGGGTTTCCACCTTCTTGTGTTCTTATGTGTGATGTGTTTGATGGTTGCTTTATATGTTGTTGATCTGATGCTTGCATGTTTTACATGCTTTTTTTATCTGCTATATTGAGTTTCTAATGAATGAATGAATCAGATTTATAAGAAATATAAAAAAATTGGCATATAAGCACAATACCGATTCACCCCTCTCAGTATTATTCACACTTCCAACATAAATATTTTTATACTTACTAAATTAATTACCATATTTATTTTAATTAAAGATTTAATATGTTCATAAAATTTATAAAAACTATAATTATTATTAATAATTACCGTAATAAATAAATATATATATATATATATATATATATATATATATATATATAATTGTAATAATATAATTATTAAACTTTTTCTACATTGCTACATTGCTACCTTACTAATGATGTACATTCCAACTATGCAAAAAAAATCCCATGACTCAAAAGATATAGTTCAAATGGATGCCCTAATATCATACATAAAGTAGAGGTTAATTTTAATGTTTTGATTTGGGATTGTTATTTATTTTTTATTTTTTAATTTATATATTTTTATGGAAATCAATATAAGTTTACAAGAGAATAAAAGGAAAAATAAATAAAATAAGTGTAATTTTTCTTTTTCAATATTAATATTAATTGTAATTTTTGCAATTTAATTTAATAGAAATATTTAATGAAGTTCAATATTATTTATAAAAGTAGTTAATTTGAAACATGACTCATAACTTTTTATAATTTATAATGTTCAACACTTAAACTAATTCACCAAATTATTTTAATATTTCTTATATTTTCAATACAAAATAGTTATATTACATCATTGATGTATTACAAACTAACATACATCTATCTTAACTATGGATCTATCAAGTACTAAGAGGAATCAAATCTCTCAAGATGTAAACCTATTTTTTTTTAAGTCATATTAAAAATACACAATGGGAAACTTTCAATTACAAAAATTTCCAGCCTCATTCTTACCATACTTGTTGGCCATAAGGTAGTGGAAAAAAAACATTCATAATAACAAAAGGAAACTAAGAGACCACATGTTGATATCCCAAACTAACCAAAAGAGCCTAAGAACCAAAATATAAACAACAATCATCCTTGATCAACTAAATTACCGGATTGGAGGACAAAGGCTTCATGAACATGAGCTTCCATGTGTGCCATCCTACCATCAAAATGGTCCAACCTCTCTTGAATCCTTTTCTGGCCATGGCACAATGACACCAACCTATCCATCATGTGCCATTGGTTGTGTTGGAGGTCGTTCATAAAAGTGATAAATTCGTTACGGTCCTCAAGTTGATCTCGATCTAGTTTCTCCACTAGTGAGGTAACCTAATGAATCTGTGCTTCCAGAGAGTCAAAAGGAGGGGGTAAATCTACTCTCCTTGGTGAATTGGCGGGTTGTTGATCCACCTCTTCACCAAAATATAAGTGTTTCGTGAAGTGGACAATGCCTTAGCCCCAAGACCCTATGCCCCTACGAGTGCGTCCCCGTTAGTCCTGCATGTTCCTCTAGATTATTACCCACACAACCACTTAGAGCCTCAAACTAGTTGTGGAAACTACCTGAAAGAGCCCAGGATACCTCACCAGTTAAAAAATGAATATAGTATGCGTAATGTGAGACACAAGAATAGCCACTAATGTAAAGACGACCACCTTCCACCCTCCTATTTGGGAAAAACCCACGTCGACCTACACCAAACACATACCATAATCGGAGACACGACCACCTCCAGTCCACCTTAAGCTTCACGTAGCTCCCAGATCCCACAACTAGAAACAAAAACCCTGAGGCAATAGACCCACCTCCCCATTGGTTCACCAAAGACGAGTTACTAAAAGGATGAAGAACATGAACTATAATTAGGCTATTGCCACCCCTGACAACCTCTCCATCCAACACTAGGAGCCTAACGAATGTATCTACATTGATAATGCCAGACCAGCCAAAGAATAGATATTGAACAAAAAATGCAGGCAAACTTGAAAATTTTACTCACAAGATGGAAATATTGGAGACCTCAAGAGAAAGCACGATGTCAACCCTACCTCCTTGGTGTCCTACATGTCCAAACTCCAGGAGCTTTCCCACTTCCTGTATAGGCCTCGATGAACCCGGGTCCTAGACAATTATACCCTAAACCACCACCGTGACGGAAGCAACACCATTATTGTCAGAATTTTTATTCAACCTTGTATTCTCAGTGTGGGGGGTAGGGGATGGAAGAAACATATAGCCACCTTGCACTCCTAGAGAGATGTTTTCCACCGTAGTCTTGCAACCCATTCCTGGAAACCAACAACAGATCAAATACTAAATATACTCATGAGGCGATTGAGAACCTTCACCTCCCACTCACCAACGAAGGCTTCAAAGACATGCTTCGTCATATTGAATTCTGCATGGGGGAAGGATTTAATGCCCCAAATTGTACCTCAGTCTTGTCAGTTACCACCCCCATCGAGGATGCAAACCTCTTTTTGAGTGCAAAACATAAAGAAAGATTTGCACCTCGAGATATATGATTCCTCTTCATGCTTGGATCCAGAGTTAATATGGATCTATGCTACTTTTTAAAGTATTATTTATATTGTATAAATTTCACATTTTTATACAGAGAAATATAATTATTTGATTAAAACCCAAACTATATATATATACACCAAGCAACATTTTATTTTAACACTTTTAACCATTTTTTTTTTTTTTTTTTGTGATATGCATTGCATGTATATTATGTATATATACACACATGCACATCCACAAAATATTTGTACTAGGCAAATCCACTCAAATAGATCACTTTGTATCAGCTCAATCACAAAGCCTGGCCTCGAGAGAATGAACCCGTGATCTGTCAATATCAAAGATACTTTAACAAATGGGGCTAAACCAATTGAGCTAACCCTCGGGGCCAATTATTATTTTAATTTATATGGTAAAATGAATCTCAATTTAGTTAGTATATATATATATATATATATATATATATATATATATTTCACATATTTATAATAAGAAATATTATTATTTCTAATTATGTTTGTTTATTAAATTTATTAAGTTTTTATCTATTTATTAATTATACATATAGAAATATCACAGTTTTTATTGCATGTGGGGTAAATAGACCCTTTCAGTAATAAAAAAAAAGTTACATATATCTTGGATTTCTAAAAGAGGACTAAAATCCACAAGATTCTTTAGACTAGCAAGTTGCCTACCAATAACAAACAATCAAAAACTAACTACGACAATCATGACTAAATAGAGAACTAGCATGATTTTCCCTGAGTTGACTAATTGTTCACCGTCTTCTTGGATCAATGCCTTATTGCTTGTGCGGCCTCGTTTTTTAGCTTCTTTGTCTTGCCTGGAGACCACCATGAAATACCTGGTTTGAACCCCAAGACTAGATTGAGAATAACTTGATCCCAGTTGGTTTCTTTCTATGTTTTGAAGATATGTGTTGTACAGAATCCTAGCCTGATGAGATGGTATGTCCTTCATCTCTTTTCCATGCCATTCGCCTACAAGGGAAATCAATTGTGGATAATCCAAATCCATATTTTTTGGTAGGGCTTCTACTTCAACTTCTAACAAAGGGGGCCTAACCATTTCCTGTGGTAATGGATTTTGTCAGTGCTCATCAAGAGACATTTGCATAGGCTTTGTATGATTCAATATAGGGTTATGTGATTTTCCTTCTATTGATTGCATACTTGATTGAATGTTGTATTTCTCTAGAGACTCCTTCAGAGAGGAGAGAGACTCAATCCTATTTCCAAATCTAGGGATTTGGTTAGGATTTGAAGTACCTTGTGGGCTCATATTTCTTCTTCTTTGGGGAATTTTTCCCAATTTAATCATCTTGCTCCTTTTGAGAAGGGTGTTCTTTAGGAGATTATATAGTATTAATTGGATTATAGCATTAATTGGATTATCCTTAATAATATGTCCATATTCATGACATATGGACATATGTTCACAATCTAGAGACTGCTTCCAAACACTATCCTAATAATAAATATCTATGGAGGTTGGAAGAGGTTGGGAGATATTCATGTAAACATAGATCCAAGCATATGAGGTGTACCTCCCTCTCTTAGTAATCTCTGATACTTTAACAAAGTGGGCGATGAAATTTCTGATGCCTTCAAGGGTTTTCTCCTCCCAATATTTCTTGGGGAGAGAAAAGATGTACCCACATTGGGGCAACAAGGAAGACTTCCTTCTCTGAATTATAATGTTCTTTCCAAAATTGTATGAAGATCCTTGCATTGTTAAAAAATATAACCCTCCTTAAAAAGCCCACAATCTGTCTTCTAAGCTAGAGAAAATGGCTGTGAAGAATCCTTTTGCCCTTAGCTCCAATTCTATTTGACCCTAGAGGTACCATTGCTTTCAGATATACCCAATCAGAGACTTTTCAGAGGGTCATACTCTAATGAATTTGCAGATTAGAGCGTGATCCCGCATATATTAGATATATTCTTCGATCTTGCTAGATTTAACTTCATATTTTGAATCTTGCACCACTTTTGGCAAGCAACGCCTTGTATTTAGAGCTTGCCAATATGCGCCCAGTGGAGGTTTCATTACAAAACCGGAAACCCCACTTCACCCAACTACGCTATAAAAAGGATCTTGAAAATGAGGAGATTGAGGAGATTGAAGGGGAATACCAGTAGATCCAGAAATTGTTATGAACTCCCAAAACAATCTAGCTAAAGAAGGGGGGCACAACCCCCTCTTTTGGAGTTGGGCATGGATGGCTATGCATAAGAAACCTTAAAATTTGCAAAGCAAAAAACCTCATGAAAAACAATAATGTCATGGCTTCATAAAGTTGTTTCCTATAAATTTAATAGTTATTATTATTATAATAGGTGTGTCTATTTTGGGATAGGGATTTTAGAATTTTAATGTAATTATCAATAATTAGGTGGATAGTAGGGATTTAACCTTCAGAGAATGTTCTAGAATATTTTTAATAGTAGTCACTAATCAAAGGTTGAGATTTATCTCAAAAGTAGTTATTCACTTTCCATTCTTTTAATTAAATTGATTAATTAAAAAAAAGATCATATGAGCATGAGTTGTAGGTTTTTAAGCACATGGTATTGTAACAAAGTCTACTTACAAGTTATATGTGTAACTCATATATTAATTTTTTTTATAATCAATAATAATAATTTAAAATAAAATTATATTTATTTTTATTTTTATTTTTTTAAATCTTAGCAATGTGTATTAAATGAAGCAAGTGTTTTGATGCTTATCATGAATTGATACCTATCGACGTTTACCAACGATTTAATTTATATGGTTGAGCTAATTTAAATTTATTTTAATGTAATATGCATATTCTCTTTTTTTTAAAGAAAAAATTGGTTGTAATTTTATTAATTTTTAATTTTTATTACCTTTTTTAATTAAGCTAATAGTGGTCACTAATCAAAGATTGAGATTTATCTCAAAAGTAGTTATTCACTTGCCATTCTCTTAATTAAATTGATTAATTAAAAAAAGAAAGATCACGTGATCATGAGTTGTAGAGCATGTGGTATTTGTATACCATGATATTGGCACATGGTATTGTAACAAAGTCTATTTACAAGTTATATGTGTAACTCATATATATATATATATATATATATATATATATATATTTTATAATCAATAATAATAATTTAAAATAAAGCTAATTTTTTTAATTTTTTAAAATCTTAGCAATGTGTATTAAATGAAACAAGTTTTGATGCTTATCATGAATTGATACCTATTGTTTACCAACCATTTAATTTATATGGTTGAACTAGCTTAAATTTATTTTAATGTAATGTGCATATTATCTTCTTCTTTTTTGGAAAAAATTGGTTATAATTTTTTTAAAAATTTTATTATTTTTTTAATTGAATTTATGTTTCATGATTATTATATTTTAATATAACACTTCATCTGACACACCACCGCAACATCTCCCCCATAAAAAAACTGTAAAACAAGTTTATACTTAATTAAAAAAATAACATTCTAATAAAAAATAATAATAATAACATTTGAATAATTAATAAATGTTTGACACCACATTCAATTAATACAATTTTCCAAAAGCTCCATCAACGTATTACATACTATGACAATTTACATATCAAAATTAATAAACAAATAAAATATACTTCAAACAATTTAAAATAATAATATAAATTAAAAATAAAATAATATGAATTTAATATTATATTAATCCATTTTATTTAATATTGAAAAAATCAAATTTCTTAAAAGTATTATAAATTAAGAATAAAATAATATGAATTTAATATTATATTAATCCATTTTATCCAATATTGAAAAAATCAAATTTCTTAAAGTATTGATTCTTTAATTATTTGAGTTCATGTTAGGTATATGGTTAAAAACATGTGTTTTTTTATTAAAAAGTTATATATTCTCATCTAATTGAGGTAAAGTATATGCACTGGTAGACAGTTGCACATAAATATATTCTTTATTGCACAAACAAAAGAGTCTGATATACCATGATCTTAAAATTATATTATTAATATAATTTTATTAATTTCATATCTCCCCACCTAATAATTAACAAAATAATCTATATATATATACTTTTATAAAATTTAAAATTAAAATATCCCAAACTTCAAAATATATATAGTTTTCATCCATTTAAAGAAAATATACCAAATCACATGGTTGAAATTAAGCATGCCAATGTTAACCTTAATTCAAATCGTGATTCACTTGAACAAAGGTTATGGTGGCAATCCAGAGGATTTATGATCAGATTGGTATTTAAAAAACCAAAAAATCTAACTTCTTCCCTGTGCAATGATTCATAAATTAAAATAAATTTTCCACCGTTTTAACTCTTCGGTGGTTTTTTTTTTTCGAATTATGATGATTCTCTGTGGAAGTTCAAACTTGAACAGTGCAATTCGACTATGAAACAGTCATGGTGTTAAACCTGTTTGCTGGGATTATACAGTAATCATTGAATTTGGATCATTCCGAAACCAATCTGTACTTATTCGTATGACCCCACTTCATAAATTTCAACGAGTTTTAAGTTCAATTTGACTTGCGGCCCGCGGGATTCCAATAATGCTATGCTGATTAGACATATTTCTGGAATCTCGGTGGTTCAGGAAGTGGACGCGAACCAGGTGCAAAATTTCGAACACGCCTCGTCGCTTCACCGCCCAGTGACGTCAGATATTTGTTCTTTTATTCCGTTTGGGCGGTTTGTTTGAACTTCCAAGGGAAGAATTTTAAAAACTTTCAAACTTTCATTCCTGGACGCAAGTTTCACGTGGAAGCATTGATTCAGTCTTCCTCTGTGAAGCTTAAATTCCAGTTTAAGTTACGTTTCGCACATACATATATTTCAGAGATCACATATTCGTTGTGTATCAGTAGTTTTGTCTGTACAGTTTAGTGTTTGTTTGTTCAAAATTTTGAGTCAGGAGGTCTTGAAACACACGGCTGTAAGGTTTCTGGAAGTGTGCATATTTTCATCGAGTATCCTCTGTTTAAGGATTCGAGACAAAGGATTTGATTCGAGGAGCTGAAATTTAGCGTGGAGGTTTTGATTCCATTGCTAATTTTTTCATTTTTGGATATAATTAGTCTGTGCAATCTTTGAAGATGGTGGTAAAAGATACGCGAATCGTGAAGAAGGCTGCGCCTGAGTGGACGCCCCTGAGAAGGGCTTGTAACAGCCCCCGTTCGGAGAATAGATTGTCATCGAAAGCTATCGAGGTTTTGGTCGAAGGATCGAAAGAAAAGAAGCCGGAGGTCACTGGCTTGAGTCCTGCGCCATTGCAACTGCCTCATTATCTGTTGCCGACCATCAATTCATGCAATCAGACACGGGTAAATACCAAATCTTTAGCTTCTCCTTCTGTTATTTCTAGAGTTAGGAAGTCCTCGCAGTCTGAGGCTTGTAAATATGGAAGTAGGAATGTTAAGGGGAATTCTTTGTTGACCCCTGATGTTGGTAAAAGAGTGAAGATTAATGGGTTGAGACCCTCAGTGGCTGTTGAGAAAACCCCGGCGACAAATGATCGATTGAAGCCCTCGATGGCCGTTGGAAAAACCCCGGTGAAGAATAATCGGTTTAAAGCCTCTGGGGCTGTTGAGAAAAGCCCTGTGGAAAATCACCGGGTGAAATCGTCGATGGCTGTTGAAAAAATCCCAATGAAGAATAATAGGCTGAAGCCCTTGATGGCTGTTGAGAAAACCCCAGGGCGCGCTTCGTGTTCTAAGATAAAGGTGGCGAGGGCTACCTGCTCGTCTAGATGTAAACATGTGGTTAAAGACGGAGATTCGAAAGTTTCTCCGAAACCTCGTTGTCGTTATGCATACTGTTCACTCAACCATCTGGAACACGAAGAGCCGCCTCCAATCAAGCAGTTTCTGGCTTCTAGGAGGCGTTTGCTGAGAAGCCAAAGGAGCTTCAAATGGGTTGGGCTTACTCCAGTGCCGAAGGGCGTGGAAGTATCAGGTGATGGGACAGAAACAGAAAGTGGGGTTGACACAGGGCAGGGATTAGGAGCTGATGTATTGGAATTATGTGTTGACATTTATGTTAATGATGTAGGGGGCTGTGATACTTTGGCTGGTGGGAGCGATTTGTTTGGCAACTGTGTTGACGGTATGAATGATTTGGGAAAGTTGTCTGTGAATGATCCTAGGCCGATTGCTCAGGAAAGCATGGATTGTGATGATTATGATGATGGCCATAGTATGGTCGATGGATCGCTGTGTGGATCCAGTGCAAGTCATGAGGATGACAGGATTGAGAATTTGGAAAGCCAGTTAGATCTATCGGATCTAGAGGTGAAGCCAGATGTTTCCATTGAAAAGCTTATGGAAACTGAGTTTGTCAACGAGGAAAATTATGGGCTGGATGGGCTGGATGTGGATGTTTCTTCTGATGATGTTCAAGCAGACGATTGCGGTGATTATGATCGAACAGAGGTCACAGAAGACCACTGTTTCATTCCGTCAGATGGTATGGGGTCTCAATCTGGTTTTGGTGAATCAGATTTAGGGGTAAATGCAGATGATTCCATGAAAGAGTTTGCAGGAGTTGAGGATGTCGAAGATGAAAATCACGGGCTGGATGTTGGAGCTCCTACTCATGATGTAGAAGCAAATTACTGTTATGAGTACAGTGAAACTGATGACAATGAAGGCCGCAGTTTCATTCCGCCAGATGTTCTGAGGTCTCAATGTGACGTTGATGAATCGGATTTAGGCGTAAAGGCAGATGATTCCATGAAACAATTTGCAGAAGTTGAGGTTGTGAAAGATGACAATCATGGGCTCGATGATGATGCTTCTGTCCATGATGTCAAAGCAGAAGAAACTAAGAATGTTGAAGACCACTTCTCCACTCTGTCCAATGCTATGGGGTCTGAATGCCAATTTGATGAATTGGATGCAAGGGTAGAAGCAGATGATTCCACTGAACAATTTGCAGAAGCTGGGGTTGTGAAAGATGACAGTCATGGACTGGATGTTCATGCTTCTGTTCATGATGTAGAAGCAGATGAAACTGAGGATGGTGAAGAACACTGTTTCATTCCACCTACTGCTCAGGGGCTTAAATGCCAATTTGATGAATTGTACCTAAGTGTAAAGGCAGATGATTCTATTAAGCAATTTGCAGAAGCTGAGGTTGTGGAAGATGACAATCATGGGCTGGATGTTTATGCTTCCATCCTTGATGTTGAAGTTGATGAAACTGAGGACGCTGAAGTCCACTGTTTCATTCCACCAAATGCCCAGGGTCCTCAGTGCCAATTTGATGAAGTGGACACAAGAGTAGACGCAGATGATTCCATTAAACAATTTGCAGAAGCTGAGGTTGTGAAAGATGACAATCATGGGCTCGATGATGATGCTGCTGTCCATGATGTCAAAGCAGAAGAAACTAAGAATGTTGAAGACCACTTCTCTACTCTGTCCAATGCTATGGGGTCTGAATGCCAATTTGATGAATTGGATGTAAGGGTAGAAGCAGATGATTCCACTGAACAATTTGCAGAAGCTGGGGTTGTGAAAGATGACAGTAATGGACTGGATGTTCATGCTTCTGTTCATGATGTAGAAGCAGATGAAACTGAGGATGGTGAAGAACACTGTTTCATTCCACCTACTGCTCAGGGGCTTAAATGCCAATTTGACGAATTGTACCTAAGTGTAAAGGCAGATGATTCTATTAAACAATTTGCAGAAGCTGAGGTTGTGGAAGATGAAAATCACGGGCTGGATGTTTATGCTTCCATCCTAGATGTTGAAGCTGATGAAACTGAGGATGCTGAAGTCCACTGTTACATTCCACCAAATGCCCAGGGTCCTCAGTGCCAATTCGATGAAGTGGACACAAGAGTAGATGCAGATGATTCCATTAAACAATTTGCAGAAGCTGAGGTTGTGAAAGATGACAATCATGGGCTAGATGTTTATGTTTCTGTTCATGATTCTGAAGCAGATGAGGCTGAGGACAGTGAAGACCACTGTTTCATTCGACCTGATGCTCAGGAGCTTCAATGCCAATTTCATGAATTGGACCTAAGGGTAAAGGCACACGATTCCATGAAACAATATGCAGAGGTTGAGGATGTCAATAATGACAACCATGTTGATGCTTCTCCCCATGATGTTGAAGCAAGTGATTGTTACGAGTACAGTGAAACTGAGGACAGTGAAAATCAATGTTTTATTCCACCAAATGCTTTGGGTTCTAATTGCATCGGTCATCCAGAATCTGATGGTCTACCAAGTGGATCACCATTGGAGTTTGATTCATGTCACAAAGGTGAAGTGAAAGAAAAGCACAACATTATTTCAGGAATCCTTGGGAATGAATCTGTCTCTGAAGTCACTGTAAATGATTATGCGCAGCAATTTGATGACTTTGAGGATGGCAAAGGTGGTAATGGTGGAACTGGCACTCAAATTTTTGCTTATGAAAGTGTGGAGTGCGGTGATTTTGACTATACCCCTGGTGGTGACAGTGAGCCATTCTGTTTTATTCAGGTTGACACTGTTGCTTTGGATAGTGGCAGTAAAACAGAGCTTGACAGCACACTGAATGGGTCAGATATTGAACCCATTGTGATTCCCAAACAAGGGATAGAAATGGAATGCACTAACATTGCAGGAACCCCATTGATTGAACTGGATATCAACATCAGTGATGATAATCTCTTCAGACAGTTTTCTGAAATTGAGGATGGCGAAGGTGATCACAAATCAGGCATTGATGTCAGTGTTAATGATTTTGAAAAGCAATGTACAGAATGTGAGGATTGCATAACTCAAAAGGTAACACCAAGCAGTGAGTATGATGATTGTCATGGCATGGACGATGAACTGTGCCATCCCGTTACAGAGAAATATTTCACAATGCATAGTAAGAGTCATATAAAATCAGACAGTCCAGTTGATGATAGACTAGTTCAGTCCAGTTCAAGTTCAAATGATGATGCAAATGAAGATTGCAGCAATATTACAGAAAGCTGTCTGGAAGGATTGGTCGCTGGATATGAGTCTGTTGAATGTGACTTAAAAGAATATAGTCATATTGACAGTCCAGTTGATGGTAGATTAGTTCAGTCCATTTCAAGTTCAAATGATGATGCAAATGAAGATTGCTGCAATATTCCAGAAAGCTCTCTGGAAGGATTGGTTGCTGGATATGAGTCTGTTGAAAGTGACTTAAAAGAATATAGTCATATTGCTCAAGAGAATGTAAACAAGCATCATGTGGCAGAATCAAGGATATCCTGGAGAAGAAGAAATGCCCGTTCTTTTGGTGATCAAATTGCAGAAGCAGAAAAGGTGGATTTGAGGCATCAGACGATTGAAGAAAGAAGAGCAGCACATGAGTGGATGCTGGATTATGCTCTTACTCAAGTAGTGAAAAAGCTGTCTCCTTTACATGAAAGGAAAGTGGAGCTGCTAGTAGAGGCCTTTGAAACTGTCGCGCCAATTTCCAAATGTGAAGCAAATGACCTGCAACGTGATGCAATAGGTTTTGCTAACTTGAGACCGATGCAAGCATGCAGCTAAGAGCTTGATCAAAAGCTAGGATGCTTTCTTCACGTTGGAATTAACTTGACCTTTAAACTTTCATTGGTTTAAAATCTTCTTAAACCTAGGACTATTCATGACCAAGTTCTCGGGTGCTATATACTCCAGAGTCCAACTCACAGGTGACATGTTGGTCGATAATATGTCGCCCGAGGTTTAGTTATTGACTAGCTATTTCCATGCTGCAGGGATAAATTTGTGTGTGCTTTGTAGGTTTCTCCCTTCTTATATCTTGAAGAAAGGTTCACTTTTGGATCACCAAAATGTAACTTGAATAGGCCTGTTTAGCCAGTTGCATTGGCGTGTTTTGTCAGCTTGCAACTGCTGGATCTCAACAGAACTGTTCAAGAGAGTAAGTATGTTTGTTCAGGGAGTGTACAGTGTGTTTTTTTCTAGACTTCGGAGTCTTCAGTCATGCCCCGTGCCTGATAAGTCCTGTTCTACAGGGATGATGACAAAAGTCATCTGTAACTGTATGTTTCACTAATCGCGGACTTGTTTTTTTTAGTACTGTTCTACTCAAAAAAACTTGAAAACAAAATGGGACATGATAAGCAGACGATCCCAAAATCATAGGGGATGATGCTTCTATTTATAGGGGTTTATGTACCGAAATAAGATTTACTCTAATAAATTTCCTTTGTTTTTGAGTGTTTATTCAGGCTTCTGTAACATGGCATGTATTGTTGGTCATATTTGAAGTAAAAGTTTCTGTTATGACAAATTCCTTAGATGTTAAGGCATTTCAAGCTTCATAGCAATCATATAAGATTTTAGTTTTGGGATTTCGAATTCTGCTTAAAAGATAGAGTAGTGAGTATCGACATATTGATATATCTTAGAAATTCATAGGTCAGGTTTGCACTAACTTGAGCTATGAGCAGTGGGTATGAACATTTTGATGTTTACAAACAATTTTATATGTGCACAAGTCGAAAATCTAAAATTTGCATGGTTGCAGGTTTGAAAAGGAAATTTAAACCAAACCTTTTTCAATAGTGCAAATTTCCATATGTTGAAATGCCAAACAAATGTATTTTCATAAGCATCATAACCTTGCACGATTTAAATGTTTTCGGTGGAAGAACTTTCCCGAAGAGGACTTAGAAGTCAAGTAGGGTCCACAGTCGAGGAGAGAACTTAGAAGTTGATTGGCGATCAACCACTCTAAGTGAGTTGTGGGTGGACTCCATTATTAGATGAACTTAATTTGAAAATCTAGCTAAGATGAGTTGTTTATAAAAGTTTGCTTGTCATTGTCATATTATTGTCAAACATAATATAATATATATATTTTCATAATAATAATAATTATTTTAATTTATTTAAATAGTAATAATAATAATTTAGTTTTAAGGTTACAAGGTTACAGATTGATAAGTTTATGAAAATGTAGGGGAGAGTTTTCTATTGTTGTGCAGGTTCCACACGTCCATTAAAAAATCATCATAAACCATAAAAAAGATGCACATAAATAATTTATATTAAGTTATATAAATTATTAAATTATGTTCAAAATAGGTCCATATATTGATTGGACCAACAACTATGAAACTCCAAGCATTAACATCACAAGTTGACAAGACATACTGTCCTAACCACCTCTAGCGTTGAATTACCAATTAAGTCAAAATGCACTCAAAACATTCCATTGAATTCTATCCAAGATTACACCTATCCCATCAAACGGTCACCCACTGATTTCCACTAGAGCAACACATCCCATTTCTTCGTAATACCTGCACAAGAATAGGTGAAATGTGTGTCAACCATATTTACATGTGTTTTTAACCATTCAAGACAATAAATGACACCATTCAACTCAACAATTAGTTCAAAGGATGCAATAAATGATACCAATCCTTTCAAGTCAAGTATTAAACACAAGCCTTTTCAATTCAGGAAGTAAACACAAGAAAGCACAAGGATCAACCAATGACCAGTAAGACGCAGATGAGAGATGCAATGAGGTAGTTAGTATCCAAGAAGGCTATCCTATCCTTAACTAGGCTAGATATAAAAGGCAACAACAATGCCAAGATGCTAACTCAAGAAAGTACTAGTTCTCCAATGTACCACTGTCAATGAAGCATGGACTGCTATAGCTTACTGGAAAGTATATATCAATCAATTAAATGATCAAATCAACCCTTAAATCATTCTCAAGACGCAAATAACCATACCTTCTAGTTTAGTAACCAATTTCAATGCCACTGTAACCTAAAATCGTCACTTAATACAATGAGTTTGTTCAAACCCCAATCCATTCAGAGACTAATAACATTGTGTCAGTCTCTATCTATTAGATATGAACTTGCTTTAACACTAGATTACCGATTTATAAAAGATAACATCTAGAGACTCTAGAGGACCATTGAGCAATAAGACGCAGATGAGAGATGCAATGAGGTGGTTAGTATCCAAGAAGGCTATCCTATCCTTGACTAGGATAGGAATAAAAGGCAACAACATTGCCAATATGCTAACTCAAGAAAGTACTAGTCCTTCAATGTAGCAATGTCAATGAAGCATGGACTGCTATAGCTTATTGGCAAGTTTATATCAGTCAATTAAATGATGAGATCAACCCTTAAATCATTCTCAAGATGCAAATAACCATACCTTCTAGTTTAGTAACCAATTTCAATGCCACTGTAACCTAAAATTGTTACTCAATACAATGAGTCTGTTCAAACCCCAATCCATTCTAGAGACTAACAACATTGTGTCAGTCTCTATCTATTAGATATGAACTTTCTTTAATGTTGGATTACAAATCTATAAAAGATAGCATCTAGAGACTCTAGAGGACCACTGAGCAGTAAGACGTAGATGAGAGATGCAATGAGGTAGTTAGTATCTAAGAAGGCTATCCTATCCTTGACTAGGCTAGGGATAAAAGGCAACAACAATGCCAATATGCTAACTCAAGAAAGTACTAGTCCTTCAATGTACCACTGTCAATGAAGCATGGACTGCTATAGCTTACTGGCAAGGATATATCGGCCAATTAAATGATGAGATCAACCCTTAAATCATTCTCAAGATGCAAATAACCATACCTTCCAGTTTAGTAACCAATTTCAATGCCACTGTAACCTTAAATCGGACCCTTGCAATTTAATACCAAACTACTATAACAATGATATCAATCCACTGTCAACAAGATTAATTGAGCAAGATTCGAGGATAGAACACTTTTTAACCTTTGTGATTACAAATATATAAAAGATAACATCCAGAGACTCTAGAGGACCACTGAGCAGTAAGATGCAGATGAGAGATGAAATGAGGTAGTTAGTATCCAAGAAGGCTATCTTATCCTTGACTAGGTTAGAGAGAAAAGGCAACAACAATGCCAATATACTAACTCAAGAAAGTACTAGTCCTTCAGTGTACCAATGTTAATGAAACATGGACTATTGTAGCTTACTAGCAAGTATATATTAGTCAATTAAATGATGAGATCAACCCTTAAATCATTCTCAAGATGCAAATAACCATACCTTCCAGTTTAGTAACCAATTTCAATGCCACTGTAACCTCAAATCCGACCCCTGTAATTTAATATTAGACTACTATAACAATGATATCAGTCCATTGTCAACAAGATTGGTTGAGCAAGATTCAAGGATAGAACACTTAGTAACCTTTGTGATTATAGATCTATAAAAGATAACATCCAGAGACTCTAGAGGACCACTGAGTAGTAAGATGCAGATGAGAGATGCAATGAGGTAGTTAGTATCAAAGAAGGCTATCCTATCCTTGACTAGGCTAGGGAGAAAAGGCAACAACAATGCCAATATGCTGACTCAAGAAAGTATTAGTCCTTCAATGTACCACTATCAATTAAACATGGACTGCTATAGCTTACTGGCAAGTATATATTAGTCAACTAAATGATGAGATCAACCCTTAAATCATTCTCAAGATGCAAATAACCATACCTTCCAGTTTAGTAACCAATTTCAATGCCACTGTAACCATAAATATGAGCCCTGCAATTTAATATTAGACTACTATAACAATGATATCAATCCATTGTCAACAAGATTCGTTGAGCAAGATTCGAGGATAGAACACTTAGTAACCTTTGTGATTACAAATATATAAAAGATAGCATCTAGAAACTCTAGAGGACCGCTGAGCAGTAATATGTAGATGAGAGATGCAATGAGGTAGTTGGTATCCAAGAAGGCTATCTTATCCTTGACTAGACTAGAGAGAAAAGCCAACAACAATTCCAATATGCTAACTCAAGAAAGTACCTAGTCGTTCAATGTACCACTGTTAATGAAACATGGACTGATGTAGCTTACTGGCAAGTATATATTAGTCAATTAAATGATGAGTTCAACCCTTGAATCATTCTCAAGATTCATTTAGAAACCAATTTCAATGCCACTGTAATCTCAAATACGACCCCTGCATTTTAATATTAGACTACTATAATAATGATATCAGTCCATTGTCAACAAGATTGGTTGAGCAAGATTCGAGGATAGAACACTTAGTAACCTTTGTGATTATAGATCTATAAAAGATAACATCCAAAGACTCTAGAGGACCACTGAGGAGTAAGATGCAGATGAGAGATGCAAGGAGGTAGTTAGTATCCAAGAAGGCTATCCTATCCTTGACTAGGCTAGGGAGAAAAGGCAAAAACAATGCCAATATGCTAACTCAAGAAAGTACTAGTCCTTGAATGTACCACTGTCAATGAAACATGGATTGTTGTAGCTTACTGGCAAGATAGAAAAGATAGAATGTTATGAAACTAGCTCACAAAAAGATAGAAAAGATAGATAAATGCCTTCAAAATAAGCCTCTTCGGGGGGGCAACCTCCTTTACATTACACAAATGAACAATTCTTCCATGATACAAATGACAAGACCTCTTTTCTATATATAGGAGTCTAATGGGTCATAATATAATCAGAGCCGACATAATAATAACAATGTAAGGGCACAATAATAACAATATGGAGACTACATGGGCACAACAATATAATAAGGGGGAACTAATAACAAAAAGGGGTTACACTAGTAGTACAGAGACCTAACATGCCCCTCTCCTTCAAAAAGTGTTGTCCTCAACGCTTGAGTAGTTCTTGATGCTTCTGTATAAAATTATTGTCCTCCCATGTGGAACCTTCAGCAGGTAAGTTCTTCCACTTGATGAGATACTCTGAAATTGATTGATTTCGTAGCTGTCGGGTTCTTGTTTCAATGACTGCTCCAGGTTCCAATATGATTTTTCCTTCCTCATCAAGTTCTGGAAATATTGTTTGAACTGGGATCTTCTGCAACTTTTGAATGAGTGGCCACACTTTTTCGCCCTTCTTCCATTCATCCCTTGCTTCCTTTATCCAATCTTGTTGGATAATAGAAATAGCACAAAACAATGCTTCCACATCCTCATCCTTTCTTGAGAGTGCATCTGCAACAACATTTTGCTTCCCTTTTTTGTAGATGATTTCAAAGTCATAACCCAACATCTTTGTGACCCAATTTTTTTGTTCTTCTAAAGATAATCTTTGTTCTAAAAAGTATTTAAGACTATCATGATCCATTTTTACCTTGAAGTGTCTTCCCATTAGGTAAGGTCACCATTTCTTAAGTGCATGTAGTATTGCCAACATTTCCTTCTCATAAATAGCTTTCTTGAGATGTAGCCGTAAAAATACCCAATCGCCTACATCAAAAAAAAATTCACTGCGATGTTGATATGCCTGTTGTTTCATTCGATTCTGCACCAAAGTGGCATTATCCTTTAAAAGTTGGAGAACTTGTTGTTGATGCTTGATGTGATCTTTCATTGCTTGAATCTTTTTCTTCTTGATATGTCCTTCTATCTTGAGAGTTTGAGGAGTGGTAATTTCTTCCAATGCATTACAAGATATGGTCGAATTCATTTCTTGATGCTTGATGTGATATTTCACTTCTTGAACATTTTTCTTCTTGATATGTCCTTCTATCTTGATAGTTTGAGGAGTGGTAATTCTGACCAATGCATTACAAGATATGGTCAGATTCATTTCTTCTTTCTCGATGTGATCTTTCACTTCTTGAACCTTTTTCTTCTTGTTATGTCCTTCTATCTTGAGAGTTTGAGGAGTGGTAATTCTTTCCAATGCTTTACAAGATATGATCGAATTCATTTCTTCTTTCTCTAGGGTTGGTTTCTGGTGTATATCCTCTTCTTTTGATGTTTCTTGATCATTTTCTTCCTCCTCTTCATAATCTATGTAAAATAATTTCTTCTCAGCAAACTTATGACTTTTAATGTATTTGCTATCACAATTGTAACAAAGCCCTTTTTCTCTTTTTTTTCTTCCAACTGTTGTGGTGTAAACCCTGTAGATTGTGGAAGGCTAGGAGAAAAAACACTTCCATAATTATAGTTGTGAGTGGTGGGATTCCTTGTTTCCATAATTTCGCTTTCAATTTTTCTTGCCAACCTGAATGCCTTCTCCAATGAATTAGGTTCCCAAAGACGAATCTCATGTTGAATGTCATCCTTTAAAGTCCCTATGAAGACATCAATCCTTTGCTTCTCTGGAATATCATTTACCCTTATATTCAGTTTTTGAAAGTCCTCAATGTGCTCTGCTATTGAACCCTTTTGTTTGAGATTTATCAATTGGCTAAAGAAGGTGTTTCTCTTTGTATCCTTATAATGTGTTATCGTTTCCTCCGTGAAAATTGACCACGTGACAAGTGGTTTACGAGAACAAAACCCTTCATACCATAAAAATTGATTCGGTTCTAAATATAAGATGCAATACGTACTTTTTGTAACAGTTGCACCTCATGTAGATCAAAATATTGCTCATTCAAATACAACTCATCTGGCTATAGGGTGGACAAGAGATCTGGAAGACCCTTTGGTCATTCAAATACAACTCATCTGGTGGCCTTAAACCTTTTTGTGATCACCAACATTTGTCGAATGGATCCTCTATATAGAATATGGATAAATTGAATCGTGATATTATAAAGGATCATGGCTTCTGGGAAGTCAGGAATGGATGTAAAGCCAGATTTTGGGAGGAGGCTTGGATGCAATACCCTAAGCTAAACCAAGAAGAGAACTTCCGGGATATCCAGACATTCACCTCTCAATTAGGAGTCGTGTGGGTTAAGGACTTCTAGAAGGATACCAACAGGTTGTCAAAATGGAGAGTGTGGAAGTCTCTAGCGCACTGGACAAATCACAATCCCCCTTTGTTTTGGGAGGCCCTAGTCTTGATCCTCCAGCAATGACCTATATTAAACAATGGGGAGCCAGATAAAATCAGATGGGGTCATCTCCCAAGAGGTATGTTTTCTCTCAAGGAAGCATATTCTATTCTTTCTTCTTCTGCAGATCTGGCTCCAGATCCTTTATGGAAACGAATCTGGTATTCTAGGCTATAGCCAAAACTCTCGTTCTTCCTCTGGTTAATTGGGCATCGAAAACTTCTTACTTGGGATAATATTCAGAAAAAGGGGTTTTGTGATCCATCATGATGTCCTCTTTGTTCCAGCATGGAGGAAACAACAAACCATCTCTTTAACTTTTATCCTGTGGCAGTGAATCTTTGGGAGCGAATTTCCACACTCTTTGGGGCTGTGGATCAGTTTGAGAATAGTCTAAGAGAATCGTTCGAGTTGTGGTGTTGGAAGCTCTTCAAGAATCCCATTGTGAATATATATTGGTGTCTCGCAAGGTTTCGTCCTTTGGAATCTTTGGAAAGCCAGAAATAGGGTAGCTTTCCACTCAAAGATCATCAGGGCCATTCAGGTTTGGGAAGTAATAAAGTGTAATATCAAATAATCCATCTCTATTTCTCGTTGGTCGGAGGAGGATTGGAAAGATGAAGGTAGAGAGAATGAAATTCTGAAGATCTTGGCTCTTAGCCCGGATTCTCTTGCCTCGGGGTCCACTCACCAGCCCTCCATGAGGGGAAGCTTGCTTGACACCTTTCTTTGTCCCCCACCTGGGTTTTTTAAGCTAAATTTTGATGGCGCTTCTAAAGGAAACCCTAGTACAGTTGGAATTTTTGGTTTAATTCGTAATGATAAGGGGAAAGTCGTGAAACTTTTTGCGGCCTCGTGCGACAGCTCTACCAATAATTCCGTTGATTTCCTAGAGCTTGAGAAACAACTTCAAATTGTTGTTGAAAGGGGATTGCCTAAATTGCAAGTCTCTAGGATTCCTAAATCGCAATTTTTATGCTACAAAAGTTTATTAAGGGGTCCCCCCTAGATAAGGTGATCAAAATATAGAGGCTTGATCTTATTGGAGAGTGTATCCACTCTTGGCTTTCCTCCTTCAACTATGTAGTCACAAAACACGTGAGATGTTAGGGGAATCATGCGTCCAATAGGCTAGCTAATTGGGGTAGTGATAACAAAGGTCAAGAATTTCTTAGTGACTGCCCTTTCAACTCACAAAATTCCCACCTTGAGGATTTC
This sequence comes from Pinus tabuliformis, assembly GCA_031772625.1. Classification (NCBI taxonomy): domain Eukaryota; kingdom Viridiplantae; phylum Streptophyta; class Pinopsida; order Pinales; family Pinaceae; genus Pinus; species Pinus tabuliformis. Next base: position 251,374,644 of record CM062804.1, read on the forward strand.
AGTAGGATAGTGGCTTCGGAAGAGGCTTCCCTGATGTGGGTGATGAACTTTGAGGCTACTCCAACATGTGTGTCATGACGGTGAACATATGGCGGATGGTAAGGAGGTCGGTCACCTCGTCCTCCCATTACATTTGCAGTACAGGTAAATTAACGACACAACGTACGATGTTTCAATATGTCTCTTCAGGATTGAGAGTAGGAGGGGCCATTGGTACATGGCGACTGTCAATCTTCAGGTTTTCTATTATCCTCTGTCAATTTGGTAGTTATTTAGTCAAGTACCGAGATTTGGTAGTCTCATAGGTTTCTCTGGCTTATGGCTTGTTTGGGAATGGTGGAGATTTTGCTGCCACCGTCTCCTCCTCAGCCTCCAGCTCACAAAAGCGCTAAGTTCCTCTCCCTGTGCATGGTTTCCTTTTTAATTCATAGGTTTGACTAAATTATGTATGTTTATCAAGTCAGCCTTTGATCCCTTTCTTGTGTTGTTAGTTAATTCTCATCCTGTATTGTTACAGGGAAAAGTGTCTACACATAACTACTTATCCCACTAAGGTGTGGTAGCTACCTTAGAAACAAACAAAGTAAAGCTACTTTCTTTTTTCCCTTATGAAATATAGATGAGAGAAGAACAAAGAAGACCAACCTCTGTCTTGCGCTAATCTCCTAGTTCGATTCCTCTCTCTTGATAGCTTTTCGCTACTTGCTCCCTTGTACGCCCAGCTTCACAGAGTACCTGTAGGATCACATTAGCATGACACTATACAAGAACATGTATCTATAATCATAAACAATCTAGGATCAGATGTAAATTGACCATACAAATGCATAAAACATAAATGACACAAGAGTATGGAGGAAAACTTGAATAGCTTTTATTGATAAACAAGAAAGAGCCAAGAGAGTTACAAACAGTTGTTCTGACCCAGCATCATCCTCTCAGCAAATAAGCCCTTCTTCACCTCATACAAAGCTTAGATCACCCAACACTTATGATGTTGTCTCAAGAAACCAAGAGCAATTCCTTACAATATGCAAAATTCCAGCCTCTGGATCTCTGGGATGAGGGATCCATATATAGATATATATAAGGGAGATGAGTCAGCTTGTGATTTGATTAGTGTCTTCCCTCTGATAGTTCTTGCTTCCACTTGGAGATTGATGATCTCTTACTCATCCTTGGTCGAATTCAGAGAGGCAAGTGTCACAGGAGAAGTTTCTGGAAGATTCCATGCCTCTCCACCTCACGGAATGACACTGCCATTTGTCACTTCTCGCCCATCGCACCCCATAGAAGGGCTTTTTGAAATGCAACGCACCCACACAGTGTATTTAGGTGAGATGCAACGCACTTTGCCTATGGAGCAGCTGAAATGATCCTGTTTTGACCAGTTTTGAGCAGTTTTTCATGGAGAACTTCTGGGAGAAGCTGTAATCAGTTGACCTTGTTCCTTTAGGGGTTAGAACAACACTTTTAGGGACTTAGGAGCCCTTGGTTTATGGACATTTTATGCTTGGGGTTGCAGTGCCCAAAAATGTCTATAACATGTATCCCTTTTTACTTTGCGGGGGAGTCTGTGTTTCCTGTTAACTGGTCACCTTTTGGGGTCTCTTATCTTCGTGGCTTTTCTGTGGACTCCTATGACCCACTGTTGGGTGAGCAAATTTTGGGGCTAGTGGTGGGAAAATTGTATGAAGGTGTCTACGGTAATGAGTTATCAGTTTAGTTTCATTCCTAGTGTGTTTTTGGTTGGGTGTCCAGTGGCTCTTCTTACGTCTTTGCTTCTAGACGCTTCCTCTGGCAAAGGTGTCGACAAGGATTTGGTCTGGTTGGTGTGTTTTCTAGTTGTGGTTTCACGTGTAACTCCTAGAGCTGGAGAGAGCAAGTCGACAGTTCCTTGTCATAAAAATATGTTGGCTAATTCAGGGTTGATTGTTGCTATGTTGGGTTTCTCGGTGCATCGAGAGGTGACCTTGTTTGTGGGTGTTCCTGTCTCAGAAGAGTTCACTTGGGCCTTCATAATGCAACTTATGTCATGTAATTACCACTCCAAATCCCAGGAGAAGGGAACTTTGGCTAGCCAAGGAGGGTGTCGTAAGGAGTTGAAGGTGGCATTAGCGGACCATGCGTCTGAGCGTTCCACACAGGGTGGTATAACTGCCAGAAGCATGGGCCAAGCAGCCTCGGGGACCAGTGGTGGAAATGTTGGCTTGATAGCATGTGGGCGTGCAGTGGGGAATGACTAGCAGGACAGTGTGACGCCTGGGGTTGGAATTGTTGGGCGAGGTAGGAAGCGTTGGTCTAGGTGTGCAGGGATTGATGGCCAGCAGCGGTGCTCTAAGGCATGTCGAGACCTTGTCTAGTTTGTCCTGGATTTCTTGGAAATTTATGATAAGGCTAGGAAGGAAGAACATGAAGTTGTTATTTCCACGCTCAACCAATTGCATTAATTTCAATGCCATGTCAGGGAAAGGATTGCGGTGGTTTGATGTGGTCAGAATCTACTATCTGAAAGGGTGGAAAAGCTAGAAACATGGATGGCTCACTTCAAGCATCATGTCCAGTGCACTTATCATCCCCCTCCCCCTCCAGGGACTAGACCTGATAATCCTGCATCTATTACCTCTGATGACTGAGCATGGTTACAAGTGTTCTACTAGTTCTATTTGTCTTTTGGTGCTTTTGGCCTATTAAGTTGTGGACTATTCCTCTAGTTGTGCTTCTGTTTTCGCCATATGGTGCTAGCTTTAGTCAACAAACCTGTTCGGGGTGAGACTACTTGCATTTTGATATCAATGTACTCATTTTTTTATGAATGAATAGAACCTTGATTTACCAAAAAAAAAACAATAAAACAATAAAACAAAATTAAATATTAATTTTACTACATTGAATATCTAAATCACCACCCTCTCATGTCCACCTTTGCTTTCTATTTTAGAGAAAATGTTAGGTCTTTATAATACTAGTGATCCCCCCATTACTATTGTAATTGTAGCCCTTATTGTTATTAATGTGCCCCTATTGTCCCCATATTTTCATTATTGTGCCCCATAGAAGCCCACTATTGTTATTGTTGTGCCCTTATATTATTATTGTTATGTCAGCTTTGATTATATTTGTGACCCCTTAGACTCCTATATATAGAAAGGACGTTTTGTCATTTGTATCATCCAAGAATTGTTCATTTGTGTAATATAAAGGAGGTTGACCCCTCGAAGAGGCTGATTTTGAAGTCGTTGATCTATCTTTTCTTCTATTTTGTGAGCTGGTTACATAACATTTGGTATCAGAGGCTTTGGATTCTAGTGTTTCGCTGCTCCAAACAGGTCATCGTGGTATTTTCGCTATAACTTTTTCTCTATGATGTTTTAGAAGCTGAAACTAAAACCTATTCGATCTAAAATATCGATGAACCTCAGGTCCGAATTTCAAATCTTTTCTCACTATATTTTAGGAGATAGGATCCAACGAATTTAGGGCTTTTGTAGGTTCCCGAATGATATCGCAAACAGGTGACCTGGGGAAAATCATCATAAATTTCTCTTTGAGCATCAGATTGAAATTCTGTAACAAGTTACATAAATAGGGTGGCATGTAGTTTTTTTTGTATCGGTTTCAGGTCCTAAGGTCAAAATGGTGACACGTGGCACTTCGTAAAATTTTGCTCTACTGAACTAGTCTATAATCAGGTCATCGTGGGAGATTTGGCATAAATCTTCCTTGGAGAATCCAATCTTGATCAGAATTGCGGGGTTAGAAAGAGGACTCAGAGGGCTACTGTAGGATGCAAATTTAGACCTTTGAGATATGAAATTACAGAGATATAATAGATTCAATATTGAGCTCCTACAGAGTGAAAAAATGTGTGTAGTTTTCTTTTTACCATCACCGACAGGGTGCGTAAGCACACTCGACTGTCAAGGCCGCCATCGATTTATCGCTCGACCATAAGGTCCGTCAGGGGCTCGACTGATAAGGAGAGGACTGGAGGGACGGAGTCACTAACTATTCCGATGGTGAGGGGCTCGACCGTTAGCCCCCCCACCCAATAAGTAAATTGAAACTTTAGTTGCTTGACCATAAGGGACGGAGTCACTCACTATTCATATGGTGAGGGATTATCGCTCGACCATAAGGGACAAAGTCACTCACTATTCATATGGTGAGGGATTTATCGCTCGACCATAAGGAAGAGGGCTGCCATCGCCGCCATTGGCGGCGATAATTTTGCAGGAGTTTGGTTTGAAAAATTAGTTTGAAGAAATTCAAAGGGAATAGTGAAGCATAATTATCATTAATTGATGCCCTGAATAAAGAAAATGGAAACACCCAGTAAGAAACCTGAAATCTCTAGCATGGCTCATGAAGAAGAGGAAAAAATGCAAAAACCAAGTGCAACAAAATTCACTCTCACAAAAAGTAACAGAAGCTAAGATGGATGGTTTAAAAAAATGTGTGGAAGCTAAGATGAATAATGTGGAAGCTAAGATGGATGGTATAGAAGAAAAACTTATATGAAACATGGAAGATTTGAAGACAAATTTGACAAAGTTGCTACAAGAAATGGTTACTAGTGGTGAAAGGTAGTAAAGGAAACTCATGATGAGAACAAAAGAAATGTTAATCATGATTTCATAGACTCTAACATTGGATTGAAGACCCACCATGTTCCAAAGATCGATATGAGGAAGTTTGATGGCAAGGATCCCGTAACATGGATACTATAGATGGAGCAATATTTCAATCTCCATAATGTGCAAAACACACAAAAGGTACGCATTGCAACTTTATATTTGGAACCAAATCAGTTTGTATGGTATCGATGGCTTTGATCTTGTAAACAAATTGTCACTTGGGAAATTTTTATGGAAGAAATGATAGCACATTATGAGGATACAAAAAGAAACACCTTTTTTAGCCAATTGATAAATATCAAACAAAAGGGTTCAATGATGGAGCACATTGAGGACTTCCAAAAATTGAATATAAGGGTAAAAGATATTCCAGAGCATAGGATTGATGTGTTCATAGGGACTTTAAAGGATAACATCCAACATGAGGTTTTCCTTTTGGAACCTGATTCATTGGAGAAGGCATTCATATTGGCAAGAAAAATAGAAAGCAAAATTATAGCAACAAGGAAGCCTACCACTCACAACTATAAAGATGGAAGTGTTGTTGCCCCTAACCTTCCACAACCTACAAGGTTGACACCACAACAATTGAAAGAAAAAATAGCAAAAGGACTTTGTTACAATTGTGATAACAAATACACTAAAGGTTGTAAGTGTGCTAAGAATAAATTATTTTACATAGATTGTGAAGAGGAGGAAGAAAAGGAACAAGAAATGTCAAAAGAAGAGGATATACACCAAGAACAAACCCTAGAGAAAGAAGAAATGAATCTGAACATATCTTGTAATGCATTGGCCAGAATTACCACTCCTCAAACTATCAAGATAGAAGGACATATCAAGAAGTAAAAGGTAATAGTGTTGATTGATTCGGGCAGTACCCATAATTTTGTTTATTGTAAGATAGCCAAGGAATTGAATTGCTTCATATATCTAGTACCAGAGTGTCAATGGATGGTTGCAATTGGAGGAACCATAAATTTCTCTGGAAAGTGCCATAATATCAAGCTATACATGGGAGAATATGTATTGAATAGCCCAATGCTTTCCATTCCAATGGGTGGTGTTGATGTTGTACTAGGAGTCCAATGGCTACAATCCTTGGATACAGTAGATTTTAATTTTCAAGAATTTTTCATGAAATTTTTTTCGGAAGGAAAGGAAGTTGAATTAAGGGGTATCGTAGGGAAACTAGGATAGATAAACAGCTCTAACGTAATGACAAAGCTTCTAAAGAAATAACAACGAGGCGTAATTGCACAATTATGTTCGCTAGAGGTTCCCACATCGAAATCATCTATTTCTCCAAATCTCCAAAAAGTCTTGGACAATCATTCCAAGGTATTTGAGACTCCCAAAGGCCTCCCACCTATTCGTGATCATGATCATGCTATTCATTTGATTCCATGAAGTGTTCCTCCAAACATCAAGCCTTACAAATATACCTATGCCCAAAAGAGTGAAATTGAACGTATGGTTGCAGAAATGCTAGAGACTGATATAATTCAACCTAGACAAAGTTCTTTCTCTCCTCCAGTAGTATTGGGGCACAAGAAGGATGTATCATGGTGCATGTGTCCGGATTATAGGGAGTCCAACAAGCTCACTATAAAAGATAAATTTCCCATTCTTGTCATTGATGAATTATTGGATGAATTGCATGGATCAATTTACTTCACCAAGTTCGATCTTCATTCAGGATATCATCAAATCAGAATGAAGACTAAAGAAATTTTGAAAACAACATTTAGAACTCATGAGGGTTATTATGAATTTTTGGTCATGCCTTTTGACCTTACCAATGCACTTTCTACTTTTCAAGGTTTGATGAATTCCGTTTTCAAACCCTTCCTTAGAAAAAAAAAAAAAAAATTAGTATTTTTTGATGATATACTAATCTACAACAAGTCTTGGAAGGATCATGCTCAACATGTTGACAGGGTGCTCAAACTATTGGAGGAGAAACAATTATATGCAAAAACCTCCAAATGTTTCTTTGGAGTACAAGAGGTGGAATATCTGGGTCATATTGTATCTCATGAAGGTGTTAAGGTAGACCCTAGAAAAATTAAATCCATTAAGGAATGGAAAATCCCCACATCCATAAAGCATTTGCAGGTTGACAAGGTATTATCGCAAGTTTGTTAAGAATTATGGGAGAATAACAGCACCTCTAACAACATTATTGAATAAAGATGCATTTTCATGGACTCCAGAAGCAATGAAGGCCTTTGAACATCTTAAAGAGGCAATTTCCAAGCACCGGTCTTAGCTACACCGGACTTCACAAAAGCCTTTATTGTGGAATGTGATGCCTCAGGAAATGGAATTGGTGCCATTTTAATGCAAGAAGAAAGACCCATTGCTTTTGAAAGTCGTCCAATCAAAGGAAAGTATTTACACAAATCTATTTATGAGCAATAAATGTTGGCAATACTACATGCACTTAATAAATGGCGAACCTACCTAATGGGAAGATACTTCAAGGTAAAAACAGATCATGATAGTCTTAAATACTTTTTAGAACAAATATTATCTTCAGAAGAGCAGCAAAAATGGGTCACAAATATGTTGGGTTATGACTTTGAAATCATCTAAAAAAAAGGGAAGCAAAATGTTGTGGCAGATGCACTCTCAAGAAAGGATGAGGATGTGGAAGCATTGCTTTGCACCATTTCTATTATTTAACCAGATTGGATAAACGAATCAAGGGATGAATGGAAGAATGACGAAGAAGTGTGGGCACCAATTCAAAAGATACAACAAGATCCCGGTACATCTGATACATTTAGCTGGAAAAAATTATTCGTTATAGTACACATATTACTTACACCTATGTAATAATTCCCTGCTCAAACAGAAGATTCTTATGGAATTGCACACCTCTCCCTTAGGAGGGCACTCAAGATTTTTAAAAACTTACCATAGGTTTAAGAAGGAATTTTTTGGGGATGGCCTTAAATCGGATATTCAAAAGTTTGTGGCACAATGTTTGGTTTGCCAACAAAATAAAGTTGAAACAATTAAGTCCCCAGTTCTATTACAACCTTTATCCATTCCAAGCCAACGTTGGGAGGAGGTTTCAATGGATTTTATCACAGGTTTACCCAAGTCCAAAGGAAAGAGTGTCATCATGGTGGTAGTTGACAGACTTACCAAGTATGCACGCTTTTATGCATTATCTCATCCATTTAAAGCTAGTACAGTTTTTACTGCATTTATGGAAACAATTCAAAAGCTACATGGAAACCCAAAGGTTATTGTAAGCGATAGAGATCCCATTTTCACTGGAAATTTTTGGACAGAATTATTTTCTTGTCTTGGTACTTAGTTAACTCATAGCTCATTTTAACATCCTCAATCTAATGGGAAAATTGAGATAGTAAACAAATGTTTGGAAGGATATCTTCGTTGCTTTGTATCTGATAAACAGACACATTGGGTCAAATGGTTGCCTCTGGTTGAATGGTGGTATAACACATCCTTCCATACTACAGAAAAAGTGACCCCATTTATGGCACTTTATGGATATCATCCACCGTCCATCACATCATATTTAAGAGAAATTCTAAGGTTCAAGCAGTGGAAGATCGCATCAAGCATCAACAACAAGTTCTCCAACTCTCAAAGGATAACCTCACTTTGGTGCAGAATAGAATGAAACAACAAGCAAATCAACATCGCAACGAAAGAAGTTTTAATGTAGGTGACTGGGTATTCCTACGGCTACAACCATATAAACAAATGTCCCTCAAGCAAGCTAAGAAGGATAATAAATTATCACCAAAATATTATGGTCCATATAATGTGTTGCAAAAGATTGGTACTATGGCATACAAATTGGAGCTTCCTGCAACTTCCCTAGTGCACCCAATTTTCCATGTTTCATGCTTAAAGAAGGTTATAGGTGACAAGCTCCCAGCTCAAACAATATTGCCAAAACTTGATGAGGAAGGAAAAATCATATTAGAACCTGAAGCAGTCACGGAAACAAGAACTTGACAGCTACAAAATCGATCAATTTCAGAGTATCTCATGAAGAGGAAGAGCTTACCTACTGAAGATTCCACATGGGAGGATGAGAATTTTATACAGAAGCATCCAAAACTACTCAAGCGTTGAGGACAACACTTTTTTGAAGGAGAGGGGCATGTTAGGTCCCTATAATACTAGTGATCCCCCCATCACTATTGTCATTGTAGCTCTTATTTTTATTATTGTGCCCCTATTGTCCCCATATTGTTATTATTATGCCCCATAGAAGCCCACTATTGTTATTGTTGTGCTCTTATATTATTATTGTTATGTCGGCTTTGATTATATTTGTGACCGCTTAGAATCATATATATAGAAAGGAGGTTTTGTCATTTTTATCATCCAATAATTGTTCATTTGTGTAATGTAAAGGAGGTTTCCCCCTCAAAGAGGCTGATTTTGAAGTCGTCGATCTATCTTTTCTTCTATTTTGTGAGTTGGTTATATAACAGAAAAAGTTATTTAACCTTCATGGTGTTTTTGTGCTCCCTTATTGCCCTCCTATTCACATTTTCTTTGTCTTGAGCAATTTTTTCAAAATTAGCTTAATCAACATAACCACAATATTCATCTTCTCACAATGCTTTATGTTGATAGAAGCCTTTCTTAGCTTCATGTGGGTTGTTTATCTAACTTAGGAAAAAGCGAGGTACTCTCAGAGAAAGATTAATGAATGTTGAAATGTAACAAAGTTATCTATCAAACGTGAACTATTACCTCAAAATGAGAACTCTAGCCCAAAAACCCCCTAAAAACATGAAAAAGCAACCCAAAAACAAAAATTTTGTATGCCAAAACGATGTTTTTTTAGGGTAAATTTTGAACATTTTTTTAAATGGCAGTAAAAACCATTTTTTTGGCAAAAAGGATGAAAAAATACTCTCAAAACAAAAAGTGTTGATACTGGAACAACAACAAAAAATTCGGGTTACAATTTTAACACTTTTTAGCAATAAAATTAAAGATAAAATATCAAGACTTTGAAAACCTTAAAATTCAAACAATTCTCGAAAATTATGTTAAAGATAAAATATCATGTGTCAAAGCCTTATAATTTCAACAATTTCCACCCATGTTATTAAACATAAAACATATTGACTATAAAACACCCTAAAATTGTAATTGTTTTCAACCATAACATTAAAGATCAAATATCATAACTCAGAAAAACCTTAAGATTTTGACAATTTTTCAAAAATGGAATTAAAAACCTTAAGTTTTTAACATATTTCAACCATGGAATTATAGACAAATTATATGACTAAAACAATTTTTAAAAATGAACAAGTAAATGAAAGATTCATTATTCCAAGAATATTTTTTATTTTAAAGACTAAAAGTATAGCTCTTTTCAAATCTTAGCCTAAGACAACTTACCATATTACAACAAAAACCTAAAAATCAACCATCAAAACGAAGTGTCCCCTTTTAATGAGGCATTAAAATTTTAACATTTTTAAAACTATCTTATACCAAATGATAACAATAAATAATATCATGGAAATATCACTATATAATTTAAAAATTCAACATTAATTTCTAATATTTCTTTACTTTTAATCAAAATATCAACTTTGGTATATTGAATATAACATAAATTATTTTTGTAATTCATTATTTCATTGTGGATATTCTAAAGACATGAATTCTTCATAATTAAAACATATAATCCAACAAACATAGAAATGACTCATAACTTCATGTAAGATCATATGGAAGTAAAAATATTTATTTCAAGTTACCATGCAAACATCATTTACATAAAATGTCTTAGACATTTATTCAAAATCACTCATAGGTTCTAGCACACCATCAGAATCTACATCTTCAGATGAATGATTGGATGTAGATGAAGATGACCCATATTCTTCTCTTTCATCAACTAGTGCCCCATCTGAGTCAACATGCACGCCGACCATTTCAGGTTTCAAAAGTCTTCTAGATCTACGACTAGGTTCAGCAAACTCTCATCTCAACATTGTTTCTTTTGGTAGCAACTTCTTCAAAATCTCTATGGTCCTGAAGTGAAGAGTTCCTCTCTTTGTTAAATTGAAGTCATAAACAAGTATGTCAACATCCTCCAGTTTTAAGAGGTTTGTCCTGCGATGATTTATATTTATACACTTTCTTTTTCTCTTTCTATCAATTTGTTTATCAACTACCATCTTTGGCTCGTACACACCATTGAATGGGTGGGTATTTGTGGCATACAAATGTACTTCAATAGTTGTAATATCTTCATTTTCTTTAATGACCTTTATAACCTTGGCAACCCAGAATGGATAGCCAAGTGGATCTCCATCTGCTAATACTGCTATCATGGAACCCTCCTTAACATCCTACACAGAACCCCTGTAAAGGTATTCCATGGCTTCATATTGTGCACGTGATATTCTAGAACCAATATAGATTTCTCTTTCCTCTACCTACGAAGAATTAATAATACCTTGAGATTATTGTCGTTCAATAATGTGTTTTTCCTCATGTTCAGTTGGCATATTTTGTGGCCAAATAAATGGGTCTTCAAAAGTGTATCTTCATTACTTGATCTTGAAATTATATCACTTTGATTATTTAAAAAATACTCCCACCAAACTGAATCAACAACATCAAAGTACTCATATGTATCTCTAATACATAATTTAATTTCTTCCAAGCATTCCAAATAATTTATATCTCTCTTATGCCTTCGTGCATTATGGATTTCGGTAACCGATTATAATAACAATAACTTTGATGCAAATATTGTATGATCTGGAATGAACTTCAAAAATGCTAAACCTAATGATGGCCCCCATTCTGCAACAGTTGAATACTTCTTGCCCCATATAAGTGTTTCCCATCAATTTTTTTGATAAGAAATTGATGTTGGAAGCTAAGTTCATTTAGGTTTTTCAATGTATTTCTCTTCACCATGAGACCCCAAAATAAACCTTCACATGTCAATAGTTTCTTCCAACACATGAAAAATAGGCTCTGGAATGTATGATTTATTAATACATTCAATAATTATGATAGGCTCCCAACATCCTTCCTCCTCAGTGTTACTGAAAAACGATTGAACATCTTATCAATATGGTCATGAGTGTGCCCAACAAGAAGCAAACCAGCCTTTACTTTTTTTTTAAATTCTCAATTCAACAAACATATTTAGATATCCAAAAACAACTTGATTTTTGTTTTTGCGACTTGTGTTGTATAATTGCAAATACAAAACTTCAGTAATAATATCAGATCAATGAGAAACCACATCATGGATTATAGTTGTGGTTAGATTTGCATCATTATGAATATTTGGAGCTATGAAGTAAACCCTTGGCAACATCTTCCCATTAAAGACCATACAACTAGCCAAGTGAAACTGAATAAAATTTTCCTCCTGTAATTTTTTTTGTGTGCGGACAAAATGTGGCAGAAGTATTTTCTTTTGGTCCATACCATCAATTATCAAACCCAAATATTTATTTGGATTATCATAACACTTCTTTCGATTCTTATACAATTTTTTCCTTTCACTTGTTCGCTGATTGTGATGCTCTTGAAGTGCTTTGACAATGGAATCTGCACATAAAATAAAAGAAATCTATTAATAAATATATTTTTATAATTGATAACTATCCAATTTTTAAAAATAATGTTATGAATACATACCTCTTTCTTCCCTTGGCATTTATCCCTTTTTTATTTAAGAGAAGCACATGTACTTCAAACGCCCATCCTTGTCTTCTTAAGAATATGAAAATTGTTGAATTCGTTCTTCCATATCCTTGTAAAATATGAATATGTAATCAAATTGCCATCTCCTTCAGCACCTTTTACATATTCTTTATAAAATTTGTAGATTTCTCGTCTTGAGAAATTATCTAGAATATGTATTGTGTCTTTATTTGGCATACACTCTCCATGCTTTGAAAAGAAGTCTTTCATCCATGACATTGTAGTATTTTCTAATGGCCCAACCTCTCGTCTATAACGTACTTCTGAATAAAATGTGGGATCTTTTTCCAGTCTTTCTTGGATTCTTGACAAACAAAAATTACCAATTGAATGCAACATTTTGAAATTCTTTCTACATAGAAATACATTCCCAATATGATAATCATAACCTGCTAGTGTAGATTGCACGCAACCCACTAAATATGAATTTTTCATGTGTTTTATTCATTGATAAATATCTCTTCCTTTTCTCCAAAGTAAACTTGAAATCCATATGTTTCAAGCAATCCTTTCGACAACATCCATTTGAAATCAAATCACTGCTACAACTTTTTATTGTGAGATATTTTGTCCTAAGCCTTGTATAACTAAAATATTTTGGATTGATATGAAAAGGTATACTCCTACACCTAGATACAATATTTGCTTGCAACGTCTCCATCGTTTCATTATCCTCTGTTAAAGCACTTTCATCATCATTAGGAGGAATATTATCCTCACTATGATCATTCTGAACATAGTTAGGAAATTCATTATTGTCACTGCTTGTAAAATATTCATTACCATCCTCACTTGAAGAAAATTCTTCACTACCATCAGTTGTGCTTTTGAAATCCTAACTCGGATAAAATTCTTCACCATCTTCATCTGTGCTTTTGAAATCATCCCTTGGAGGATTTAATTCGTCATCACCATAAGTGCCTTTGAAATGCTTACTTAGAAAAAGTGCATTATTCACATCTGTGCCTCTAAAATTATCATTTGCAAGAAGCTCTTCATCCTCTCCTTCATAACTGGTGCTATCATAATCCGTAGGATTAGGACTAAGTGGAAAATATGACTCTCTATTCATAGTCAAATTATCATTTGTAGGAAATTCTTCATCCTGCCCTTACTCTGTAGTGGTCTCATAATCCTTAGGAATAGGACTAAGTAGAAACTTTGAATTTCTATTTAATGGAAATTCTTCATCCTCCCTTTCGACAATGTTGCTCTCATAATCCTTAGGATTATGACTAAGTGGAAACTTTGAATCTCTATTTACTGGAAATTCTTCATCCCCCATTCCCCTAACTTAGTGGTGCTCTCATAATCCTTAGGATTAGAACTAAGTGGAAAATTTGACTTTGGAAATTCTTCATCCCCCTCTTCATCAGTGGTGCTCTCATAATCCTTAGGATTAGGACTAAGTGGAAAATTTGACTCTGGACATTCTTCATCCCCCCCCTTCATTAGTGGTGCTCTCATAATCCTTAAGATTAGAAGTAAGTGGAAAATGTGACTCTCTATTTATTGAAAATTCTTCATCCTGCCCTTCATCAGTGGTGTTTTCATAATCCTTAGGATTAAGACTAAGTGAAAAAAAAGACTCTCTATTTACAAGAAATATCTTTGTTGCCCTTCATCAATGCTACTCTCATCCTCCTTAGGATTAGGACCAAGTGGAAAATTTGACTTTCTATTCATAGTGAAATAATTGTTTTTAAATTCATCAACATGAATAGAGTTGTTGTGTAACGAAGATGTTGATGCTGCAGAAAGAAAAACTTCACTATCAAAAGAATCCATGACTTTCAAACAAAAGATGTGGAATGATACAAATGCACTTTCTCCCAATGACAATTTATAGCTTAGAGATTGAAAATTTCTCTCTAAAGTTTCCCCCTAAATTTTTTCGCTGAAAATTTTCCCTCCAAAGTTTTTCCCCAAAAACTTTTACAAAAAACTTTCCCTCCAAAAATTTCGTTTGAAATATTTCCCTCCAAAATTTCCGTCTAAACTTTATTTGAAAACTGTTTTACTAAACTTTTGGTCTTGAAAAATTTCACCCTACTTCCTATTCAAAATATCCACATAAATTTTTGTTTAATGCATTCCTTCAAAATTAAAATAATTTTTTTATTTAAATTATTTAACATTGACTACGTAACTAAATTAATTTTTATAATTAATATTTTATTTTTTATCCCACATTGAATAAAATTTAATCTAAACTTATAATATTTATTATATATTAATTTTCTTAATTTTAATTTTAATCTCACATTCGAGAAACGATAAAGCAATCCCACAATCTTCACTATATAATAACATTCATTGTTTCTATTCGTCACATCACATCACATCATGTCTTCTGGGTTTTGTTAAAAAGTTTGGAGCAATTTTGTGGAGGAGTTGCATTGTCATTGATAACACATTCAATGGGAGTTTTTCGCATTACAAAGGTTAGTTTTCTTCTATTTTGACCATTTAAAGAGGAATTTGGGAAAAAATTGTTGTTTTATGAGTTTTATGCTCCAAAACTATTTTTTTTTACTGTTTTTTTTTTTTTTTCGAAGTTCTGTTTTGCACTATCATATTTTACAGGAAAATCCACATAAAAAACTCTAAATTTTTTATAGCGAAGAAAACAAAAACAAAACTCAAATTTGTATGATTTTTAAGAAAAAATAAGGAAAATTATATTTTTTAGAACTTTGAAAAGAAAAAACCGGCGTTAAATTATTTTTTTTGGATTTTGTTTTAATTTGTCTTGGAGGGCATTTCAATTTTTACACAAAAAAAAAAAAAAAACAAAAATTATTCCATTAAAAAAATTACATTTATTGATTTTTTTTAAATAATATAAAAATTGTTTAAGAATATATATATATATATATATATATATATATATATATATATATATATATTTTTAATACATATTTAAAGTTTGTTTTTTATTTTTTAATATATATATATATATATATAATTTTTTAATATATATTTAAGGTTTGTTTTTATTTATTTTTTTATTTTTTTATTAAATGGGAGTCGAATGCCCGCGGGCGGGGCTACTACGGCGCCCTCCATTGGAACGAGGGGTCGATTCCAGGGATCGACTACTTAGCCTAACGAGCGAGCTTATCGAGCCTGTTATTTTTTAAAAAATAATTTTTTTGCTAAATTTTTTTTTAATTTATATATTAAAGTCTTTTAAATAATAATAATAATAATAATAATAATTTATATTGTTTTAAAAAATGTTGTTTTAAAATATATATATATATATATATAATTTTTAAATTTATATTGTTTTTAAATCAAATTTATATGGCTAATGTTTCTTATGTTTAATTAAATTTATGTGTATTTTTAATATATATATATATATATATTATCACAAAGATGGCATCAAAAAAGGTCTATGTGAATGTTTCTAAAACAATGACAACAATTACATTATCTAAAGTTGTTGCTAGACACTCTATGAATATTTTTTAACATACTCGAACTGAGAATCATCGTAAAAGTCATGCAACTGGCTCGTCAAGTAGATTCAAGATTATTTCAGAATGGAGGAGTGTAAAAGAAATAAATAAAACAAATTTTACGTGGCATGTTAAAGATAGTGAAAGCGATAAATGTATGCATATGTATCTATATTATGGTATGATTAACTTTGGTGAACCATATGAGGAGATGGGCAGAGTACGAGACATATGTTTGGTGTCAAATGCAGACACTATTTATGTTCTTACAAAATTGCCCAAAACATATGAAAAAGTTAGATATCAGCTCTCAAAGGTCAAGTATGAAACATATGAAGAATCTACACATTTGTGTGAAGAAATCGCGGCCAACATTGCAAATAACATTGTAAGTATGTTTATTTATATTTATGTGTTATGCATTATTGTAAGGATCATTAAATTTTTTATAAATTATTGATCATTGACATATTGTATTTTGTTTGATAGGATTTTACTAAGAGTTTTTCAATCATGTTGGAAGGTATTTATTATTTAGAGTCAAATATTATAAATGTAATCAGCAGTTTCTACACAGAGATAGAAGAAGAAAGGAGAAGGAAGCAAAGAACAATAACTCATGACACTGCAATAATACATATAGGGGATCAATGAAAAATCACTAAGGTGGGTCAATCTAGTAAAGCTAAACATGTTTCTTTTGAAGATATGGAAGTTGATGTTGTAGCTGAAGCTGAAAATATGTTACCATTAGTGAGGAGGAAATTAGAGATGTTCAAAAAGTGAAAACAAATAAAACACCAAAAAGAAAAATAGCCATGCATGCCTCTCTTCCAATTGATGATGATGATATTGTTTATTAAGAAGAATATATGTTAATCATTAGGAAGAAGAAATCAAAATTTGGTCAATCTATAAAAATCATGGGCCACAATGAAGATCAAAGTAAAAGCTCTAAAGACAGCAGATAAATCATAACACCAGGTGCTGATTTAGAAGATGTCATTATTAAAACAAAACAAAATGTCATTCAAGATCACTTGATAAAGAATAATGTAATTAATAGTGGCAAAACATTCCAACTTAATATCATCCAATTCTATAGGCCAAATGAAGGGCAATCTCAATATCAAATTAGAAAGGCACATCACCTACATGTTCATCATTTGAAAACATTGTTCAAGTGTAATCCATATGCAAATGTGGTGGATTATGTGGTTCTTGTTACTCCAACTCAAGTTCTCAACAAAGAGGCATTTGAAAGGACACGATGTTTTGAATACAAATATTATGTAATTGGAGGGAACCATTCAACATAGGCTAAAAGACAATTAATCGAGGAATATCCCAATAACTCTCTTTTTGAAACAGTGAAATGCATCATTTATGTTGGTTTAATAGAAACATAAGAAAAGTTATTGGCATGGAATCATAATGCAAATAATATGAGTATAGAATTTCTCTTACTTTCATCCGAAGAGTCAGATTTATTTATAATGAATTTGTAGAAAAATGTGGTGGGGATAAGACAAAAGTCAATCTAAGATTTTAGAAAGAATATTGTATGGAAATAGGTTATCAAATTGAGGATAAAATCAATTCAAAATGTGGCAAAGTAAATTCACATTTATTCAAAGGCATAGATAACATTTTTCAGTTGCTATTTAGAACTAGGGAGATATGGGAATTGATTGATGATATTTTCGACATGTGGGAGAATATTGTCATAAAAAATCATAAAGTTAAAAATTATAAACCCATAATATGTACCAACAGTAAAACAGGTCCTGAAATGAAGCAACTTCCAGATAATATGACTATCACACCTTGGAGAACATTGCAAGGAGCGAAGGATGAAAAACTAGTCAAATCAATACTATGTCGTGTGAAGTTGGGTGAACTATCATTGGACGAAATGTGTTCGGAATTTCAAAAATAAGTTTATTGAATTTTTTTACTTTTTCTTGGATTGTAATTTTCTTTTAAATATAACATATTATTGTTAGTAGTATTTGTTATAAATATCATTATATTAACCATTTTTACTTTATTTATTCATTCATAAGGTGATATGAAAATACAAGAACATATAGTTAAAATGTTGAATGAAGAGAGTTGGGATGATGTTGTACGCAACTACCCAGAATCAAGTTCTACAACAACACTTAAAGATTTTTATCCTACATTAAAAAATGTGTGTTGATTTTTACATTCATTTTATTCATATGCAAACTATTTTTATTTTATTTTTTAATAAAGTCGGTTGCTATATTAGTGGCTGAAAAAAGGAGAGGAGTCAGATCTCATGAAGTACATTAGATATCGATGGAAACTTGGATCAGGAGAGTTACAAAATAGAGATCTCTCCTTGATCCTTTTTCTGCTTGTTCTAATTCTAAAACTACCTGAGCTACTGTAAATTCTTACATATTGAGACAACCAAAATTGACATTTGGAGAACTTTTTAATCTATTTCAATATGACTAATTTGCCTTGTGGTGGATTCCTCTGGATTTGAGTCCACTTCATCCTGTTTGGTACTTGAGGAACTGGGGGCTTCTTTATTTCGCTTATCCATCATATACTGCAGGATTGAAATCGATTCTTCTGCATGGCTGCATCGATTTGATAGGTGACTAAACTGATCATGCAAAGAGGCAACCCTATGCAGGAAAAGATCTATTTCAGCCCGGTATTTCTCGTTCAGGATGCGGTTCTGATCTTCAAGCCTCGTCTCTAAAATCCTTTGTTAATTCTCCAGAATGCATTGCTGGGCCCTGACTTTGTTATGAAACTAGCTCAAGAAAAGATAGAAAAGATAGGTCAACGCCTCAGAATTCAGCCTCTTCGAGGGGGAAACCTCCTTTACATTACATAAATGAACAATTCTTGGATGATAACCTCCTTTCTATATATAGGAGTCTAAGGAGTCCAATATAATCCAGCCGAACTAACAATAATAATATAAAGCCATAAAAATAACAATAGAGGGATTCTATGGGGCACATAAATAACAACATGGGGGTAATAGGGGCACAACAATAGAAATAAGGGGTATAACTACAATAGTAATGGGGTAGTCATTAGTATTATAGGGACCCAACATGCCCCTCTCCTTCAAAAAAGTGTTGTCCTCAATGCTTGAGTAGTTCTGGATACTTCTGCATAAAATTCTCATCCTCCCATGTGGAATCTTCAGCGGATAAGTTCTTCCACTTGATAAGATACTCTGAAATTGCTCGATTTCGTAGTTGTCGAGTTCTTGTTTCTGTGACTGCTTTCGGTTCCAATATAATTTTTCCTTCCTCATCAAGTTCTGGCAATATTGTTTGCACTGGGAGCTTGTCGCCTATAACCTTCTTTAAACATGAAACATGGAAAACTGGGTGTAATCGAGAAGCTACAGGAAGCTCCAATTTGTATGCCATAGTACCAATCTTTTGCAACACCTTGTACGAACCATAATACTTTGGTGATAATTTATTATCCTTCTTAGCTTGCTTTAGGGACATTTGCTTATATGGTTGTAGCCATAGGAATACCCAATCACCTACATCAAAACTTCTTTCACTGCGATGTTGATCTGCCTGTTGTTTCATTCTATTTTGTGCCAACACGAGGTTATCCTTTAAGAGTTGGAGGACTTGTTGTTGATGTTCGATGTGATGTTCCACTGCCTGAACCTTAGAATTTTCTCTTAAATATGATGTGATGGATGGTGGTTGATACCCATAAAGTGCTATAAATGGGGTCATTTTTGTCTCTGTATGGAAGGAAGTGTTATACCACCATTCAGCCAGAGGCAACCATTTGACCATTGTGTCTGTTTATCAGATACAAAGCAACGAAGATATCCTTCCAAACATTTGTTTACTATCTCAGTTTGCCCATCAGATTGAGGATGATAAGATGAGCTATGAGCTAACTGAGTACCAAGACAAGAAAATAATTCTGTCCAAAAATTTCCAGTGAAAATGGGATCTCTGTCACTTACAATAATCTTTGGGTTTCCATGTAGCTTTTGAACTGTTTCCATAAATGCAGTAGAAACTGTACTGGCTTTAAATGGATGTGATAATGCACAAAAATGTGCATACTTGGTAAGTCTGTCAACTACCACCATGATGACACTCTTTCCCTCAGACTTGGGTAAACCTGTGATAAAATCCATTGAAACCTCCTCCCAACGTTGGCTTGGAATGGATAAAGGTTGTAATAGACCCGGTGTCTTAATTGTTTCAACTTTATTTTGTTGGCAAACCAAACATTCTGCCACAAACTTTTGAATATCTGATTTAAGGCCATCCCAAAAAAATTCCTTCTTAACCCTGTGGTAAGTTTTTAAAAATCCCGAGTGCCCTCCTAAGGGAGAAGTGTGCAATTCCATAAGAATCTTTTGTTTTAGCTCAGAATTCTTATAGAGGTATAAGCGATCTTAGTATCATAATGAATCATTTTGCTAGCTAAATGTATCAGACGTACTGGAATCTTGTTGTAGCTTTCGAATAAGTGCCCACACTTCTTCATCATTCTTCCATTCCTCCCTTGCTTCGTTTATCCAATCTGGTTGGATAATAGAAATGGCGCACAACAATGCTTCCACATCCTCATCCTTTCTTGAGAGTGCATCTGCCACCACATTTTGCTTCCCTTTTTTGTAGATGATTTCAAAGTCATAACCCAACATCTTTGTGACCCACTTTTGTTGCTCTTCAGAGGATAATCTTTGTTCTAAAAAGTATTTAAGGCTATCATGATCCGTTTTTACCTTGAAGTGTCTTCCCATTAGGTAGGGTCGCCATTTCTTAAGTGCATGGAGTATTGCCAACATTTCCTTCTCATAAATAGCTTTGCTTAAAAACTTTCCCTTGATTGGACGACTTTCAAAAGCAATGGGTCTTTCATCTTGCATTAGAACAGCACCAATTCCATTCCTGAAGCATCACATTCCACAATAAAGGTTTTTGTGAAGTCCGGTGTAGCTAAGACCGGTGCTTGGCACATTGCCTCTTTAAGATGTTCAAAGGCCTTTGTTGCTTCTGGAGTCCATGAAAATGCATCTTTCTTCAATAATGTTGTTAGAGGTGCTGCTATTCTCCCATAATTCTTAACAAACTTGCGATAATACCTTGTCAACCCAAGAAATCCTCGTAGATGCTTTATGGATGTGGGGGTTTTCCATTCCTTAATGGCTTTAATTTTGCTAGGGTCTACCTTAACTCCTTCATGAGATACAATATGACCCAAATATTCCACCTCCTGGACTCCAAAGAAACATTTGGATATTTTTGCATATAATTGTTTCTCCTCCAATAGTTGTAGCACCCTGTCAACATGTTCAACATGATCCTTCCAAGACTTGTTGTAGATTAGTATATCCTCAAAAAATACTAACACAAATTTTCTAAGGAATGGTTTGAAAATTGAATTCATCAAACCTTGAAATGTTGAAGGTGCATTAGTAAGGCCAAAAGGCATGACCAAAAATTCATAATGACCCTCATGAGTTCTAAATGCCGTTTTCGGAATGTCTTCAATCTTCATTATGATTTGATGATATCCCGAACGAAGATCCAACTTGGTGAAGTAAATTGATCCATGCAATTCATCCAGTAATTCATCAATGATAGGAATGGGGAACTTATCTTTAATAGCGAGCTTGTTGAGCTCCCTATAATCTGGACACATGCGCCATGATCCATCCTTCTTGTGCACCAATACTACTGGAGCAGAGAAAGAACTTTGACTTGGTTGAATTATGCCAGCCTCTAGCATTTCTGCAACCATACATTCAATTTCACTTTTTTGGACATAGGGATATCTGTACGACCTAATGTTTGGAGGAACACTTCCTGGAATCAGATGAATAGCATGATCATGATCACGCATAGGTGGGAGACCTTTGGGAGTCTCAAATACCTTGGAATGATTGTCCAGGACTTTTTGGAGATATGGAGAAATAGATGATTCCGATGTGGAAACATCTAGCGAACATAATTGTGCAATTACACCTCTTTGCTCCTTTTTTAGAAGCTTTGTCATACCATTAGAGCTGATTATCTTTCCTAGTTTCCCTACAATACCCATTAATTCAACTTCCTTTCCTTCCGTAGAAAATTTGATGAAAAGTTCTTGAAAATTAAAAGCTATTGTACCCAAGGATTGTAGCCATTGGACTCCTAGTACAACATCAGCACCTCCCATTGGAATGGAAAGCATTGGGCTAGTCAATACATATTCTCCCATGGATAGCTTGATATTATGGCACCTTCCAGAGAAATTTATTGTTCCTCCATTTGCAATCATCACTTTACACTCTGGTGCTGGATATAGGAAGAAATTCAATTCTTTTGCTACCCTACAATGAATAAAATTGTGGGTGCTTCCTGAATCAATCAACACTATTACCTTTTTCTTCTTGATTTGTCCTTCTATCTTGATGGTTTGAGGAGTGGTAATTCCCGCCAATGCATTACAAGATATGGTCAGATTTATTTGTTCTTCATCTAGGCTTTGTTCCTGGAGTATATCTTCTTCTTTTGACCTTTCTTGCTCCTTTTCTTCTTCCTCTTCACAATCTATGTAGAATAATTTCTTCTCAGCACACTTATGACCTTTAGTGTATTTTCTATCACAACTATAACAAAGCCCTTTTGCTCTTTTTTCTTCCAATTGTTGTGGTGTCAACCTTATAGGTTGTGGAAGACTAGGGGCAACAACACTTCCGTCTTTATAGTTGTGAGTGGTATGCTTCCTGGTTGCCATAATTTTGCTTTCCATTTTTCTTGCTAACCTGAATGCCTTCTCTAATGAATCAAGTTCCCAAAGGCAAACATCATGTTGGATATTATCCTTTAAAGACCCTATGAACACATCAATCCTATGCTCCTCTGGAATATCTTTTACCCTTATGTTCAATTTTTGGAACTCCTCAATGTGCTCCATTACTGAACCCTTTTGTTTGAGACTTATCAATTGGTTAAAAAAAGTGTTGCTTTTTGTATCTTCATAATGTTCTATCAATTCTTCCGTAAAAATTGCCCAAGTGATAAATTTTTTACGAGAGCAAAGCCATTAATACCATACAAACTGATTTGGTTCCAAATATACAGTTGCCATACGTACCTTTTGTGTGTTTTGCACATTATTGAGATCGAAGAACTGCTCCATCTGTAATATCCATGTGGCGGGATCCTTGCCATCAAACTTCCTCATATCAATTTTTGGAATATGGTGGGTCTTCGATCCAACATTAGCATCTATGGAATCATGATTAACATTACTTTTGTTCACATCATGAGTTTCCTTTACAACCTTTTCACCATTAGTAAGTATTTCTTGTAGAAAATTTGTCAAATCTGTCTTCAAATCTGCCATGTCTATCTTCAAATTTGTCCTCAAATCTGTCTTCAAATCATCCATCTTAGCTTCCATGCCATTTATCTTAGATTCCACACCATTTATCTTAGATTCCACGCCACTTATCTTATCTTCTGTTAGCTTTTGTGAGCGTGACATTTGTTGCACTTGTTCTTGTAATTTTGATATATCATGTAGCATTTCTTCCTCTTCTTCATGAGTCATGCTAGAACTTTCAGGTTCCTTACTAGGTGTTTGCATTTTTTTTCCTCGGGGCATCAGTTACCGATAATAATGCTTTACTATGCCCTTTGAATTCTGTTAAACCAAGCTTACACAAAAATTTAAAAAAAAAACTACACACATTTTTTCACTTTATAGAGCCCGATATTGAATTTGATGTATCTCTGTAATTTTAGATCATCCAATTCTGAAATTGCGATCTATAGTATCCTTCTGTATCCTATTTCCAATGCCACAAGTCTGACCCGAATTGGATTCTCCAAGGAAGAGTTACGTGAAATCTCCCACAGTGACTTGCTTTTAGACTAGTTCAGTAGAGTGAACTTGTACGACGTGCCACGAGTCATTGTTTCAACCTTTGAATCTAAACCACACATACAAGAAACTACAGTTCGTCCTCTTTCTGTACCTTCTTACAAAATTTCAATCCGATCCCCGGGGAGAAAGTTATGACGATTTTCCCCGGGTCACCTGTTTTGAATGTAATTTAGGAGTCTGCAAAAAGACCAACTTCCTCAGATCATATCTCCGCAAATATCACGCGAAAAGCTCTGAAATTTGGACCCAAGGTTCAGCACGATTTCTTCTCAAATGGGTTTTTTTTGCGACTTCTGAAACATCACAGAAAAAAAAGTTATAGCGAAAATGCCACGATGACCTGTTTGGAGCAGCGAAACCCTAGAATCCAAAGCTCTGATACCAAATGTTATGAAACCAGCTCAAGAAAAGATAGAAAAGATAGGTCAACGCCTTAGAATTCAGCCTCTTCGAGGGGGCAACCTCCTTTACATTACATAAATAAATAATTCTTTGATGATACAAATGACAAAACCTCCTTTCTATATATAGGAGTCTAAGGAGTCCAATATAATCCAGCCGACCTAACAATAATAATATAAAGCCACAAAAATAACAATAGAGGGATTCTAGGGGGCACAGAAATAACAACATGGGGGTAATAGGGGCACAACAATATAAATAAGGGGTATAACTACAATAGTAATGGGGTAATCACTAGTATTATAGGGACCCAACAGACTTCCTCTAATTCATCTTGCAAGTCCGCACAGTGTAGACAATCTTTGTTACGTGCCATAATTACTGTTGAGGGCGATTGGGAAGAGAAGTAGATGTGAACGAAAGAAGGGATAAAGCTCACAGCGCAGGGGACAGAGAGGATGGAGAAGGCAAAACACTCAGCGGATTTTGTGAGGGTTTTAAACCGCCTGTAGGCGCAAAAGGCATTTAGATAGGTAGATAAAAGGAAGTCTGTCCAGAGGTTCGAAACTGAGCTTAGAGGGCAGAGATTGTTTCTGGGACAGAGGCAATACTTTCCGCAGGGAATCACTTGAGAACATGAGCGATTGGGAGCCAAGCGTCGGTGGGAGATAGCACTGGAAAGTGAGGGAGGGGGGAGTAATATAGGAGGGAGCTTAAGGGAGATGAGGCGGGAGAGGGGCCGTCCAGTCACGGGATACCGGAGGGTGTTCTGCTGGCAAACCTGAAGAGAATCCAGATGAGTCTGTGAATCAGATCTGTTGGGAGATCTGCCGGCGAGCATGATGAGATTGTCCCACTTGATGTGTGGCTTGTGGATTTCGTGTCCTTGTGATATCTTTTTGCAGAGGTCGATCCCATTGACAGCCCAAGGAAAATGGTTCGTTTCGGTCCTGTCAATGTTTTTGGGCTTGGCGCTGATGATTTCGTTTGGAGTCATGGCAAAGGTTGAAGAGTTTCCCTGGAGTTGCATCTTAAGGTGCCAACTGGTCTTCCACACGCTCTGTTGGCGCTGTCATCAGCCGCCTTATTAATATTTCGAAGTATATGGTAGTATTGGATGTTGTCCATTGCCTGGCGGAGGATTTGGTTGCATCTATTAATTTGTTGAAGCAGAGTGTTGGGAGAGTTTTGCTGATGGACCATTAAGCGAATTACAACAGAGGAATCCCCAAATACCATTGCTTTCTTTATTCCCAGTTTACCTAATTGAGTTAGGCCATGAAACAAAGCTAGAGCTTCAGCTCTGTTATTCGAGACCTTCCCTAGGCTCCACTCATATTGAAGGATACACTCCCCATTGGCATTAATAATCAGTCCCCCTGCTCCAGCTATACCAAGATTTGATTTGGATGCCCCGTCGAAAAAAAAAAGAATCGCAATTGCTCTTCTGTATCCGATTGGCCAATTCCTGTTCTTTTAGTCTGACTTTCCATGATCTAGGTTCTGCTTTGTTCTGTGCTTCACTCTTGTTACCTTCCTGTACTTTATGTTGTCTGTCCAAGATGTAGCTTATTAAGTCTCGCTCCTCGACACTATATTGTGTTGCATCGATTTTTCCAGTGGTGTTGATTGAAATAATTTCCAAAGCAAGGATTTTGGCTTTGCTGCAGGCTGTTCGTGTATTTGTGCTCTTGTCTTGAAAAAAAATTTGTTTCTAGCTAGCCAGATTCACCACAGCAAGGTGTGGGGGAGAGTGTTCCATACTCTCTTCACCAAGTTACTTCTTTTTTCTTTCCAGGGACAGCATTTTCTCCATTTGTAGATTGTCTCAGCTATGGTGTGCTGAGGATCCCAGTTTAGATTGCCAATGGAAGACATCTTTTTCCAGCATTCTATAGCAAATGGGCATTCGATGAATAAATGGTACATTGTCTCTTCAGCCTTGCAACAATTGGGGCATCTGGATGGGCCATTGATGCCTCTTCTTTTAAGGTTCTCTGCTGTTAGGATTTTGCCTTTCAGCAAGAGCCATATAAAAATTTTAATTTTTCGGAGAGATTTTGTTCGCCAAGCGATTTTCCAATGAGTCCACAAACTAATCTGAAAGGTACTGTTGCATAGGTGTTGGTGGCCTGCTCTGACTGTATAATCTGTTCCTGTTGAATCCCAACGAAAGCCATCCGTTTCATCTTCTTTGATAGGAGCCTTACTGTGGAGAAGCGTCTTCAGGTAGCTGAGACTAGGTTCTAAGGCGTTGGGAATTTCTGGGAAGGACCAACCAGTCCAAACATGGGAATGAGGATCCCAGCTGGAAATTTGAGCTAGCTTATGGATACCTCTCTTGTTGAGGTATTTGATGACTGGAGTGGCCTCTTTATTCATAATCAAGGGTTGTTGTCCCAGGATTTTGTCAGTTCCGAAGTTGATGCTGGCTCCCCCCCCTGGGACTTTCGAAATATTTTGGATCATAATAGGAAGTGCTTTCTTGCATAACCTCCAGATTTTAGTGGAGTCTCTGTTGGGGATATTGGAGTCAAGAAGATGTTGTCTGGGGAAATTTAGATATTTGATCTCCAGCACCTTTTTCCACCACGTTGAGGGTCCTGTTATTAACCTCCATACAATCTTCGCGCCAAAGGCCAGATTTAAAAGTTTTGGTGATCTGATACCAAGGCCTCCTCTATCTTGGGTTTGGATAACCTGCTTCCAGCTGACTAAATTAAACTTGCTTTTGTCATTCTTTCCCCCTTGCCAAAGGAAATGGCGAAGAGCAACTTCCAATTTGTGGTGAAAAATGGCAGGAGCCTGATAAAGAGAGAAGCGATAAAGGGGAAGGGAAGTGATACCTGATTTAAGGAGGATGAGTCTGCCTGCAGGGTTGAGCCACAGTGTTCCCCATTGCTGCACTTTCCTCTTTACTTTGTCTATGATCCCGTTCCAAGTTTCAGCCTTCAGAGGCCCCAAACTCACTGGCATGCCCAAGTAGGAAAAATGGGTCCATTCCAAATTGCATGTGACACCAAATATGTTTGCAATGTTGTGGGTAACATGGTTTGAAGTGTTCCATCCGTATATACAGCTTTTGAGCTGATTTACCAAGCCTCCAGAGTACTCCATAAATTGATCTAGCAGTTTCTTGAATCGTCTTGCAATTGTAGTGGAGGCTCCCCCAATTAATAAGGTATCATCGGCAAATTGTGAGTGATTAATATTTTTTACTCCATTCCCGAAATTGATGCCAGTTATAAGTCCCACTCTTCTATTGTTTCTGCCATGAGAATGAAGAGATAGGGGGAAAGGGGGCAGCCCTGTCTGAGACCCCGGGATGATTGGAATGCTTCTCCTGGTCTACTGTTAATCAGGGGGGATATCCAAGGCCCAGATATACAGGCAACAATAAGATCAATGAAGGGGGTATTGAAGCCCATCTTATTTAATACAACAATTAAAAAGGAGTGCCTTACTCTATCGAAGGCATTCGCCAGATCAAGCTTTAAGACAAATCCTTTCTCTTTCCTGGATAGACTTGAATGAATGGCTTCTTGGACAAGAAGAATGGAGTCAGTGATATGTCTGTTGGGTAGAAATCCTCCTTGATTTTCAGATATCAAGGAGGGGAGGAGGGGTTTGAGTCTGGTGGCTAAGATTTTGGTTAGAATTTTGTATGAAGAGTTGCAAAGGGAAATGGGGCGGAATCTGGAGAAGGAGGAAGGCCGGTTTTCCTTGGGTATGAGGGCTAAAAAGGTGGAGTTGGTGAATCCTCCAAGTTTCCCTTTCCTTTGCACCCACTGAATCATCTTTATCAGGTCTTTTTTTATCAAAGTCCAGAACTCCCTGTAGTAGCAGATGGGGAATCCGTCAGGCCCTGGTGCCTTATCAGGGTGCAGGCTCCAGATTGCTCTTTTAATTTCTTCTTCTTCAATTTCTTTGCTTAGATTGTCGTTCATCTCCTTTGTGACTCCTTTGGGCAGATGCTGGAGCAAGTCAGAGTAGTCTTCTGCCCCTTTGACTTCAGTTAGGAGGTCCCTGTAGTGCTTAGATGCAGCATTCCTTATGGCCTCTTGAGTGTTGTGCCGATTTCCTTCATTATCCAAGATTGTATTTACATTGTTTCTGAGCTTTCGAGCAGTGGCCTGTTTGTGGAAGTAAGCTGTATTTTTATCTCCCCCTTGGAGCCATAATTGTCTGGATTTTATGCGCCATTTGGTTTCTTCCTCCCTATTAATGTAGCTCAGCTGTGCGTATAATGCGTTCTCTTGCTCTTTGCTTTGCTGCGTTAGTCCATGCTCTTCAATCCTTGCCTGCACATCTTCTAATTCATTTTTAACTTTCTTTTTGATCTCCTCTGGCTCCTGATAACTTTCTTTGGCCCAATCTTTTAGTGCCTTCTTGGTTCTTTTTAATTTGGTTTCCCAAATAAAACATGGCGAGCCTTCCACATGTTGGCTCCATGTTTCCTTAACAATTTCTCTGGCCGCAGGAATCCGATTCCAAAGGGGACTGTATTTAAAAGGGATGGGGCCAAGAGGACAATGGGTTTCCAAAGTTAGGGTGATGGGATAGTGATCAGAGGCAGAGGTATTGAGGATGTTGGTGTATCCTACAGAAAAAGATGAGAGGAACGAGATGTTAACTAGAAATCTGTCTAGTCTTTCCATTATATTGCCACTACCAATCCTACGATTGCTCCAGGTGTATCTGCGATTTTTGGGAATAATATCAACTAATTCATGGTCCTGAATGATGGTCTCCAGGTGGCCTCTAAAGGGATCTGAAGCGAAGGTGCCTCCCCTTTTTTCATTGGCATGCAAGATCAGGTTGAAATCACCTGCGACTATAATATTTGTATTTCGTTCCCCATCAATGCTTGTCTTCAAATCATCCCAGCAAATTTCCTTTTCTCTGTAATGGTTGGGTACATAAACATTATATATGATTACTGTTTGATTGCCTGTTCTGCTGTCAAGAGTAGTTCTGATCCAGTTCTGGTGGGGGTTTGCTGCAGTGCAGATCCATTTGTTGTTGTCCCAAATGGTGACAATGCCTCCCGAGGCTCCTCTAGATTCGCTAATACTTCCCAAGTATTGTTTCTGCTGATCTATAATTTTTTTCATTTCATGCTGATCTTGTTTTGTCTCCTGTATCAGCATAATTTATGGCTTCTCATTGTGAATTAGATCTCTGAGGGCAGCTATTTTTGAGGGGTGCCCTAGACCCCTGCTGTTCCATGAAAGGATTTTCATCATGGTGCATTGGGCGTGCGGAGAGGTGCTCGCCTCTCTTGGTCTTTACCACTTGTCTCTTTCTCTTGGTGTCCAAGGATGAAGGACTCTATTGGAGTTTGTGTGCCCATTGCTATGTCCTTTTGGGCGTTCTCGTCCCTATGTTGCTTAGCGGATTTTCTGCCAGGTCCTGGTTTTTTGAATGTATCGCTGGATGCTCCATGTTCTTTTGAAGAGCTTCTGGTAATCCTTGATGAGAGGGGCTCGAGAGGGGGTTGGGAAGAGATGATCTGAGGTTGATGGGAGTCTGGAGGCTCTATGGAGGGATTCTCAGGGACGGAATCATCAGTGGAAAGGATAAGAAAGGGGTTGGAGGAGGAAGGGAGGGGCGGATCGGGAAGGAGGGGGCCAGATGGAACGAGAGAGGAAGAGGAAGGGCGCTGGATAGAGGGTCCAGGATTGTCAGAGTCCTTGGAAGGCTTGGGGGGGGGGGGGCGGCTCTGATTTCTTTTTTTTAACAGGTTCCCAGTGTCCGTCTTGCTCATCATTCTCTGCATTAACAATTTTAGTGCATCTGTTAGCAAAATGCCCGTATTCGTGACATACCTTACATTTGAATGGTATCTGCTCATAGTCCAGTTGCTGTATATGGCTCCAGTCGTCCACTTTTAGCTTTATTGCTTCTAGCAGTCCTCGACCTAGATCCACTTCGACACAGATCCTTGCGCAGGCTTGCATGTTGTCCTTGGGCTCGCTTCAATCAATGTATTTGCCAACAACATTCCCTATGGCCCGAACCGACTCATCTCCCCAGCAATGGAGAGGTAGGTGAGGGAGGCGGACCCAAACTGGAACGGCACTGGGGATATCCAGTTCCGGATCGAAATCTGGGGTCCATTTATTGAGGTAGAGACCCCTGGAATCCATGAAATACGACCCGTTTCTGAAGATCAAGTCCTTGTCTGCTTTGGATTCGAAGTGGAATGTGTAATACCCTTTTCCGCAGAATCTTATTGATATTTTTCCTGGGATCTTGTCTGACCAGTTTCATTCGACCCATCTTTGAACTGTTCTTGGCGATGGCCAAAGGCCTGTAAATTGCCCTATGAGTCCTTTCTCAGCAAGGGATAGCGCTGCCATGCGAGGAAGGGTTGGAGGCAGCTGAACTTCCTGAAGAACATCTAGCTTTTTAACAAATTTCGAAATTGCTAGTCTGGGGCGCTGGGGAGGAAGAGATTTTACCAGATCCGAGAAGGCTTTTTGAGGATCGTGATCCTCCTGAGGCGGATCCGAGAGGGCCATGGCAGGGGCCAAGGCCCAGGCCTCTGCGCTGCTGGTTGGGGTCGATCTCCTAGGGCTCAGGTGCGCGCGCAGCTCCAGCGGGTCGCGTCAAAACAGTTTCTTCAACAATCCACTATTTTTGTTTTATTACTTGCACATATATTTTTTATTTCATTAAAGATGTCGAAGAAGGATGTAGATGGAGTACCAAACACTTTCAAAAGTTTTATTGAAAAAATTTAGTTGGAAAGGATGAAAAAGCAACATCTTAGGAATGTTGAACTTGATCCTATTTTTACTCATTTCATTTGGAATGGGCTTGACACTATCCAATATCAAATAATACAAATTGATTGTGAAGACATTGTAAAACTCATATCTAAAAAGGAATATGCCCTAGTTATTGCAGATATTCTTCATGGTTTCAATTTCCCAGACATTTGATATGATAATGAGCCTTATACTTATCAAGGTTTTAATAAAATAATTATGGGCTTTTTAGAAGTCACAACATCACCACTTTGAATATTTGTGACATTTCATTCAGACACAATTTTCAATATTATTAACAAGCTTCAAGATAAAAGCAAACTCAAAGATGCAGCTTACATGGTAAGACATTGAAATTATATGTTTAATTAATGTTAAAAAATTGATTTATGTATAAGTTAATTGAACTTTTACTATGTCATATTACATGCAAAAGTCAAATCTTATTTCTTCCTTAGATCATCTAATTATAAGTGATTACGAGTTCATCCATGTTGAATGTTGGATAAAAGATGATAGCTATAAGTCTATTCTTCCGACTCGAGTAGATGGAAAGAGCTATAGTCAAGTATTGGTTCATGATGTTGTCTTAAGAAAACTAATATATGAGGATAAAGATGCAAAATGAAAGATAGTTAACATTTATTAAAAATTACAATCATTGATTAACTATCTTATAGATTTATGTTCAAATGAAGGAGATTAGGTTTTGGATTTATTCTCGGGTTCAGGTAAGATATATTATATAAAATTGAATTTTAATATTTTCTTTTTTAATTTTTATGTGTTTATACTAATTTACTTAGTTATTTCTTTTGTGCTTGATGATTAGGTACAACACTAGCATGTTGCCTACAAAAAGGAAGAAATTGTATTGCCATTGAAAAAGACTCACTACAATACTATTTTATTCAACAAATAATTAATGCTCTTCAGTTTCTTCCAGATACAATGCAGGAAGTTGGTTTGAGGGAAGGAGATTTTAATTAATCATGTGTGCACAAAAAGACAAAGTAACCTCAACCTTATATGGAGTGATTGGAAAATGACACTTTGGGAGATTTGCAAACATCAAAGATCCATTAGAAGAGGAAAATGACCAAACTGAAGCATAAAATATAGTGGAAGAAGACAATAATGAAGCTCTAGAAGATGATGAACATGGATTATATAATATTGTTGATTCAGTTTAAGTTACGCTTGCAAATCAAGCTCAATTTTGAGAACTATTCATTAGTTTTACTTGTAATGTTTTGACTTTGAGATTTTATGAGAAGAATGAGTATTTGATTATTGTTGTTATATGTTTAATATTTGTATTATTTGATTTTCACTTTAATTTTTATGTGAATCATTTTTTTTTTAATTGTGATTACTATTAATTTTTTACATAAAATTCATAAAAAAATGTTATTTTTTAAAGTGTTTTTTGTCAAAATTTTCCCATAAAAATCGTTTATTTGACATGTCATTTTTAACAAAATGTCTCAAAATGTGTATTTTTTCATTATATTTATATTGAAAATGTGTATTTTTTTGTCAAATGTTTAAAATTATTGTTTTTTAGTGACAAGTATTTGATGTGCATTGAAATATTAATTAACAATACATAAACATATATAAAATGTTAAGCTTAAAATGTTGACATTTTTTTGAACTTTGCGAAAAAAATGAAGATTTCATTACAAAAAAATTGAAAATTTTATTTTAAAAAATTGAAAATAAAAAAATAAAAACACAAATACATAAATACACTTAAAAATAAATCTCTCACGGGAGAAGAAGGCGTTAGAAAATTTAAAGTGTCGAAAATAAACCCTCTTTAAAAAATGGGTTGATGTTGCATCAATACTTTCAAAATCAGCGTGAAAATCACTCACATTTAAAAAAAAGGATTCATACTTGATGCATAAGAAAATTTAAAGTGCCAAATATATGCTCCAAAAAAATGTATTCTAAATATAACCACTTTTCAAAATCAGAGGATTTTTTTGCTACCTCAAAAAAAACATATAATCGATAATTTTCTTGTTTGATCAGTGACTTTGTTATGTAAAAATAGTTGAAAAAAAAATTAGATAAAAGAAAATCAACACTTACAACATTATATAAAATGTAAAATAAAAAACATAAAAAATACAAAAATGTCATCAAATTTTTATTTGACGAAAAAAAATGTCATCAAATTTTTATTTCACAGAGAAAAATGATTTGAAATTCCAATCTTGCATAAACTAAATTATTTACCTGATCTGGATTCATGAAGTCGATTATTTCCTGAAATCAAGTATGTGGTCGCCAAGCTTGTTACTGTTGGAATCCGTAAAAGAATTGTAAGAATAGTATACAATTACGGTTGATATGGATGGTCGTAGACAAATCATCATGATTCTCAATGTGTAATGCTTAAAATTTCAGCTTCAACTATGTTGGTTGAGTTTGCATACATATACTGTAGAGATGGTTGCCATAGGATTCCAATGTACCATGAAAATAAAATATGAATGACTAAGCTTTTAACCAAACATTCGTAATGGCTAAAAAATTATGATTTGTGAGAGAATATAAATGTCGAAATGGACATGGATGAATCCAAAATAATTGAACACGTTTATTGGTTGAGGTTTTATTATGGGATGTTTAGTAACTCCCATTTCTATTAGTTACTAGTTTTTTGTTTTATTTCAAGTTTATTTAACTTTTTTTATTTTGATTTTTTTCCTTTTTTCTATCATTTCCATTTTAATGAATTATAGTTTTTTTCAATATTTCTAATTTAAAATGACTTATTATTATATTAAAAACATATTTAATAAATTCAATTATAAAAACTATATATGTTAAAAAAAAACAAATATATTAGAGTGTATATATGTTAATATTAACAATATTAGTTAATCATATTTCTAAATTTTTTGTGATTATTATTATGTTATCCAATTTTAAGGTCACGGACACCAAATAGGTCACAGACACCAAATTGGTGTATGATACCCCCTTGTTTATGAGACAAGGGACCCACCTCCGCACAACTTTTTCACTGCTAAGTCTACGAAGGCATACACACTCTACCCCCCTCTAATTTTGAACTTGTGACCTCTTACGAGGAAACACGTACTCTTAACCATTAGGCCCACTCAAGCTATATAAAACTACATTTTCTACATTTCCAATATTCATCTCGACTAAGAGGAGAATTGAACTGGTGACTTCACATCAAGGAGTGTTCACCATCTATCCAAGACCCCATGACATTCAACAATACATTATTTTAATAGTTATTTTATTTTTGTGATAAAATCTTTATCATTATTATTTTTTAGTTTAACTAAACTATATTTAAGTTAAACAGTAAATACTAGTTTTTTTTTTTTTTTCGAACGTGGTAAAACCTATCAACTCAGGTGTCAAACCAACAGTGAGGACAGCCATCTCTGGCTGCTATCCGCGAATGCTGGGTTTGACTCATCACTGTTAAATAGGAAAACCACGCCACCTGGCATAACCCTGCTGGTGGTCCGTAAACGGGAGCAGGCTCTCACTCCTGCCAGATGCCTCTGGGTCTTGGGTCGTTAACCTGTTTCCTTACGTCCGAGGAAGACGAGCTCTTAGCCAAGCAGAAGCAGTTTTACGGCATACTCCAGGCCAATAAATACTAGTTACTATATAACCTTCGTTACAAATTAAATTAAATATAAATAGTTTTTTTCATAATTGTCATTATTGACACCTACCTTAAAATAAAATAAGTAAATATATTATTATTAAAAAGTTTGTGATCCTAAATGAAAGCACTATTTATCGATTTATGGAGACATGTTGACATTTTTTTGCTTCTCGTTTATATTTTATTGTGAACCAGATTGTATAAAAGCGACATTCTTTTTATCATGAAAACTTTAATGTTGAAAGCATAAGTTGTTTTTGGTTTCCTTAAAACCATTAGTGGTTTTGTCGGCCACGCAATTGAAAAACTGAGGCCGCATATATTTTTAAAAATTCCAAACATTGGTTATAATATATATGTTCATGTGCTAGGTCAAAAGCCTAAAAGTTAGGATAAAAAACTTGTAAAGGCAGTGGTTTTTTTTTTTATATAATTATTAAATGTTATATTTATTTGAATTTGACATAGTACAGTTGGGTTGTGCGATTTTTTATTCACCATTTTCCATTTTAGTTATTCCCTTTAATTTATTTAAAATTTATAAATAAAACTTCTTCTTTTTTAAATGAGACGTGAATAAATTTGAAGGTTCAAACCGAAGAAATTCTTATTCAATAAACAAATTAATGTACATCATATATTGGCTAGTCATCAATAAATCTAAATTAAAATCAAAGTTTCATAAAAAGTTAAATTCGAGCGTATGTCTCGTTTCTAACAACTTAAAACACAATACAAAAGCGGAAATTTGAAAAGAAATCGCTGACTATATATGTACCCACAATGACTCGGTGACTTAAAATAATATAAGGGTAGCTACATAAATATTTAAATTGAATTTACATACTAAAATTAAACGTCGAGGGAATATGTATTGTCATGTTACATATCTCTTTATTTTTGGGAGACTGAAGCCATTCCATAAATATGTATTCATATTTGGCGGAACTTACTCTACTCTAGTCCAATTGGCACATCCAATGTTGGTCACTAAGGTGGAAAGTTGAGCTCTAAAGAAAGGTGCCAATTATTTTTTTTTTATTTTTTGAAAATATTATTTTCACACATAAGTCTATGTCATTCTTGCACAATAAACAAAAAACATGTGGTGGACAAAAAACAAGACCAGTGGCATTGCCACTATGTAGGAATTATATTTTAAGTCTCTCCCTTAATGACTACTTATCTCGATCTCAATCAGTCAAGTCTAGTTGTGGTCCAAACTGTTCTTTACAAACATGATCAAAAAACATGTTGATGTCCATATAAAGGAACAACCATCCACCGGAATGCATGGGTGCCTAACCACTACAACTGTCGGTCTATTAGGATGTCTTTAGTGTACATGGTTCAATCAATCATTATATCTACATACATGTACTTATACTGCAAGTCCCCCTCCATCATCATCATGGATTTTCTCTAATTACATGTAACCATGCACTCGATGGCTCTTCCCATAAGAAAAGGTGTGAATACTCTAGTGGTCGTTATTTGTTTTGACATTGGACCATTATGTGACTTCACATAATGAATGGTTTACATATGAATATATGTATCCTTTTGTGATGGTTTAAATTAGTAGATGCAGAGGCTATTGGAAAGAAAGATTGGATACAGAACGAGTAGAGAGAGTGAAACAAGCAAAGGAACATTGGGATCAACAATCAAGATTTGTACTAATCTTTTATTTATGAATTGTGCCACAATTTTTTGTATATGGAGAAATAGAAAGTCAAAGCATGTTTTTCAATGGCAAGGCCAAAGAATGTTTTATCACATATGCCATTTATATGTTATTTTTTTTTAATCTGAAGTTGTAATTGAAAGCATATTTCTCATTCCAAAGAATGCGAAGGTGGATGATTAAGGTTCCCATAGGTAAAAAGTTTCATGATATTTGCATATATCAATTCTACCCTCTAACAATGACTAAGAGAAAGATCCTCACATATGAGAGTGCATCAAAATATAGACTCTAGAACAAATGGCTATTTTTATTTTCAATAATATTATATCATTTTTAAGAGCACATTTTGTTAGGTCCCTATAATACTAGTGATTACCTCATTACTATTGTCATTGTATCCCTTATTATTATTGTTGTGCCCCTATTGTCCCCATATTGTTATTATTGTGCCCCATAGAAACCACTATTGTTATTAGTGTGCCCTTATATTATTATTGTTATGTCGGCTTTGATTATATTGTGACCCCTTAGTCTCCTATATATAGAAAGGAGTTTTTGTCATTTGTGTCAGCTAAGAATTGTTCATTTATGTAATGTAAAGGAGGTTTCCCCTCGAAGAGGTTGATTTTAAAGTCGTTGATCTCTCTTTTCTTCTATTTTGTGAGCTCGTTGCATAACATTTGGTATCAGAGCTTTGGATTCTAGAGTTTCGCTACTCCAAACAGACCATCGTGGAATTTTCACTATAAATTTTTTTCTCTGGCGTTTCAAAAGCATAAATTAAAACCCATTTGAGTCGAAATCTCGATGAACCTCGAGTCCAAATTTCACATCTTTTCTCTCTATATTTTTGGATATAGGATCCAAGGAAGTTAGGGTTTGTGCAGGCTCCTGAATTATATCTCAAACAGATGACCTGGGGAAAATCGTCATAACTTTCTCTCTGAGCATCAGATTGAAATTTCGTAAAAAGTTACCGAAAGATGACGGCCTGTAGTTTTCTGTATATTGGTTTCAGGTCCTAAGGTCGAAACAGTGACACGTGGAACTTCGTACAAGTTCGCTCTACTGAACTAGTCTATAATCAGGTCATTGTGGGAGATTTGGCATAACTTTTCCTTGGAGAATCCAATCTTGATCAGACTTGTGGGGTTGGAAAGAGAACTCATAAGGCTACCGCAGGACACAATTTTATACCTTGGAGATCCGAAATTTCAGAGATACAACAGATTCAAGATCGAGTTGTTAAAAGCAAGAAAAAGAATGACTCGAATCAAGAAAATAGAAACACCAAGTAAGCAAAATTGGAGGGATGATTTGAAAAATGTGATCAAAGATATGATCAATAAGATAAATGGTATAGAAGAAAAATTGAATATAAACCTAGAAGATTTGAAGAAAGATGTGGAAGGTTTGAAGGAAGGTGGGACAAAGTCACTACAAGAAAGGCTTCCTAATGCCGAAAAGGTAGTAGAGGAAACTCATGATGAGAACAAAAGAAATGTTAATCATGATTTCATAGACTCTAACGTTGGATTGAAGACCCACCATATTCCAAATATATATATGAGGAAATTTGATGGCAAGGATCTGGTAACTTGGATACTACAGATGGAGCAATATTTTGATCTACATGATGTGCAACCACCACAAAAGGTACGTATTGCATCTTTATATTTAGAACCGAATCAGTTTGTATGGTATAAAGGGATTTGTTTTCGTAAACCACTTGTCATCTGGTCAATTTTCACATAGAAAATGGTAGCACATTAAGAGGATACAAAGAGCAACACCTTCTTTAGCCAATTGATAAATCTCAAACAAAAGGGTTCAATGGCAGAGCACATTGAGGACTTTCAAAAATTGAATATAAGGGAAAATGATATTCCAGAGAAGCATAGGATTGAAGTCTTCATGGGGACTTTAAATGATAACATCCAACATGAGCTTTGCCTTTGGAAACCTAAGTCATTAGAGAAGGCATACAGGTTGGCAAGAAAAATTGAAAGCAAAATTATGGCAACAAGGAAGCCTACCACTCATAACTATAAAGATGGAAGTGTTGTTGCTCATAGCCTTTCACCACCTACAAGGTTGACACCACAACAATTGGAAGAAAAAAGAGCAAAAGGGATTTGTTACAATTGTGATAGAAAATACACTAAAGGTCATAAGTGTGCTGAGAAGAAATTAATTTACATAGATGGGGAAGAGGAGCAAGAAAAGGAACAAGAAACATCAAAAGAAGAGGATATACACCAGAAACCAATCCCAGAGAAAGAAGAAATGAATCTGACCATATCTTGTAATGCATTGATAGGAATTACCACTCCTCAAACTCTCTAGATAGAAGGGTGTATCAAGAAGAAAAATGTAATAGTGTTGACTGATTCGGGTAGTACCCATAATTTTATTCATTGTAAGATAGCCAAGGAATTGAATTTATTCCTATAGCTAGCACCAGAATGTCAAGTAATGGTTGCAAATGGAGGAACAATAAATTTCTCTGGAAAGTGTCATAATATCAAGCTATCTATGGGAGAATATGTTTTGAATAGTCCAATGCTTTCCATTCCAAGAGGCGGTGTTGATGTTGTACTAGGAGTCCAATGGCTACAATCTTTGGGTACAATAGCTTTTAATTTTCAATAACTTTTCATGGAATTTTCTTCCGAAGGAAAGGAAGTTGAATTAAGGGGTATCACAGGGAAACCAGGAAAGATAATCAGCTCTAACGGGATGACAAAGCTTCTAAAGAAAGAACAACAAGGTATAATTGCACAATTATGTTTGCTAGAGGTTCCCACATTGAAATCATCTATTTCTCCAGATCTCCAAAAAGTCTTGGACAATCATTCCAAGGTATTTGAGACTCCCAAAGTCCTCCCACCTATTCGTGATCATGATCATGCTATTCATTTGATTCCAGGAAGTGTTCCTAACATCATGCCTTACAGATATCCCTATGCCCAAAAGAGTGAAATTGAATGTATGGTTGCATAAATGCTAGAGGTTGGTATAATTTAACCTACTCAAAGTTCTTTCTCTGCTCCAGTAGTATTGGTGCACAAGAAGGATGGGTCATGGCACATGTGTCCGGATTATAGGGAGCTCAACAAGCTCACTATTAAAGATAAATTTCCCATTCTTGTCATTGATGAATTATTGGATGAATTGCATGGATCAATTTACTTCACCAAGTTGGATCTTCGTTCAGGATATCATCAAATCAGAATGAAGACTGAAGACATTCCAAAAACAACATTTAGAACTCATGAGGGTCATTATGAATTTTTGGTCATGCCTTTTGGCCTTACCAATGCACCTTCTACATTTCAAAGTTTGATGAATTCCATTTTAAAACCCTTAGAAAATTTGTGCTAGTATTTTTTGATGATATACTAATCTATAGCAAGTCTTGGAAGGATCATGTTCAACATGTTGACAAGGTGCTCAAACTATTGGAGGAGAAACAATTATATGCAAAAAGCTCCAAATGTTTCTTTGGAGTACAAGAGGTGGAATATATGGGTCATATTGTATCTCATGAAGATGTCAAGGTAGACCCTAGCAAAATTAAAGCCATTAAGGAATGGAAAACCCCCACATCCATAAAGCATCTACGAGGATTTATCGGGTTAACAGGGTATTATCGCAAGTTTGTTAAGAATTATGGGCGAATAACAGCACCTCTAACAACATTATTGAAGAAATATGCATTTTCATGGACTCTAGAAGCAATGAAGGCCTTTGAACATCTTAAAGAGGCAATGTGCTAAGCATCGTTCTAAGCTACGCTGAACTTCACAAAAACCTTTATTGTGGAATGTAATGCCTCAAGAAATGGAATTGATCTTGTTTTAAAGCAAGAAGAAAGACCCATTTCTTTCGAAAGTCATCCAATCAAAGGAAAGTATTTACACAAAGCTATGTATGAGAAGGAAATGTTGGCAATACTACATGCGCTTAAGAAATGGCGACCCTACCTAATGAGAAGACACTTCAAGATAAAAACGGATCATGATAGTCTTAAATACTTTTTAGAACAAAGATTATCTTCAGAAGAGCAGCAAAAAAGGGTCACAAAGATGCTAGGTTATGACTTTGAAATCATATATAAAAAAGGGAAGCAAAATATTGTGGCGGATGCACTCTCAAGAAAGGATGAGGATGTGGAAGAATTTCTTTGCGTTATTTCTATTATCCAACCAGATTGTGTAAACGAAGCAAGGGATGAATGGAAGAATGACGAAGAAGTGTGGGAACTCATTCAAAAGTTACAACAAGATCCCAGTACATCTGATACATTTAGCTGGAAAAACGATTCGTTATGGTACAAAGATCGCTTATACCTATGTAAGAATTCCCAAATCAAACAAAAGATTCTTATGGAATTGCACACCTCTCCCTTAGGAGGGCACTCAGGATTTTTAAAAACTTACCACATGGTTAAGAAGGAATTTTTTTGGGATGGCCTTAAATTGGATATTCAAAAGTTTGTGGCAGAATGTTTAGTTTGCCAACAAAACAAAGTTGAAACAATTAAGACCCCAGGTCTATTACAACCTTTATCCATTCCAAGCCAACGTTGGGAGGAGGTTTGAATAGATTTTATCACAGGCTTACCCAAGTCCGAAGGAAAGAGTTTTATCATGGTGGTAGTTGACAGACTTACCAAGTATGCACACTTTTGTGCATTATCGCATCCATTTAAAGGCAGTACAGTTTCTACTGCATTTATGGAAACAATTCAAAAGCTACATGGAAACCCAAATATTATTGTAAGCAACAAAGATCCCATTTTCACTAGAATTTTTTAGACAGATTATTTTTTTGTCTTGGTACTCAGTTAGCTCATAGCTCATCTTATCATCCTCAATCTGATGGGAAAACTGAGATAGTAAACAAATGTTTGGAAGGATATCTTTGTTGCTTTGTATCTGATAAACAGACACAATGGGTCAAATGGTTGCCTCTAGCTAAATGATGGTATAACACTTCCTTCCATACTGCAGCAAAATGGACCCCATTTATGGCACTTTATGGATATCATCCACCGTCCATCACATCATATTTAAGAAAAAAATCTAATGTTCAAGCAGTGGAAGATCACATCGAGCATCAACAACAAGTTCTCCAACTCTTAAAGGATAACCTCACTTTGGCGCAGAATAGAATGAAACAACAGGAAGATCAACATCGCAACGAAAGAAGTTTTGATGTAGGTGACTAGGTATTCCTACGGCTACAACCATATAAACAAAAGTCCCTCAAGCAAGCTAAGAAGGATAATACATTATCACCAAAGTATTATGGTCTGTACAGGGTGTTGCTAAAGATTGGTACTATGGCATACAAATTGGAGCTTCCTGCAGCTTCCCGAGTGCACCCATTTTTCCATGTTTCATGCTTAAAGAAGGTTATAGGTGACAAACTCCCAGTTCAAACAATATTACCAGAACTTGACGAAGAAGGAAAAGTCATATTGTAACATGAAGCAGTCACATAAACAAGAACTCAACAGCTACGAAATCGATCAATTTCGGAGTATCTCATCAAGTGGAAGAACCTACCCACTGAATATTCCACATGGGAGGGTGAGAATTTTATAGAGAAGCATCTAGAACTACTCAATCATTGAGGACAAAACTTTTTTGAAGGAGAGGGGCATGTTAGGTCCCTATAATACTAGTGATTACCCCATTACTATTGTCATTATAGCCCTTATTGTTATTGTTATGCCCCTATTGTCCCCATATTGTTATTATTTGCCCCATAGAAGCCACTATTATTATTGTTGTGCCCTTGTATTATTATTGTTATGTCGACTTTGATTATATTGTGACCCCTTACACTCCTATATATAGAAAGGAGGTTTTGTCATTTGTATCATCCAAAAATTGTTCATTTATGTAATGTAAAGGAGGTTGCCCCCTCGAAGAGGTTGATTTTAAAGTCGTTGATCTATCTTTTCTTATATTTTGTGAGTTGGTTCATAATACATTTATATTATATGATTGGGAAAAACATTCTTATATCGATGTTTGTTATATCCATCTCTCATTGAAACATTGTTTTCATGATTTCCTTAAAGATCATTAAATTAATGGGAATCTACCACTTCATATTGATTAGATTTGGACAATTTTATGTTAAGACAATAAGAAAGATATATAGAAAATGATATATTCATGTCTAGGTAATAGAAACGAGATGTCTACAAAGCATTTTGTCATGTGAACCCATTTCATAGTTGTTCAATTTTTCCCTTTGGAAAACATTGTCAACAATGTAAATGAGTGGTAAATGTAATCTCAACTTTGACTTTGATAATGATGATAATTCATAGCTATAATAATTTGACAAAGTCATCTATTTGTGAATGTTGATAAACTCCTGGGTGATTGAGATCACAGAGATACACAAGCATCGGACGGACCATCAGAGGAAAGGGTCAAAGAGCTAGGGTTTTCAGGCGTCTGCAAGTGTTGAACTCCATGGAAGGGCGCAAAGGAGGGAGCTCCACTCCCTCCTACAGGCAGGCAGTGGCTAGCCGAGGTAAGAAACCAATAGAGAGTGTCAGAGGTCCTTCAGGTGAAGGGATAAGGAACACGAAAGAGGAGCAAGAATTAAACAAGTCAAGGGAGAATAACAGCAATAAAGAAAATGAGGAAGAAGACAAGGAACAGGGAGCGAAAAACAAAGCACAAAAGGGGCCATGTAAACCTAAAGTTGAGGTCACACCCAGGGTGGTTTTAAATGATCTTGCTCTGCAGGCGCATAGGGACCACATGCGGACATATACTATCATTTGCAAATTCATGGGATTATGGCCCACTAAAAAGGTTTTACAGACATGGATTAAATACAACTGGAAACCAAAAGGAAGCATTGACCTACATCTTGGATCAAAGGGTTTCTTCACTGTGGTCTTTACAAATATTGAGGATAAAGACAGGGTGTTTGAAGGAGGGCCCTACTTCTATGCAGCAGCAGGCCTCTACATGCGACCGTGGACGATGAATTTTGTCCTAGAGTGAGAAACTTTCACTTCGGTCCCAGTTTGGGTAAGACTTTACTCTCTACCTCTTGATTATTGGCAAATGGAATCGTTATCTACCATAGGAAACAAATTAGGGCATTTTGTCAAAGTTTCTGAGGCCACCAAAAGGGGAAAGTACACTTCCTTCACACGAATATGTGTGGAGATGGATCTCTCTGGAGCTCTACCGGATGAGGTCATCTTGGAAGTATTTGATGAAGAATGGGTGCAAACAGTAGACTATGAACATATTCCTTTCAGATGTCGGAGGTGCCATGAGCATGGGCACCTATTTAGAGACTGCCCTCTCAGTAAAATAGAGAATAGAAGTAAAGTGACCACAATGAAAGATACTAAAGGCTTTCACAAAGTGGTACATAAAGGAAAAGGGGGCAAGAGGGGGCCAAAGCAACATCAAATAGAAGGGCATCAGGCTAATCTGAATAGGTTCCAAGTACTCGAAGAAGAAGAAGAGATAATAAAAGTAGATCAGGTAATGGAAGGAAGCCCAGTGGAGAAGGAGAAAGAAGAAGACAGAGTACAAACATAGGATATTAACAAACAGAAAGAGACTATGTTGAGCGATGCAGAACTGGAGATGGACCAAGAAATGACCCAGAGTGAGATGGAAATGGAGGATCATAAACTGCAGGAGATTCTTGACAGGAAACACCTAGGTCTGGAAGGGTTCTTGAAATAGGGGACCATGAGTGGGGTAGAGTCATTACCGCAAGAAGAGTTCAATAGAGTACAGCAGTTGTTCCTATGGAAAAATCAGGCTAAAGGGCTGGAAAGGCAGGGCAACGAAGGTGTGAAAACTATGAAAATCACCCCTGGATTAGCACCCAAAAACCCAGGAAAGAAAAGAGGCAGGAAAAATAAGAACGAGTTATTGATGGAATGTGGAAAGCTAATGATAGATTCAGGTAAGATGAAAGATCTAACCAGCTACTCCTTTACGAATCTTTAATAATGAAGTTCACATCTTGGAATATCAGAGGTCTAGGTAGTAAAAGAAAACAAAGAATACTTAGTAATAGAATGAAACAAGAAGCTCCGGATATGATCTTTATCCAGGAAACTAAATGTTCCATTCAAAAAATAAAAG
Source organism: Pinus tabuliformis (assembly GCA_031772625.1). Taxonomy (NCBI): domain Eukaryota; kingdom Viridiplantae; phylum Streptophyta; class Pinopsida; order Pinales; family Pinaceae; genus Pinus; species Pinus tabuliformis. The sequence goes on from CM062804.1 coordinate 251,419,102, forward strand.
AAATTCACAGCAAATGGCTCTATAGATTCGAGTTTCTAGAAGTCAAAGCAGATAACACAGCAGGGGGCATACTCACTCTTTGGAACCCCCAAAAGATTGGCATAATAGATGCTGAGGCATCTAGAAATTATTTATCAGTGGTTATTCAACCGGTGGGAGATAGGGAGACCTATCTGGTCACGAATGTTTATGGCCCTCAAAGAATGGATGATAAACTCAGGTTTCTAGATTCTCTTATGGAGCTTAGAGACAGACATGTGGATGTACCATGGATCTTGTGTGGAGACTTCAACATGATCAAATCATTTTCAGAGAAAAAAGGGGGAACTAGAACTTTAAGCAGAGACTCTTCAACATTTCAAACTTTTATAGATAATATGAAGCTTGTTGATATTGACATGAGTAATGGTCTCTTTACTTGGAACAATAAAAGAGGAGGAGAGTCTCAAGTAGCCTCAAAGTTAGACAAATTCATAATCTCATAGGACCTTATGCTCACCAACAAGGAAATGATAGTGAGAATTCTCCCCTTTGGAGGCTTGGACCATTAGCCTATTCAACTTGAGGTTCAGGGCATTGGTACCCCCAAGAACAGACCTTTCAGATTTGAGAATATCTGGCCCACCCACCCAGGCTTCATCAGCAACATTACAAAATGGTGGACAAAAGATCTGCCTATTCAGGGTACAAGAATGTTCCAGCTACACAAAAGACTAAAGCACATCAAGCTCAGACTTAAAGATTGGAACAAGAATGAATTTGGCAATATTTTTGCAGCGAAAAAAGCTGTTGAAGATAAAATGCAGGAACTCAATCAAACCCTTATCACGGATGGCTTTGATAAAGTTAGAAATGATCAAGTCACCAAACACCATCAAGACTGGGAGAATTTATGTAAACAAGAGGAAATATTTTGGAGACAAAAATCCAGAGTTCAATGGCTAAAAGAAGGGGAGCATAACACTAGATTTTTCCACAGATCAACCATAGCGAACAAATCTCATAATAGGATCTCTTCGATCAAGGACGAGGGAGGTCATCTTCTTAATTCCCATGAAGATATAGAAGATGTGTTAGTTCAGCACTTTCATGGGATAGCACAAGAAACCATTTCAGACAGAGAGCATTTTATCAGGGATTTAACAGGGCATATTCCTAGACTGGTTACTAGAGAGGATAATTTCAATCTCAATAGGCCAGTGACAAAAGAGGAGGTTAGTGAGGTCATCAAAGAAATGAAGAATGGTAAAGCGCCAGGCCCTAATGGTTTCAATGTGGATTTCTTTAAAGCTTGCTGGAATATTGTTAAACAGGATATTCTGAACGTAGTGGAAGATTCCAGGTTGAATAAAACTATTTTGAAGGTGCTCAATACTTCCTTCATCTCCCTGATCCCCAAACAGGAAAATGCTTAAACTACAGACAGGTTTAGACCCATAGGCTTATGCAATGTGATATATAAGATAATATCCAAGGTTGTTGCTAACAGACTCAAACCACTTCTTCCTACTCTAGTTTCTGTGGAGCAATCTGGTTACGTGGAGAGCAAACAAATTCTCAATAACATCATTCAAGCGCATGAGGTGGTGCACTCATTGACAAGTAATCGGAAGGCGGGTATGATTATGCAATTGGACCTAGCCAAAGCTTATGATAAGTTGAATTGGACCTTTATTGTTTTTGGGTTTGATCATAACTGGGTAAGATTGGTCATGGTCCTAGTAACTTCTTCCAGCTTTTCAATTCTGGTTAATGGTTCTCCTTCCAAGATTTTTACTCCTTCCAAAGGCCTCAGGCAGGGTGATCCGCTCTCTCCCTTTCTCTTCATCCTCATGATGGAAGGACTTGGTCGGTCTATCAAGCATGCGAAAGAAGTTGGTAATATCAAAGGCCTCCAACTTTCAGAGACTGGTCAAGCTTTGACCCATCAACAATTTGTTGATGATACTATGTTGCAGGGAATCCCCACGGTCAAAGAAGCTCTAGCGTACAAACATATCCTATCTGACTTTGCCATGGCTACAGGTTTGGAAGTTAATCTCTCCAAATCTAAGATTTTTTTCTTTAATACCAATATTGCTATTCAAAAAAATATCTCCAGAATTCTAAGCTTTCGAAGGGATGTCCTTCCCTCCAAATATTTGGGAGTTCCTCTTACTGATAAACCTTTGCACAAGAGCATTTGGGAGTCGGTGATTAATAAGATGCAGGATAAAATTAGGAAATGGACCTTTAGATCTTTAAACTTGGCTGGTCAGTTAATGCTAACAAAAGTTGTTCTCCAATCAATCCTCGTCTTCATGCTATCATCCCTTCCAGCTCCAAAAGGAGTTTTGCAACTTTTTAGAACCATTCAAAGAGACTTTCTTTGGGGTAAGGGGGAGGAAAGAAAGAAATGGGCCTTGGTAGCCTAGGAGAAGATTTACAAACCTAAAAAACATGGGGGTCTTGGACTGGATGATCCAGAAGCACTAATTAAAGGTTTAGGGGTGAAATTATGGTGGCGCTGGGTAAAAGACCGAAAGGCACAGTGGGCTAGTATCTGGAAAGAAAAATATGCCAATACTTGGCAAAAAAATGATCACATAAATATGTCTGGCATCATAAAGGGCTCACACATCTGGAATAAGGCCTGGGGGAATAGAGGATTAGTACAGAAAAACAACCTCTGGGAGATCAAAGATGGTGATTTTGCATTGTTTTGGGAGGACAAATGGAAACAAGAACCTACACTATTAAGAGAGGACCTTCTGGACCTCAAGAAAGAAACAAATACCAAAGGGTTATTTAAGGTAAAAGATTTTTGGGATCAAACCAATAGTGAAGGAAAATGGAGAACCTGGAAGAATATGGATCACAAGGAAGACAGCCCACTGAAAGCCAAAGCAAAGGCACTTCTGACAATGTTGGAACGAAGGAAAATATTAATGACAGGGGGGCATGACCAACTTATATGGGGCAACAATAATGCAGGCACCTTCAATCTTAAGGAGGCAAAACGCATACTTCTTGAGTTGGATTCCAATGTACCGGACAGGGTTTGGCAGAACATATGGAGACATCAAGGATGGATGAAGATTAAACTCTTCATGTGGTTGGTTCATCATAAGAAAATTTTGACTTGGGATAACATTCGGAAGAGGGGTGTTCTGGGCCCTTCCAGATGCCAACTCTATGAAGCCCAAGAAGAAACAATGGAGCACCTTCTCAATAATTGCATTTTCACCTCTTGGTTGTGGGACACTTTTGCCATTATTTTCCAACAGACAAATAGAGACAAAGGAAGCATTATCAATACCCTAAATAATTGGAGACGCAACTTCTCTGATTATGAACTTCTAGGCTCAGCCTGGGCTTTAACGCCAAGCTTTATAATATGGATTGTCTGGAAAGAAAGGAACAACATAATCTTTAAGAATGAAAAAAGTTCCTCCCAACACCTTTTTGAGCAAATCTTAAGACAACTTAAGGAGACGGTAAGTACCATTGTGCGAACTTCCCCTAAGAATCCACCTTCAGAAGCTAAAACACAGATACTTCTTAAGTTGGGTATGCAGGGGCTTATTCCACTGGACCTGGACAGGAAGGTTTTGAAACTGGATACTAAGCAGGATTATTAGCATCCCCCCTCTCAAGGTTTTTTGAAATACAACATTGATGGGGCTTCCAAAGATAACCCGGGTATTGTTGGCTTTGGAGGGGTGTTAAGAGATGAAAATGACAGTCTCCTTTTCATTTTCCATTGCCATTTGGGAAGAGCCACTAACAATATTGCAGAATTAATGGCTCTTGAGCAATGTTTATAATTCCTGAAGCATGATAATAGAATGTTATTGTCGAAGCTGATTTGGAGTTAATCATAAACTCGGTCAAGAGAATCTGCTGTGGCACAAAGCTGGAAAAAATCTCAAAGCAATGGAGGCTGCTCTAGGTCTTTTAAAGGATTCAGCTTCGTCTCTGAGGCTTACGTATAGTGAGTTTTAACCATGTGTGAAGGACAACAAATAAATTGGCGGACATCTTGACCAATCAATGAGTGCTCTGTACCAAAAGCAGGGTCACACTGAGTTGGCCTGAGGTGCCTCTGAATAGATTAAAGGTGCAATGTCACGACCAGGTGGATGAGGACATAATGGTGTTTCGAAACAAAGACACAGAGGTGGGGTCTAGTTGATTTGGATTCTTTATGCAGTGTTTTTTTTGAAGTAAGAACATTCTGGGGATGCAGGTCACTGTCAGCCTCCCCAACCCTCGACAGTACGAACACAGAAGTTTCAGATGGAATTTGCTGAGCAGACACTGTTCTGCGGATGGTCGACCGAACAGATGGATTTTCATATTACACTGGTTCATGTGCCCGCAGAGATGGGATGATGTGTGGGGCCAGAAGTCCGACTTTCCCGATAGCCTTAAAACCCCCATTTTCCTTTCTATGGTAGAAATACTGCTCACGGGGTGGTTTATCGTCCATCGCATGCCCTTCAAGCGGGAAGCGGTTTTGCAGAGTTGGGAGCGATTCCACTCACCAAGCAACACGTGGCATAGGAAGGGGAAGGAATACTGCCCTCATCGCGCGGTAATTATCGATGCGTTAGGCTCGTGCGATATGCTCCTCAGCCGTCAGATCATGCAAGACGGATCTATGGTCAGGAACAAGCAAGCAGGTTGGTGGGTCCAGGATGGTTATTGCGTGGTTAATCGCCGGGCTACTAGGTATTGCGATATTATCCTCCGTCGTTGGATCTGGCGAGGAGGATCGATGGTTAAGGAAAATGGGGTTGATCCGGGGAAGAATATCTTCTGGGCTTGTTTCGAGTCATGGTGGGAATTGGTGGCTTTCGCGCGCTCTACATGCTCGAGGGTTATCCCCCCATTCGGACCCAAAATCCTTTTAGTTTGGTCCCTAATTCCTCATTAGGTCTGATTCTAAATTTTAATTGTGTGAATGTTTCCGGCCCGATTTGAGCCTCGTCCGTCCGATCTCTGAGGGGAGATCGAACGGTCTCGGCATTGTCTGTATTTTGTGGATATTGTAGTTTTTTTTAGGGACCGTGGCTCAATGTTTAAGCCTTTAGCTCGGTGCCCTCGGCAGTAAGCGGATGTTTTTCTTTGGCCCACAGTTCCTTTGGGACTGTTGTATTTTATGTAAGTTGTTTTTAGATTTAATGAAATAGAAGGTACGACTCTTGCTTCAGCAAAAAAAAGAATGTTGATAAACTCCTCCAACCATGAATTATCATCATTATGAAGGTTAAAGTCAAGATCAGATGTAAAGTTGTTATGGACTATTAGTACATGTTTCGTTTTAGAAAAATCAAAACCTTTTTCAATGGGAGTTAGTTTTCATGAAATTAGATATATATTATTTTTTTCTTTAGAATTTAAATATTAGTTTTCATGGATTTAAATAGAGAGTGGTTTGTATCTTGAAAATTATGTCAAAAAGTATTTTGATAGCTAAGTAGAAAAAGGATTTATGTTATAATTATACTTGTTATTAATAAAATATAATTATAATATATATAAAATTTAAAAAATATACTGATTTTTAATTAGACGAAGAAGAAAAAATATTGTCTTTAAACAAAAACCACATGGTGGAAATGTCCAAAAAATAAGGGCAGATACATTGCCACCATGTGGCTCTTGTATAATTTTTTGACATTTATAAAATACCTTCTCTTTTACGATACTCACTTAAAGTTTATTTTTTGAAAAGTTATAGAAAAGTTTGCATTTACAACCATTGGTATTTTTAAAAAAAAATGGATCATTGTGTGAAGGAGTAATCTAATCACTAACAAATTTATTCTCACATATTAATGTCTCATAATGTGAGAAGCCATAAGTGTGTTGATTCTAAAATTTGATCATTTTATAATGATATAAGTTAATTTAGAATTGGATACAAACTTTAGAGATATAATTTTATTATATAAATTGAGATGATTATGGTCGATTTTTTAATTTATTTATTTTATTATTGTTATATTTTTTTTAAGTGGAAAAACTTATTGTATCTCAGTTGTCAAATTAAGAATGGGATAGGGGTGACAAGAGGGGGAGGGGTTATACACAACCCTGATGGAAAATTAGCTATTAGTTATTCCTGGGGGCTAGGACAAAGAACCAATAATAAAGCAAAGATGTATGGCCTTTTGTTAGGTCTAATCTTGGCAAAATATATGAATATACAAATTTGGCAATCTTGGGGGACTCTCTTCTAACAATTCAACATTTGTACAAAGGCACTTGGCCTAAAGAAAACCATCTCAAACTCCTACTCCAAAGAATCTCTAGAGCTCTCGAATTCTTCCCTCTTAAGTCCTTCTTCCACGTCCTTAGGCACCATATTTGAAAAGTTGACCAACAAGCCAACCTAACTTGTCTCCTTAAAATTGGACAAACAAAAGTAAATGGTAGTCATGGATGGAAAAGTATCCCATGACCCCCTCCTCCAAGTACATGCTTTAATGTCTAAGGCTATAAGGCCAAATCATTTTTCCCTTAGTCTCATTCCAAACTTTAGGAAAATGGGTAAAAATTGGGGTAGCATGCAACAGGGTATCGTGGCTCCCATTGACGCAAAAATTCATGCAACTCATTTAATCCCAATCTCTTCACACGCCCTAAGTACAAGAAAAAGATAACGTTTTGATCTCTGCTCAGACCTCGCACTTTTTCTATTGATTGTTCCAATGGCTACAATAATTATGAAGTTTAATGGAGTATGGAGTAGAATCACATGTGGGATTAACTTCAAGCATATTAAATTTATGGTCTTAGATCGATCTCCTATCCTCGTCTTGTTAAATCCCTACCAATTCGAGTTTTGTTGCCTTTGGAGGTGCTCTACGTATTTTTGCCTGAGCACGGTTGACATCTCCATGCTTCTCTGTGGCAGTGGGCATAACTTTCTAGTTTGTTGCTTCCTCAGTTTCTGAGTGAACCCCGATAGTAGCACTTCCCTTCGGACTCATTTGGGTTTTAGGATCATTCCAGAGTGCCCATGTCAATTAGTTTTTTTGGTTGCATTTTCATCTCTCAGTTTATCTTTTTACACTAGAGCTACTCAAATTTGGTTTGCTTTATCTGTATGTCTGGTACTCTCCTCTTATGGTTTGTCCTTTACTTCTTTGAATTCAGTTGAGCCTCTTCCATTTCCGAAGTTAGTTCTGTACTGTGGTGTCTCTATTATCTACACCCTTTCGTTAGTGAATTTAGTCTGTCTCATTGCTACTTAGGCCCTGGTGTCACTATACCAGGTTTTCTTTGGGTGGGCTCTATCTCCTTTGGTGAATTGTGGTTGTTTCCTCTTTGTATGGGCTATGTTGTCTGCTACAAGGTTGTTCTTTTCCTCCTCTAGGCAAATTTTTCCCTGGTCCCTTTCTCCTATAGCCCACTTATTGTTCTTGAGTGCTTTCTGCACATTGTGCAAGAAGGAAAAGAGTCCTCCCTACCATCTATCTGAGCATGTGGGAAAAGAAAGATCAAACTCCCAAAACTATAAGTAACCTGGATAACAACAATTACTCCCAACAAATTCAATCTCTACAACTAGAAATAATGGAATTCACTAGAAGTTGTATCAGCAAATGATAATGTCCATCAACCTCCTTGAAGAAATACAAGCCTTGAGAGGAAAATTAGCTCGATGAGAGGATGAAATTAATGTTCTTCGATAGCAAATATAAGATTTGAAGGTGCACCACCCAACCGTTGATAATCAGAATACCAACAACAGTTCTTCCAGCTAGTATGTGGGCATACGACTCCCTGATCTCAAACATCTTCTCGAAGATGATCACCCATCAATTCTCTGATGTATTTCATTTATAAATGTGTTTTGCTTCTCGATCAGTTTTGTGAAGTTTACGCATATAGACTTTCAATAATAATGGTCTTACAATATAGCCTTTTTATAATTCCAAAAAGCTCCTCACTAAAGGACAAACTACTAGATTAATTGTTGTAACTATTTCCCGAGTGATTGTTGCATTCGGACACATATTTTAATATAAAATCTTCTCATTTTTTGTTTAAAAAAAACCAACATTGGGGATAATCATTATTGGTTGTTATTCACAAATGCAAGTTGACTCATCACTATTATTAAGGGAAAAAAATCACACCACCTAGAGTTTTATATTGGTGGTTCGTAAGGGGGCATGTTTTCACTCATGCTAGATGCATTTGAGACTTGGGTCGTTAACCTGCTTCCTTATGTCCGAGAAAGTCTGAGAAAGACGAGTTTTTAGCCAAGTAGAAATAGTCTTAAAACATACTCTAAGCCCAACGATCATGGTAAAATTATAGTCATATTTGAAATTTATATCAAATTTATTTTTGAAAATATTTTATTATAAAATTTATTAATTTTATGTGAAAGTTTTTTTTCACAAAAGGTATCATAATGTCTAATTTTTTGTAACTGGAATGAGTAGATTTATATAAAGTCTGAGTTAATTCGCAGCGAAAAGGCCTAGAGATTTACATCATTTCTCTACTTTTAGCCAGTTTCGAGAGAAAGAATGGGAAGGATTTCAAAGTGTAGATCTATCAGGCACGTCATTGAGTACATAGATTCAATAGATGCACTACAGAACAATTTGAAAAATTGACCTACCAAAAACACAGTTTTACAGTATGACATCACAATTCAAGGGGGATTCCTCAGCAGTAAAAAAGATCCTAGCTCCATTATTCAGATTTGCTTCTTCTCTGTCTACTCATTGCATTGAATTGCTCCTCATTGTGATTCTAGGGCAGCCTAGCTTTGACAATTTACAATTCCAACAACAGGATGCCAAATGGAGCCACTTTGAAAAAGGACTTGAGGTTTTGGCAGCTAACACTGAACAACTGTAGTTTCCGGTCGTGTTTATGGAATTTGATGAAGTCCCAATAAAATTCAACCAAATCACGACCATCATTTTCCGATTTGTTGTCCGCTCTCTCCAATGGAGGTGCATAGGTGCACTAACTGGGTGAGACCAAAATTGAAGGTTATTCGAAATGTTGGCACTAGCATGCTTGTTCCTACCATGCGCTACAACAACAGATCTTTGAGGGTCTCTTATTGACACCAATCGCAGATTCCCATGCTCGCCCCTTCCACCTATCTCCTCATCATTTACCTCCATACCCCTCCATGCTTGGATCATTTAATTCTTTGGTTGGAGGATAAGATAAGCTTCTGCAGTCCTATGTATGGATTTCATTATCCATGCCAAAGAGCCATACTTTACTTACTTGCTTCGTTGCATAATATGTAGTTCCATCAAACAAACTCTCCCTTTATTTTGATATAATCATTGTTGGGAGATAGATTCGCCATGAAAGAGAGGGAGAGATTCCATTGATTTTTTATGATTTTTTTGAAACTACTATTTTCATAGCAGCGCCAACACCATTGAAAAACCAACTTCCTTTCTCCTCCAGATCTCATGTGATCATTTCTACCTATTCTATCAATGGGGGAGAGAGATTCCATTGATTTTTTTGAAACTACTATTTTCGTAGCAGCGCCAACGCCATTGAAAAAACAGCTTCCTTTCTCCTCCAGATCTCATGTGGTCATTTCTCCCTATTCTATCAATGGGGGAGAGACATATTGCTAAGGAACTTGTTTCCATCATAACACACCATTCACACGGGTTTGTATAGCTTCAAGGGTACAACACTGATTGACATGGGCATCTGCATGATCATTATCGATTTTGAGAATGTCGAAAAAGGATTTGTAGGGGAGAAATCCAACAAGCTTCTAATTTTGAAGAACAGAATGTAAATATTATTGTTCTTTGGGTTCGTTCTTCTTTGAAGATGTTGAATGGTAATTAAGGAGTCTCCAATGATAGCAATTGTCTGAATTGCTTTTTATTTGGCCATTCGAAGTCCAAAGAGGAGACCATACATCTCAAGCAAGTTGTTGGACCTTTCCCCAATCCCCAATTACACTTAATTTCATGATGTTCTTCGAGGTTGATAATAAATCCTCCACCTCATGCCCTCCCTTGGTTCTTTTTGGAGGCGCCATCAAAAAAGAGAATCTGGACTTTACAAGATTGTGTCCAAGTTTCAAATTTAGGATTCGAGAGGTGAAGCTTCCAAGTCACCCTCGAATGGAGAGGAGAAACCGATGGAGAAGGGATTGAGCACGGATGGTTTGGAAAGAGATCTAGCCAAAAAATTTCTATCTTATCCAGGGAGGGATCTCTTTCTTTCAAATAACCCCTGTTATATTCAAGACAAAAAGTGAGGGATTTCAAAGTAGTTATTCAGGGGGAATGTCATCATTTTTTAAGATAGCAGAAGTACGGGATAACCATATTTTCCAGCAAATATATTTTGGAAGTGAACACCAAATCCATTTGAGTTTAGGTTTACTATTGAAAGAGCCTTTGTAATTCTTGTACTAGCAGGAAAAGAAGGAAGAGGGCTCTGAAGGTCAAACAAGTCTATCATAGAGTGAGCCAAGAGTTAAGAGTCCAGACCTAAGAAGTATAGGGGCAAGATAAAAAGAGACGAGGGATTGATTCAAGCTGGAATTTGCATAAGGGACATCTCGATTGACCATGAAATCCTCCTTTTTGAAGGTTCTCTGATGTTAAGATATTCTTGTGAGAGAGGATCCAATAGAATGAGTTCACTTTTGGGATGGCATTGGTGGACCAATTTTTTTTCCAAATGGATGATTTGGGGGGAATTTGAGTATCGAATAATAAAGCTTCATATCCATATTTGATAGTATAAATAAATGAATTCCAACCCAAACAATCACAGCTCTGTTGATGCCATGGGGCACATCCCATGAGGTAGTCCTTTAGTTGATTGGCTAGTGGGAGGAGAGTTTGGGGTGTACCGTCCAGATTCCACTTGGACCACATCCCAGAACAATCCCACTTAGAAATTCGGGCTAGGGAGACGATCCTTTTGTTGTCCAAGTATTCTTTGAGAGGGAGGAGGCTGACATGATTTTGCAGCGGAGGTCTATTAATGATAGAATTCATCCAGATCTGAATGTCGGATCCATTTCCAGGAATCCGGTTTAAATGTTTTTTAATGAGAATGATCGTGAATGCAATAAGCTTCCATATAAGTGACTTTCTCCTCCCATGTTTAAGAAAACCATTTAGACCCCCATTATCTACCTGGATGTATTTTGCATGAAGCACTTGAACCCACCATAAATTTGGATTAGCTTTCATTTTCCAAGCGAGCTTTGTTCCAATGGCCTCTAATGTGACCTAGGAGCTCTGATTGTTTCCCAATTTATCATATGAATTTTTTTGTGTGGGAATTTTACTGCCCTCTGAAAGGAATTTCTAAATACTTTTGCCCACTCTCTGGAGAATGTATTGAGGAGAAAGAAGGGAAGAGAACTAGTATATAGGAATTTATAAAAGCACAACCTTGATCAAGATAATTCTCCCAACTAAATTAAGCCATTGGGCTCCCCCATTATTCCAATTTTCTTTTTATTTTAGATAGGAATGGATGCCATGCTTGAGTGGATAGTGTTTTAAGACAGATGGGGATGCCTAGGTACTTGAAGTCTTTCCATATTTTTCCATCTTTCCACCACGTTGAATTGAAAAACATCACCTATTTGTTTTCTTATGATGGCAAATATATTCCAGGAGTAAATATGAGATTTGGAGAAATTAGTCTGACCTCTTGAAGCCATAATCAAGTTATCAAGAAAAACCTTGAATCTTTTAGCTATAGTCATTGAGGCTCCTCCAAGGAGAAAAGTGTCATCGGAAAACTGGGAGTGATTTGTGTTCTTGATGCCAGGGTTAAACTGGAGACCTGGAAGATGAACCATGATGCATTCATGCTCCAAGCACCTATTTATAGGTTCAGATACCAAAATGTATAAGAAAGGGGATAAAGGGAAACCTTGCCTTAGACCTTGAGAAGATTTGAAGAATATAGAAGCTTTGCATTGACAAGAGGAGTGATCCATGGAGAGCTTATGCATAATGAAATCCATTGAATGAACTTTGAGTTGAACCCCTTCTTATCCATAAGACAAAAAACAAACAAACAAACAAACAAACAAAACAAAACAAACAAACAAACAAATAAAAAACAAAAAAAACAAAAACAACAAACAACAACAAAAAACAAAAAAAAACAAAAAACTATGCTTGACATGGTCAAAATCATTCACCATGTCTAGTTTGATTATCATTCCTTTATCCCCCCTTGATTCACTGGACACAATGGCTTCCAGCACAAAAATAATATCAAAAATTTTCTTGTTGGGGACAAACCCATCCTGATTTTCCGAGATGATTGAGGGGAGGATCTTTTTAAGTCTTTTAGCTAGGATCTTGGAGATGACTTTGTATGATACATTGCACAATGAGATAGGTCTGAATCGACTAAAGGAGAATGTATTGTGGTCTTTACAGTTGAGGGCTAGAAATCAGGAGTTGATACCTCCACCTATGCATAGTTGCTTTAAATAATAACCAATCATTCTGTAGAAGTCTCTTTTAATGATGTCCCATAAATGTTGATAGAAGTGGGTTGAGAATCCATCAGGTCTGAAATTTATCCGATTGGAAGGGGAAGACAAATCTATGTATTTCTTCTTCAGTGGGAAGAGATGTGAGGGTTTTATTTGATTCTTCTAGGATTAGATTGGGAATGTGCTCCAACTATAATCTTCAACTTCAAGGGAGGGGGATCGGACTGAGTATATGGATTTTGGAAATGAGAAGTTTCTTCTTCTTTTATGGAGATCGTTAATAGAAATTTATTGAATGGTATTCTTCCTTTCCTGGTTATTGGACTGCTTGTGAAAGAACTTGGTGTTCTTGTCTCCAACGTTCAACCATACACTTCGCAATTTTAACCTCCAAAATTTCTCATCTTCTTTCAAAAGGGTATGGTAGTTGTCAAAAAGGGATTCTTCTTTAAGAATCATATCATGGGAGACAGGGTCACCTTCTAGGGTGGATTGGATCTTCTCTATCCTTTTTTCCAAGGCTTGGATGGATTCTTTCCTCTTCAAGTGAGCAGTGAGAACCCGAGATTTGAGACAGACTTTTAGGTGCTTAATTTTTTTCCCCAAATTTGGATTGGGCTTCCATCCACCCAAACTAACCATGAGGAGGAGACTACATCTACAAAGTTAGGGCTATGAGTCCAACTCGGGTTGTAGTGAAAAGGGGCAGCACCAAGATTAAGATGAGGGAGGAGGTCTAATTTGATAGGGCAATGATATAAGCCATTCCAAGGGAAGATGGCAGACTTAATAGAGAGATTACACTCCATAAAGGAATCAAATATAAGGAATTGATCGAGTTTGGCAGTTATATGACTAGCTCCAACCCTCCTATTGCTCCATGTACACTTGTATTTTAGAGGTTTAATATCCATTAGCGTAGAGTGGTTGATTAAATCCTTCATTTGTCCTTGGAAGGGCTCTCTGATAAGGGCTCCTCCCTTTTTCTCCCACCCATGCATGGTGGTATTGAAGTCACCACCATAAATGCTATGAAGCCCAAACTCATAATCACAAATATTATGAAGAGAAGTCCAGCATTCCTGTCTTTCTCGAAAGTTAACAGACATGAAAACATTTATGATTGCACTTACCTGATTTGATGACAAGTATAAAAAAGATGTGGTTAGCCATTGAATGGTATTCATCAAGGAGAGGAGTTGAACTTTGGTAGTGTCCCATAATGTACAAATGCCTCAAGAGGCATCGCAAGCACTTACAACACATATGCCAATGGCAGGCCATACTTTGGAGTGGATCAATAACATTTCTTGTTCGTCAATTTTGGCTTCCTAAAGGAGAACCATAGAGGGTTTTTCTTTCCAAATTAAAGACTTAGTTTCTGATCTTCTTTTTTCAAATCCTAGCCCTCTGTAATTCCATGATAGAGCTATCATTGTTTGTTTTTTGTTTGGCATGCCCCCTTTAGGAGGGGCATGACCAATACTTCTTTTATTTCCTTTATTACCCATGTCTCCTTGGTGGGTGATTTTTAGGGTGGGTTGGTGCCCAAGTTCCTTTTCTTTTTCTGTTTTCTCAAATTCAAATTTCTATGTTATATTTCATGCTACGGTGTTAGGTTTGTCAACCTTTTTCTTTTGCCTTCTCTACCTCTGATTTCTCATATGCCGAACTGGGTATGACATGTCCTTCAGCACCACCCCTTGGGCAGAGGAAATCGATCTCTTCATCTAAAGAGTCTCTGTAACATCCCCTGAGTTAAAAGTTCATGTAATAAAAGTTAATAAAGGAAAAATAAGACCACGGTCAAGGGACACTAATTCCAAGCTGAATGTTGGGAAAAATATCCTAGTGGGCATCACTTGATGTGTTTATGGCTAAAGGAAATTGGCAAAAGCAATGGATAAGGCTTTGAAAAGGAAAAAATGTATTTTTAGCATTTTATTTATGAAAATAAAGGAAATTAGGAGAAAAGGGAGTTGAAAGGTCACTTGTTGCATGTGAGGAGGAAAATGAAGGGAAATAATGGAAAATGAAAGAAATTAGAGGCATGAATAATAAAAAGACATCAGAGCATCAATTGGTATCTTTTGTCAGTTCAGTTTTAGAATTAGTCTCAGAGAGGAGAAGAGCACCAAGAGGAGGAGGAAAGCAAGCAAGTGAAGGAAGGACAAAGAAAGCAAAGGAAACCAAGGATCAATCAAGGAAAAGTTGGATCAAGTAGTTTCAACAGGAATACTTGCAGGTAACAGGTTGCATGTATGATTTCCTACTTGGTTTTGACATGCATGGTATGTGCATGTTGGTATTTGGTTCTTTTACTGTCATTCGCATGGATTTTGTCAGGTTTTGACAGTGGATTTTAGCCTAGTCTTTCCATTTCTAGATAGCCATGGTGTGATGGGACTTTTCTTAGTTTGAGATTTGGATTGCCAGAAGATTTTGGATCCATGTGAGGTGGTTTCATGAAAATTCCCAAAGACCTAAAAACTCCTTGATCAATAATGGCGGGATACGTGGTAAATCCTGAGGGTGGAGACGGGAAAATTCCTCAAGGTATTGAAGAAGAAATTCTGAGGCATCCAAGCTCAGTTTGGTTTTGTGATCTCGGCACCGGTTTAGGTGAGGTCACGGTATGGTGAGGGTGGAGGTGGTTTAACCTATGGATTCCTTTGGTTTTTTAAGGATTGGTTTATCCCATGAGATCCCACATTCATGCCTGGAATATGGCACGGGGGTGATTGGATGAAAGAAAGACTTGGTTCAGCCAATCTATGGTCGAGTGGTACGTGGAAGTCTCGAACCTAGTTGGTTTTTTCCTATGTTTAATAAGAGCTAAGTTTCTCTTTCTTTTGATGAGTAAATGTACTTATTATTATGTGGCTTTAATGGTTGTTCTCGTATTGTTATTTATCTGGTTATATGCTAGTTATAAGCAAGGTTATATGACAGTTCTCAGTCATGGCTCTTTTCATGTTTTTATTTGTAACTAAATGAATAATGAATGCAAGACCTAATTGGTGTTATAACAACTAATGTGAGAAGGCAATGACCCTTCTTGTTAAACCTCATATAAGTTTTCAGTCCCTTATGTTCAAACTTTCATTCATGACCTGTAGGTTGCATATTTACCAACTGTTTGACGAAATGCCAATCATGATTGGATCAGGGCAGGTCAAGTTTTTGATCAACTTTGTTATCAAAAGAATTGCCTTCATATCTGTTATGAGTTCTGAAAGTTTCATAGAGTTTTGGGCAGAGGCTAAGCCCCAGCCCTAGAAAATAGCCTTAAATCTCGTTGTCATTGGCATAACGCTGGCAGAAAAAGGCTACAGTCGCACTCGGGAAATCTTATGAGAGCAACTGGAGGCTCTCAGTTGCTTGGAGGCCTTGGCAAGGGAGAGACTAGGGCTCCAAGTCAGGAAAAAAGAGAGTAATATCAGGGGTTGGACACCTGGAGGGATTGGGTTGCTCCTAGAAGTTCTGTAGCACCTGAGAGAAGTCAGTATCGTCTTAATTTGTCGACTCCATTTCCTTAAGGTCATATAAAAGATTGAGTCTTATCATAGTAACCCCTCATCTCATGTTTACCCGGTCAAGCCGATGAAAGTGGGTAGATATGAGAGGAAGCATTGTTACATGGTGGTATCAGAGCAAGTTGTGCTCTCTTTGGGTAAAGTCTGGTATTTTCAAGCTTATGGTTGTCATGCATGGGGTCATGGTATGAAGTTGGCATGGTCATGCATGGTGTTATTATGTTGTTATGTTGATATGGATATGCTTATGATTATACATGTACACGCTAATGTGGACTAATCTTGTAGATGAGGTAAGCCTCCCCTAAACATCACTAAGGTATGGATTTGATTTTGGTATCTATTTCATTTATCTGACATGGTACACTTGTATGAATAATAGAATCAAAGATAATGAGCAAAATGGTAGACTACAATTCCCGTGACTCTCCTTATAGATCAGTTGCGAAGCAAGGAGAAGAGTATTCTCCTCATATAGAAGATACATTAAGGACCTTGAGGGCATATATTGGAAGTTGCAAAGCAGACAATGACAGGTTTCTTTACGCTCAAGAAAGGATTGCAAGGGCTCAGGAGAATCAGATAGAAGTTAATGCAACAATCCTTCAGAGCGTGTCAGAGTTATAGAGGCAGGGACAGTTAAGGATAAGTCAAGAGTAGGAAGAGAAAACTAATGGATCCTATGGTATTAGGTCTCGGTCTGAATATAGTTTGGATAGAGGGGACATAGTTAGAGGTGGAAGATCACTGGATACACCTGACAGGAGGACTGGTATGTATGGGCATCATTCTAGTTCCTTATCCAAGTGACATCATCACAGTCATTACCATCATCATCCTTATAATAGGGGTGAATACTTACCTGAGGAGTTCAAGAAATTCAAGCCTCCTAAATTTGATGGAGAGATGAAGAAGGCAAAATATGTAGAGGCATGGTTGCTTGGGATGAATAAATTCTTTAGATTGCATAACTACTCAGGGAACATGAAAGGAAAGATAACCACCTTCAGTCTTAACGGGAAAGCAAATATTTGGTGGGAATATGTGAAGAATGTCAAGGGAATTTGGGAAGATGAGTTGATTTGGGAGGAGTTTGAGGGACTCTTCAAGAAGAAGTACTTGTCGAAGAGGTACTATGATGGCAAAGCTAAGGAGTTTTATGAGTTGCAGATGGGAATGAGTACATTAGCATGTTCCTGGAGCTGTTGAAGTATGTGCCTTATCTCAAGGATGAGAAGGCTAAGATTCAAAGGTTCATAAATGGGTTTCCAACAACATATAGAGACCGGATTGAGTTTTATAAGCCTAGATAACTAGAGGAAGCCATCCGAAAATTGAAGCATTGTTATGAGCAGTCAAAGTGCAAAGCTAAGCCTAAACGTGAGTTGAAGGGAAATGAGAAATTTAAAGGGAAGTGGCCACCGAAGCGAGGAAGACCTCAGGATGCAGGTGAGAAAGAAAATGTGGTTCCTTACAAGAAGTTCAACACAGTTGAGAAGGGGGATGGGTCGCATCCGGGAGAGCAACAGACTAGAGGTGATGGTAGAGGACCGTTGTGGTGTTGGATATGTGGCGAAGACCATCGTAAGAAGGATTGTTCATTATACCAGGGAGGTAGGCCTTAGGTATATAGTGCTCAGGAGCTGCAGACAGTTGGGGATGTTGGTCAGAGTATTCCTTGTATTTATGCAGTTGTAGACAATAAGCAGGCAGATCAACATGCATCTATTATTGATATGGACAGTAAGCTTTGTGATCAAGTTATTTCTAATTTGATTGATCCTAGATCTAATTATAGTTATGTTTATCCTGACCTAGTGGATAAGTGTGGCTTGATAAAAGAAGTGCATGCAGAGTCTTGGTTGGTGCGGTTGGCTATAGGTACTAAGAACGGAGTTCATCACTGGGTAAGACCTTGTGTATTTGAGTTGAATGGTATGCCTACAACAGAACATTTGAATGCATAGCCATTGGGATCATATAGTAAGTTTTTGGGTATGGATTGGTTGTATCTTCATAGGACCAAAGTAGATTGTTATGAAAAGGCTATTGAGTGCCTGGATGACAATGGCGAAAAAAGAATCTTGCAAGAAAAGAAGAAGCCTACATCAATGAGGATGGTCATAGTTATGCAGGCCAAGCACAGTTGCAAGAAAGGGTGTGTAATATTTGCAGTTCATATTTTCAGTGACAAGGTAAGGATGTCGAGGATGCATCAATATTCAAGAGGTACCCTATATTACAACAGTTTCAGGATGTGTTTCTAACAGAGATTCCAAAGTTTCCTCCCAATATGGAAGTGTATTTTTCATTGATTTGGTACCGGGGCAGCACCAACATCAAAAGCACCATACAAGATGAGCACACCAGAGTTAGCAGAGTTGAAGTTGCAGTTGAAGGAAATGCTTGATAAGGGGTACATTAGGCCAAGTGTATCACCTTAGGATGCACCAATATTATTCGTGAAGAAGAAGGATGGTACTCTCAAGTTGTGCATTGATTATAAGAAACTGAACAAGGTGAGGATCAAGAACATATATCCGTTGTCGAGGATTGATGACTTGTTCGATCAGTTGAAGGGAGCAACAGTGTTCTCAAAGATTGACTTGAGATGAGGATACCATTAGGTATGTGTCAAAGAAGAGGACATCTACAAGACTTCCTTCAAGATCAGGTATGGGCATTATGAGTTTGTTGTAGTTCCATTCGGTTTGACTAATTCTCCAGCTAATTTTATGTGCTTGATGAATAGTGTGTTGCAACCTTGTCAGGACAAGTTAGTTATTGTATTCATTGATGACATCTTGATATATTCTAAGAATGAGGAAGAGCATGTCGAGAATTTAGCAACAATGTTGAGGTTGCTAAGAGAACATCATTTGTATGATAAGCTTATCAAGTGCAGTTTCTTTAGATGAAGGTACACTACTTGGGACATGTTGTCTCCAAGGAAGGCATAGTAGTAGATCCAGAAAAGGTAAGAGCTATCATGGAGTGGAAAACTCCTAGCAATGTGGATGAAGTCAGATCATTCATGGGATTAGGAGGTTCGTCAAGAAATTCTCACACATTGGCTACCCTATTACATCATTATGGAGGAAAATTAAGAAGTTTGAATGGATGAAGGAGTGTGTAGCCAGTTTTGAAGAGTTAAAGTAATTGTTGACGAATGCTCTAGTATTAAAGATAGCAGATCTGGATAGAGTTTGTAGTGTGCACATGTGCTTGCAAGAGAGGGCATGGCGGAGTCCTTATGTGGGATGGACAAGTGATATGTTATGAGTCCAGGAAACTGAATGAGCACAAGAAGAATTATTCGACTCATGATCTTGAGTTGGTGGCTATTATTCATGCCTTGAAGATGTGGAGGTATTATCTTCTTGGCGGGAGGTTTGTGTTGATGAAAGATCACAACAGGTTGAGATATTTGTTTGACCAACCAAATCTGAATGCTAGGTAAGCTAGATGATTGGCCACAATCGGTGAGTTTGACTTCGAGATCAAATACATCAAAGGTAAGGAGAACAGGGTTGCAAATGCTCTCAATAGGAAAGTGCAGTTGAACCATGTTGCAGTAGTGAGCTCATATGGGACATATTTACAGGAATATATCTTACAGGCAAGACAACAAGATGACAGTACATGGAGCTTATGCATAGGCTACAATAGGGTACAGGTGATCAGGAAGTAGACTATCGTCTCATCGCAGATGGCTTAGTGAGATTCAGGGACAAGATCTATGTGCCAGATGATAATGAACTCAAGAAGCTTATCTTGAAGGAGTTTCATGTAAAGCCATATTCAGGTCACCCAGGATATCAAAAGACGTTGACAGTACTGAAGAAGTTCTACTAATTGTCGAATCTAAAGAAGGAAGTAACAGAATTCATGGCTAGATGTGTGGACTGTCAACAGATGAAAGCAGAGTGTAAGCATCTAGGTGGGTTGTTTCAGCCTATTCTAATTCTAGAATGGAAATGGGAGGTCATTTCCATGGATTTCATTACAGGTCTTCTGAGGACATCGAGGTAGCATGATTCTATCATGGTTGTGGTAGATAGGTTGAGCAAGGTATCTCACTTCATTCCAGTAAAGACTACTTATTCAGCTAGTGAGGTAGCACAGGTCTTCATCAGGGAGATTGTGATATTGCATGGTGTTCCGAAGAAGATTGTGTCAAAAGGTGTTGAGAAATGGCAACAATAAATTCCAGTTTAATTTGTCATTGAATTAAATTGTGAATTAAAATCAAAATTTTATTCTCATAGCAACTTATAAATAGTTAATTAAGTTTAATTAACTTAATTAGCTTAGGAATTTTGAGTTGGAAGTCTTTCTATAGTCATGCATATTTTCTCCCTAAATTTTAGGGGTCCAGGATGAGTTTATTTGAGTTGTAATTAGATAACTCAGTTTGACCGAGTTATAGACAGTTAAACTAGTTCTAACTGTTTGTGGAACTAGTAGAGGTCTAGTAGTGAGTTGGTGCACTGGTGCATCCTCGATGCTACTCCAGCTATCTGAAGATTCCCTCATGAGAAACTCATGCATGTTAGTTCAAAGAAAGACCCAATTGAGACTAGAGTGGAGGGACAATGTACTATCAGTTGTATGATGATCTGAGTTATACAGGTGTTGAAGCCCTGAAAATCGGGTCTACAACAAGGGGGATACCCACCCGGTCCGGACCTTGGTTAGCAGCTCCTTTTCCGTTTGGTATAGTGGGTCCGACTGGGGATATGGGACCAGTTTCCCAATTTATGTGTGTGTGTGTGAAGAATTGATATTTCCCTTCTAAAAGTTCCTAAGTGAGATGCTATAATTCTAACTCTAATCTAATAACATGTAAATGGTATTCTAATAAGCAGAAATATCTAAGTCTACACTAACCCGGGGTGTAATCCTTCTGTTATGCGATCTAAAATGATTTCAGATAACAATTGGTAATAAAGATCATTCAACTGTTATGAGAAAAGAATTCAATACAGATAAACCACTTTGTATAAAAAGTTAGACGAAACAGTTGTGAAAGGCATATCACATAATAAGCTATTCATACATTAAGCATAAATAAATAGCTATCACCGTACAAAAGTGCCAAATGATAACTCAAGCATTCACACATCAATATATAAACAACTGAACTTGAATATCACTTTTAACACAAAGGCAGAAATAGTTAAGAGATAGAAGTACCATTTATAACTAGTCCTACTCATGAGCTTCAAGCGATAATGATTTATCTCTTCATAATCCAACATCCACTAAGAGTACAGAAGTGCAACATCAGTAGCAGATATTAAATACAGATATCGATAAATCCTATTCCATTCATTCATCAAAACCTCCTCAGAGGGTACAAAAGTGCATGTTCTGGGGATAAGTTTTTGACAAATTTCAGGACCCTTCTCTAAATGCATGAGAAGGGTTTAAATACTACTAACTAAATCTAAAAATAACTTATTACAAAAATGTAGGATGCGGTTTAAATGACCATCCTCATTTTGGGCAAAAATAAAACAAAATTAAAACTAAAACTGAATCTAAAATTAAAATTACTAACTATTTCTGTATCTGCTCCTTGAAGTCGCACGCGTTCAGCATCTGTTTGAGAAGAGTCGGCTGACTGATTTTCGATTTTAGCTGTGCTGCGAAAACAGAATCGGTAAGAGTTGGCACCATCTTCTCGGCAGAATTGATGATACACTTGAGAGTCATCCACTGGTTTTCGGATTTAAGTTTTACTTCTTTTACCTCTAGTGTTCTTTTTTACAAATTTTTGGGCTTACAGGTGACTGAGCACTCAGAAGCTTTCCTTTTCAAGAAGTTTTGCCCAGCGATGCTCTATTAATGCTAGGCGCTAATCACGCATCAGAAACTGCCTCTGTTTCTTGATCCGGGCTTCCTTGGTGCATTTTTCACCCTTTGCGTGTTTTCTTTTAGCGGATATAAAGCTCAAATTTTTGTGAAAATAATGATTCCGTAAGCTCTTGACCCTGAGTTTTAAATTTTTTGTTTGTGATGTGAGCGTTGTCCGGTACCTCCGTGTATGGAAGAATTTTGGGCCTCGCCGCTATCTTGTGTAAGAATGAACAAGCCAGTTCTGTGATGGACGCCTCAAAAGAACTATGTGAGCTTGCAGTAGCCTCGACCTCCATTACTCTGGGATTCTCTTCCTCAAGTAGATTGTACATGCCTTCCCAGGTAGCAATAAGAGCATCTCTGTTACAGGCGGTGTCTGTATACAAGGGCACCATTTCCTTCTCTTCAGAGCTCGGGGCTTTGCCTTTCTTTCCCATAGTATTCTACGTACTGCTTTATATCGTTCTCTGCTCCCCGTTCCTGCAATTTACAAGTGAATTGAGAATAATGATAAGAAAAGGTGACAGGAAAGTCTTAAATGCTAAAAACATATAAAATATACCACCTTACATGAAATGACTTTTCGACAAGCACGAAACCATATTCCATTAATAACTGGCAACTAACTCATTAATTAGCATTAAAGCGCATAACCAGGTCTCGGTTTATGGAAAATACTTTTTTGAACAACGAGCCCGAAAGATCTGCGATGAAGCGATTTTGCGATTTGCTTCGCAATATCGCAGAATCACAATATCGCAGATCGCAACATCGCAGATCGCAACATCGCAGATTGCAACATCGCAGATCACAACATCGCAGGGTTGCTAGCTTGCTATATCACATTATCAGAGAAACGTGACATATGACAATTTTTGTTAATCTGTTTTCTGCAAAATGCGATATGCGCCATCGCATATCGACAGTTTAAAGTTTTTTGAGCATAAGTGGTCTTTGATGCATGCGATGCGACATATGTTTGTAGTCCCGTATCGCGATCTCGCAGTCTTAGAATTTGGCTTGCAAGGGGGTATCCTATTATCCTTTTGCGATGCGATATTTCCTAAGGAATAATTCTACTTTATCATAAAACTTAAGCTTTTTTAGATTTTTCAAGGGTATTTTCTTAAGTTTTTGACGATAAGTTTTATTGAAAAATGAACTACAAGCACTAATTGATTTTTTTTAATTTTGACTAAGGGTCCCCACTTATTTAGTATTAGTAATAACACTAAATAAGAAGGGGGGTTGTTGCTGGCCACAACAACAGGTCATGCATGCAATGAGAGAAGGACCTAGTTTTGGATTGTGCAATTATGGAGGAAGGATTTCCCAATTAAATATGGGTTGATCCTCACAGGAATTGCACAAGGAAATAGGGGCTTGGCAGGCAGTAAAATTGGCTAAGTGTTGGCTATAGCGGGCTTGTGAGGTAGAGAGTTGATCATACTTGTGCAGGAATTTTTCTAGTGAGAACAAGCTTTGTATTATCACTCAGATTTCTGATTAATGCAATAGATAGTCAGGGTTTTGAGCAGTGGCTTTCCCTAGAGAAAAATTGTGTTATGTGTCTTTGATTATATTCCTCTTGTCGATTATTGTTTTCATCGATCTATTGGTTTTTGATGTTTAAAGAGTAGATTAGATTCTTGTCTTGTGTTTTAGTACATTACATGAGCTGTGAATCTACAGGAAAATACACAGTCAGGGATACCAACTTCACTTCCAAGTTTTGGAAGGAGTTGTTTACAGGTTTGGGGATAGAGTTGACCTTTAGTACAACTTATCATCCATAGACATATGGACAGGCAAAGAGGTTCAACAGGATACCGGAGGACATGTTGAGGATGTATGGTATGCACCAACAGAGGAGATGGGAGGAGTACCTTCCATTGGTTGAGTTTTCTTATAACGACGGTTATAAAGAGTCAATGAGGATGGGTCTGTTTGAGGCACTGTATAGGCGGAGTTGTAACACATCCATCTATTGGAGAAATCCAGTGAACAAGGTACTTATCGGACCAGACATGTTGGTAGACATGGAATAGGAAATGCAGGTATATAAAGAAGAATCCAAAGGCAGCATAAGACAAGAAAAAGATTTATGCAGACCAGCACATGGCAGTTAAGGAGTTTCAGGTTGGGGAGCATGTGTATTTGTGCATCAACCCCAAGAATCATGTGCCAAGTTGGCGCCACGATATTGTGGGCCTTTTGAGATCCTTGAGAAGATTAGACCAGTGGCATACAAACTTGCACTCCCTTCAACAGTGAAATTCCATGATGTTTTTCACGTTTCATTGCTTAAAATATATGTAGGATGTTGATCGTGTTATTGATTGGTTTGTATTGCAGGTGGAACAAGAAGGAGAATTCTAGCCAGAACCTCAGTGAATATTGCAGCGGAAACATCTCATGCTCCGGAACAGAGCAATCGAGCAAGTTAAAGTGTAGTGGAAGCACTTTGGGCCCGGAAAAGCTACATGGGAGATGACTTATCATATGTAGGCTATGTATCCTTCATTATTTTCCAGTGGAGGCAAATGAGTTTTCGGTATTGTACATATTTATGTATGGCTTCTATTGTAAATACCACCATGAGTTGTGTTATAAATATCCAATAAGTGGTATGGTTGCCATGATGGTTTTGCTTTTGGGAAAGTTGTTATTGTAAATATTGCAATGAGCTAGGTTATAAAGCTCCATGGGAAGTATGTTTTTCTTTTCAATGGTTTTTCTGGTTATAGGTGTCACGGAACACCGAGGACAATGTTCCCTTAAGGGGGAGGGGTCTGTAACAACCCCGCATTAAAATTTCATGTAACAAAAGTTAATAAAGGAAAAATAAGAGCATAGTCAAGGGACACTTATTCCAAGCCGAATGGTGGGAAACATATCATAGTGGGCATCACTTGATGTGTTTATGGCTAAAGGAAATTGGCAAAGGCAATGGCTAAGGCTTTGACAATGCAAAAAGGTATTTTTGGCATTTTATTTATGACAATAAAGGAAATTAGGAGAAAAGGGAGGTGAAGGGTCACAGGTTGCATGTGAGGAGGAAAATGAAGGAAACTAATGCAAAATGGAAAAAATTAGAGGCATGAATAATAAAAAGACATCAGAGCATCAGTTGGCAGTTTTTTTTTTTCAATTCAGTTTTGGAATTAGTCTTAGAGAGGAGAAGAGCACCAAGAGGAGAAGGAAAGCAAGCAAGCAAAGGAAGCACAACGAAAGAAAAGGAAGGACAAGGAAAGCAAGTATCAAGCAAGGAAAAATTGGATCAAGCATCTTCAACAGGAATACTTGCAGGTAATAGGTTGCATGTATGATTTCCTAGTTGGTTTTGACATGCATGGTATGTGCATGTTGATATTCGGTTATTTTGTTGTCATTGGCATGGATTTTGCCGGGTTTCGACAATGGATTTTAGCCTAGCCTTTCCATTTCCGGATAACCATGGCGTGATGGTACTTTTCTCGGTTTGAGCTTTGGATTGCCGAAATATTTTCGATCCGGGTGAGGTGCTCTCGGGAAAAATCCAAATGGCTTAGGAATTCCTTGACCAGTAATGGCAAGATACACAGTAAAGCCTAAGGTTGGAGATGGGAAAATCCCTCGAGGTATTGGAGAAGAAATTCTGAGACATCCAAGCTCGATTTAGTTTTGTGATCTCGACACCGGTTTAGGTGAGGTCACGAAATGGTGAGGGTGGAGGTGGTTTAACCTCTAGATTCCCTTGGTTGTTTATGGATTGATTTATCCCATGAGATCCCACATTCATGCTTGGAATATGATATGAGGGTGATTAGATGAAAGAAAGACTTGGTTCAGCCAATCTATGGTCAGGTGGTACGTGGAAGTCCCAAATTTGGTTGTCTTTTGCCTATGTTCAATAAGAGCAAAGTTTCTCTTGCTTTTGATGAGTAAATGTACTTGTTATTATGTGGCTTTAATGGATGTTCTCTTATTATTATTTATCTTGTATTATGTTGGTTACAAGCATGGTTATATGACAGTTCTCAGTCATGGCTCTTTACATGTTTTTATTTGTAATTGAATGAATAACGAATGCAAGACCCAATTGATGTTATAACAACTAATGTGAGAAGGTGGTGAGGCTTCTTGTTAAACCTCAGATAAGTTTTCAGTCCCTTATGTCCAGGCTTGCATTCATGACCTGTAGGTTGCATACTTACCAAGTGTTTGACGAAATGTTAGTCATGATTGGACCAGGATAGTTCAAGTTTTTTATCAAGTTTGTTATCAAAAGCATTATCTTCATATCTCTTATGAATTATGAAAGTTTTATAGAGTTCTAGGCAGAGGCTAAGCCCCAACCCTGGAAAATAGCCTTAAATCTTACAGTCGTTGGGATAGCACTGGAAGAATAAGGCTACAGTCACACTCAGGAAGGCTCATGAGAGAGACTGGATGCAATTAGTCACTTGGAGGCCTTGGCAAGGGAGCGACTGGGGCTCCAAGTCAGGAAAAAAGAGAGTCACCTCAGGGGTTGGACACTTGGAGGTATTGGGTTGCTCCTGGAGGTCCTGTAGCAACTGAGAGAAGTCAATAAGGTATTAAGTTGTTGACTCCATTTCCTTAAGGTCATATAGGAGGTTGAGCTTTATCATAGTAACCCTTCATTTCATGTTTACCTAGGCAATCCGGTGAAAGTGGGTAGATATGAGAGGAGGCATTGTTATAGTCTCTTTGAAAATCTTCCTAGTGGTCAGAGGAGTGTATCATATCCCTTGAGCCCACTCAGTGGGGGGTGGATCTAGGACTAGGGATTCTTGATGAGGAATTTCCCCCTATTCTATTTCATTGACAAGATCTCAAAAGTTGTTATTGTGGATTCCCTTATGTGTTGAGTTGCTAGTCCCTTCTCCATTGTTTTTTGCAATGCTTTGGCTTGGACCTTTTGGTAGTTATTTCCATATTTGTTGGGTCATATGGGGTTCTTTCTTATTTTGACCTTTTCTTATTTTAGTCTACCACCAGTTGTCCGTAGTTTCTCCTTGTTTGTCTTGTTATTCCTGCTTCTTTGGGCAGTTCCTGGCAAAGTGGCCATAGTCATGGAAACTATTACACTTAAAAGGGAGTTGATCATAGTCTACTTCTTGAAGATGGATCCAATTGTCCATATTGATATTGATAGTTGTGGGCAACCCTTTGTCTAGTACAACTTTTGCACGTATTCTGGCACATGAGAAGAGTTTATCTCTTGGTTCTGCATAGTATATATATTTCCCCAAGGCGTTTCATATGTTTCTGAAAGTGACATCATTCCAGTAGTGCCGGGGGGGTAAATAGAAGCTTCACCCATATTGGAACCAAGGAGGGTATATCACATTCTGAATTGAAAGAGGGGTTCTAACAACCTAGATAGAGGCCTCGGGCCCCCATGGAGTAAGGTTCACTTCTAAAAATAAGATCTTGGTCCGCTTTGTTTTAGAAAAAAAAATTGTGAAGAGCCTCTTTCCACAGAAGGAGGAGGAGACGTCCCCTTTGATAAAAGGTTTCCATTTATTCTATACCCATTGCCTAATAGTTTTGGGTGAAGGCCATAATCCCATGAATTGACCTACCAACCCACGATATGCAAGTTAGAGGGATCTTGCATGTGCCTGTGGAACTGACATTGTAAAAGAAGGGATCTCATCAATTTTCTTGATGAATCAATAGGCAGGAGACTTTTGTGGCTTTGGAGCATTCTCCACCAGTGAGTTGAATGTTGTTACTTCTAGATCCATGCATGGTTGAGAAGCCGTATTGTCCATCGCTAACCCCCTAGCTAGGTAAAAGTCCTATTTGATTGTGACAAAATCTCAATCTTCAATCCAACTGATGAGGGTGAAGTAGATTCAAAGAAGAGTCCAGAGGCCTCTCTAGGCGACTACAATCCATGAAAGATCTAACAAAGCCCAGGCTGACTGTTAGAGGAGGAACCCGTGGCTAGAAGCCAAAGTCTGAAGCAGTTAGTAATGAAAGAGCCCGCGTGGGGCCACGAGAGCCAACCAGTACAGGCCGCTGGAGGCAGAAGGAAAAGGCACTCAAGGCCTCAGGCCAAAGAGCGAGGCATAGCATTCTCAATATCACAATGTCTATTTAATAAGGAAAGAAATC
Source organism: Pinus tabuliformis (assembly GCA_031772625.1). Classification (NCBI taxonomy): domain Eukaryota; kingdom Viridiplantae; phylum Streptophyta; class Pinopsida; order Pinales; family Pinaceae; genus Pinus; species Pinus tabuliformis. The sequence goes on from CM062804.1 coordinate 251,447,107, forward strand.
ACATTCCCTAGATGTTCATGGCATAGTGCAAAGAGCATGTGTAGGCGCTAAAGACACTTATATATATCACACTCTCAATTGTACATAAACTAGAATAGTTTCATCTTAAGTCTAGATCTACCAAGCCTCGGGAGGGGTTAAATCTCTCAAGATGCAACCTCTTTTTGAGTATATCGCACTCTCAATTGTACATAAACTAGCATAGTTTCATCTTAAGTCTAGATCTACCAAGTCTTGGGAGGGGTTAAATCTCTCAAGATGCAAACCTCTTTTTGAGTACAAAACTTGATGAAAGGTTTGCATTTTGAAATATTTGGTTCCCCTCAATGTTTAGTAGATATGGAGTTAAAATGAATTTACATTTGTTTTATTGTAATATTATTTATATTTATATAGATTTCACAACTCTATATAAAAATATTCTTATTTGTAATTTTATTTCTTTGACATGTTTGATAATTTAATTTTTTAATGTGACATGTATAACATTGGTTATATATATATATATATATATATATATAGAGAGAGAGAGAGAGAGAGAGAGAGAGAGAATTTTTATATGCTTATTAATTAAATTTAAATATGAAGTTACACATCTAATGTTTATTTTTCCTTATTTTTCATAGGAAAGAAAACTGTAATTTTAATGCAACTTTAAAAAGGAATAAAATTACATTTCATATATTCTTTGAAGCATCATGTGAATCAAGAAATAGAGTGTTAAGAGAAAAAAAAATTCCATCCCTTCATTGCTAGAAAAAATGAGGATCAAGATTTATAATAATCATTTAGTTTTTATTTCCTGCCCCTATTTTTATGAACCTTCTGCCAACTCCCTCTGGATGAGTCAATAGGAACTACTACCAATTTTGTCCCAGTCACCATAGGGGGTTGTTGTTTTTTTTTTTCAAAGTAAGAAATTCCCAGTTCATGTACTCTCTTTGTGCCTCATATCCCATCATTTTGGCATACCAGTAGACTAGTAAAACCAGATTCATATTTCATCTCATCAACTTGTTCATTCTCTACTAGCTGAGATGTGCCATCAGTGTTCTGAGTATTCTTATTGTCTTAAGTAGGTGTGGCTTCTTGTTCTTCATCCTCTGAACACGTGGGATCATGTTAGGTCCCTATACTGTTAGTGTAGCCCCTTATTGTTATTAGTGCAACCCCCTTATTGTATTGTTGTGCCCATGTAGTCCCCATATTATTATTATTATTGTGCCCTATAGAAGCCCACTATTGTTATTGTTGTGCCCTTACATTATTATTGTTATGTCGACTCTAATTATATTGTGACCCCTTAGACTCCTATATATAGAAATGAGGTATTGTCATTTGTATCATCCAAGAATTGATCATTTGTGTAATGTAGAGGTTTCCCCCTCGAAGAGGCTTATTTTTAAGTCGTTGATCTATCTTTTCAATCTTTTTGTGAGCTGGTTGCATAACATTTGGTATCAGAGCTTTGGATTTTAGGGTTTCGTTGCTTCAAACAGGGCATCGTGGAATATTCGCAATGACATTTTTCTACAAAGCTTCAGACGCTGAAATTAAAACCCATTTGAGCCGAAACCTTGGTGAACCTTGTGTACTAATTTCAGATCTTGCCTCACTATATTTTAGGAGATATGAGCAAAGGAATTTAGGGTTTTTGTAGGCTCTCGAATTCCATCTCGAACAAGTGACCTTGGGAAAAGCGTCATAAATTTCTCTCTGAGCATCAGATTCAAATTTCATAAAAAGTGACTGAAAGAGGACAGAGTGTAGTTTGTTGAGTATCATTTTAAGGGCTGAAGGTCAAAACAGGGACATGTGGCACGCTGTACAAGTTCACTCTACTAAACCATATTATAATCAGGTCACCTTGGGAGATTGGGCATAACTCTTTCTTGGAGAATCAAATCTCGAACAAACTTATGGCGTTGGAAAGAGGACTTAGAGGGATTTCGCTTAAAGCAATTTCAGAGCTAAGAGATCTAAAATTTTAGAGATAAATCATATTTAATATCGAGCTCCTACAAAGTAAAAAAAAAAGTGTGTAGTCTTTTTAAAAATTTGCATAAGTTTTGTTTCAAAAATTAGTTTGAAGTGATTCAAAGGGAATAATGAAGCATAATTATCATTAATTGATGCCCCAAAGAAAGAAAATGGAAACACCTAGTAAGCAACCCGAAATCTCTACTATGACTCATGAAGAAGAGGAAGAAATGCAACATGATATATCAAAATTACGAGACCAAGTGCAACAAATTTCACTCTCACAAAAAGTAAAAAAAAAAATAGGATGGATGGTTTGAAGAATGGAATGGAAGCTAAGATGGATGGTTTGAAGAATGTCACGGAAGCTAAGATGGATGGTTTGAAGAATGTCACGGAAGCTAAGATGGATGGTTTGAAGAATGGCATTAATGAAGCAAAAGGTAGTAGTGAATATTCGGAGAAAGACATGGAAGGTTTGAAGGGAGGTTTGGCAAAGTTGCTACAAGAAATGCTTCCTAATGGCGAAAAGGTAGTAGATGAAACTCATTATGAGAACAAAAGAAATGTTAATCATGATTTCATAGACCCTAAACTTGGATTGAAGACCCACCATATTCCAAATATCGATATGAGGAAGTTTAATGGCAAGGATCCCGTAACATGGATACTAAAGATGGATCAATATTTCGATCTCCATAATGTGCAAAACACACAAAAGGTATGTATTGCATCTTTATATTTAGAACTGAATCAGCTTGTATGGTATAGAGGAATTTGTTCTCATAAACCACTTATCACTTGGTCAATTTCTACAGAGGAAGTGATAGCACATTATGAAGATACAAAGAGCAACACATTCTTTAGCTAATTGATAAATATCAACAAAAGGGTTCAATGGCAGAGCACATTGAGGACTTCCAAAAATTGAATATAAGGGTAAATGATATTTCAGAGGAGCATAGGATTGATGTCTTCATAGGGAGTTTAAAGGGTAACATCCAACATGAGGTTCATCTTTGGGAACCTGATTCATTGGAGAAGGCATTCAGGTTGGCAAGAAAAATTGAAAGAAAAATTATGGCAACAAGGAATCCTACCACTCACAACTATAAAGATGGAAATGGCATTGCTCCTAACCTTCCACAACCTACAAGGTTGATGCCACAGCAATTGGAAGAAAAAGAGCATAAGGGATTTGTCACAATTGTGATAGCAAATACACTAAAGGTCATAAGTGTGCTGAGAAGAAATTAATTTACATAGATTGGGAAGAGGAGGAAGAAAAGGAACAAGAAACGTCAAAAAAAGAGGATATGCACCAGGAACCAACCCTAGAGAAAGAAGAAGTGAATTCGACCATATCTTGTACTGCATTGGCTAGAATTACCACTCCTCGAACTCTCAAGATAGAAGGACATATCAAGCAGAAAAAGGTAATATTGTTGATTGATTCGGGTAGTACCCATAATTTTATTCATTGTAAGATAGCCAAGGAATTGAATTTCTTCCTATATCTAGCACCGGAGTGTCAAGTGATGGTTGCAAATGGATGAAACATAAATTTTTCTGGAAAGTGCCATAATATCAAGCTATCCATGGGAGAATATGTATTGAATAGTCGAATGCTTTCCATTCCAATGGGCGGTGCTGGTGTTGTACTAGGAGTCCAATGGTTACAATCTTTAGGTACAATAGCTTTTAATTTTCAAGAACTTTTCTTGAAATTTTTTTGGGAAGGAAAGGAAGTTGAATTAAGGGGTATCGCAGGGAAACCAGGAAAGATAATCATCTCTAATGGCATGACAAAGCTTCTAAAGAAAGAACAACAAGGCGTAATTGCACAATTATGTTCAATAGAGGTTCAAACAGTGAAATCATCTATTTCACCAAATCTCCAAAGTCTTGGACAATCATTCTAAGGTTCAAGCAGTGGAAGATCACATCGAGCATCAACAAAAAGTTCTCCAACTCTTAAAGGATAACCTTACCTTGGCACATAATCGAATTAAACAACGAGCAGATCAACATCGCAATGAAAGAAGTTTTGATGTAGGCGATTGGGTTTTTTTACGGATATAACCATACAAACAAATGTCCCTCAAGAAAGCTAAGAAGGATAATAAATTATAACCAAAGTACTATGGTCTTGTCAAGGTGTTGCAAAAGATTGGTACTATGGCATACAAATTGGAGCTTCATGCATCTTCCCCAGTGCGCCCAGCTTTCCATGTTTCATGCTTAAAGAAGGTTATAGGTGACAAGCTCCCAGTTCAAACAATATTGTCGGAACTTGACAAGGAAGGAAAAATCATATTGGAACCTGAAGTAGTCATGGAAATAAGAACCCAACAACTACGAAATCAATCAATTTTAGAGTATCTCATCAAGTGGAAGAACTTAACCGCTGAAGATTCTGCATGGGAGGATGATAATTTTATACAGAAGCATCCAGAACTACTCAAGTGTTGAGGAAAACACTTTTTGAAGGAGAGGGGCATGTTAGGACCCTATCCTGCTAATGTAGCCCCTTACAGTTATTAGTGTAACCCCCTTATTGTATTGTTGTGCCCATGTAGTCCCCATATTGTTATTATTGTGCCCCATAGAAGCCCACTATTGTTATTGTTGTGCCCTTACATTATTATTGTTATGTTGGCTATGATTATATTGTGCCCCCTTAGACTCCTATATATAGAAAGTAGGTATTGTCATTTATATCATCCAAGAATTGTTCATTTGTGTAATGTAAAGGAGGTTTCCCCCTCGAAGAGGCTTATTTTGAAGTCGTTGATCTATCTTTTCTACCTTTTTGTGAGTTGGTTGCATAACAGATCAAAAGACTGCCAACCTTTTATGTTGCGGGCTTGCCCCTTTTTTTCCTTGGAGTTTTTTATCCCATGGACAAGAATCCTGTAGCTTACCTGCTTGAAATCATGTGTGACATTTGAATGTTGTGTTTTCATAGACTATACTTTGGATCCATTGAACTGTTCTATTTTTCAACATAATGTGATCTAAAAGACCTTTGCTTAGGTCTATTTCGACACAGATTGCTAAATATGCTCATTATTTGTTTCTTTGAAAATGCCCAAAGTATTCCCAATATCCAGAGCATTGTGATGCTAGAAAGGAAGAGGTAAATTTGGAATCGCACCCATACAAAAGTTTTTTTTACCACCATTGTTGTGGGGTCAAATTTTGTTACACTTCTAATTCTTACAAATATGAATTATTATTTTAATTTATATAGTCAAATGTATCTTACTTTATAACTACTATTTATATTTTATATATATTTCACTTATATCATATAAATTTCACATTTCTATCTTTATAAATGCTTTTATTTTTAACTACACATTTATTTCGTGATTCGTGCACACATAAGTGGATCAAGCTCACCCCCATGTTCTCCTTTAAAAACGGGTGAAGGATCTTAGCTTGAGTGGTATGGTGAACAATTCATTTCCCCAACTTAGTGGTTCAAGTCTCTGTAGACATGTTGTAATTGGCTTGTTTGTGGCATTTATGAAATAGTTGTATTTGGTGTAATAGTGGCACCCGCTCTTTCAAAGTTATTGATACACATGCACACACATTTATTAATTAAATTTATCAAGTTTTTATTTGTTTATTAATTATATGATAGAAAATATCTTGGTTACGAATATGAACCATAATTGTCTGAATTTTTTTTTGATGTGATATGCATATTATAATTTTATCAATAACTCCTCTATCTATGGATCAAAGCCCACTCCCATGTCCTCTTTTTTAATAAGTCAAAGGATATTAGCTTGAGTGGTTTGGTGAATAATTTGTTTCTCAAGCTGTGTGGGTTCAAGTATTTAGAGTGTAGAAATTTTGAATAATGAACCACTTATTCACATAGATTATCCTGATTATACACTATTGCGGAATACATGCACAATACATAATCTCCTCTACGTTGATCATCAATTTAGCAGCATCAAAAACAATGAAACATCAATCGCATGCACACATTAACACAGTATGTAACCCGGGGAAAGCATACAGCTGAAAACCCCACACTATTTGTATATTATAATGATTGAGAACATGTAATAATACATAGTACAATACTCCTCACAAGTACTCAGTACTATCTCCACCTGTTACACACAAACTAGCTCAGATCTGAATCAATCACAGCTCAAATCTCCTCCACTACTTTGCCTGCCTCCACTGCGCAATCCTGCATGAGAATCAATCACTCTGTGAAATCGAATTCCTTTGGTTATACTACGCAAGTCTCATGGGCAATCTCCATCCATGCATGTGCAAATCTCATGCACAACTATAGTCACAACTGATAGCAATCTCAACCTCTAACACCCGTCTCCACTGAACTGTACATGCACTGAGTTAACTGATGTATTCTTCAGTTGCTTTATGAGTTAATAATTAGTGAATTAATTAATAATTAATTCACACAACTCATCACTAGTGTATTCTTTAGTTAGACTAAAATACAACTAGTTCAACCAAGTCAAACTGAACACAACTCCATCAACTCCACCAAACTCAATCACTTGAGTTCTAACTGAATTCCTGCATGCAATAGCTCAACTGACTCACAAGAAAAGCGTATTCCTTCTGACAGCTGCATGTGCCACTTCTATAGCTCAAACTAAAGTGCTCCAAGAGGATAAGATAATGTTTATAGTCCAAATATTATTATAAGACAATAATATTTGACTGTTCTATTTTTAGCCTGGCAGTGTAAAAATAGAAACCGCCCATATGTCTAAAAATAGAAGTCCATCTATTTTTACCAACATGACCAATCATCCACAAATAGAATACTGCAACTCATAGACCATGATCCATATGTCTAAAAATAGACTTTGCGCCAAAAATAGCCTACAGGCCCACTTAGTGAAGGCGACTCCTTTCCACTAAGCTCCATCATCTTGTTGCATTCTCAACACTCCCTCTCAACAAGATATGGATTATCAGCAACCCATATCCTGCCTCGGTGGTATTCGAACTTGCTCCTAGTGAGCGCCTTCGTCAAGATATCAGCATCCTGATCCTCCGTTGGAATGTATGAAAGTAACATGATTCTCTGCTGCACACAATCTCTGATATGATGGTACCTGATGTCAACGTGCTTAGATCTATCATGAAATATTGGATTAGCCGAGAGTTTAATGCAACTCTAGTTATCACAGTAAATCACAGTAGGCTCCAAGTATGAACCAAACAACCCGACCAGGATCTTCCTCATCCATATAGCCTCGCATGCAGCCAAACTTGCTGCCATATACTCGGCCTCTACTGAACTGAGTGCCACGGATCTCTGCTTCCTGCTGTACCAAGAAACTGCTGTCGACCCGATACTGAAGACCCCTCCAGATGTGCTCTTTCTGTCCATTCGACTCCCTGCCCAATCTGCATCTGTGAAGCCACATAGCTTCACCTCATCCTCCTGTCTGTACCACAAACCATATCCCGATGTGCCTCTCAGATAACGCAATACATGCTTGCCTGCCTTCCAGAAGAGCTTGGTTGGCTTAACCATAGCTTGTGAAAGCTGGTTAATAGCATAGCATATATCGAGTCGTGTATTGACCAGATACATAAGCGACCCCACCAACTGTCGATAGACAGTGGCATCCACTACCTCCGCCGAAGTAGCATCCTCCTTCCTCCAACCTCCAGGAAGAGGAGTATCAACAGGCTTGCAGCCATGCATGTTGAACTTCTCCAGTATCTCCCGAGCATACTTACCCTGAGAAACAAATAGTCCATCACTGCGCTGCCAGATTTCCAATCCCAGGAAATAATGAAGGAGGCCCAAGTCCTTCATCTCAAACTCCTTAGCAAGATCATCCTTGCATGAAAGTATCAACAGCTCATCACCTGTTAGAATCAAATCATCTACATAAAGTACAATGATAAGCAACTTACCCTCCACCACAATCTGGTATAGGTTAGGATCCGCCTCACTCTTGGAGAATCCAAGTCCAGTGAAATAACTATCTATCCGTGTGTACCAAGCACGTGGTGCTTGTTTCAACCCATACAATGCTCTCTTGAGCCTTCACACATGCGACTCGCTGTTGAAGATCTCAAAACCTTCGGGCTACTCAATGTACACCTCATCCTCAATGACTCCATTGAGGAACGCAGTCTTCACATCCATCGGATGAATGTGCCACCCCATCTGTGCTAAGAGAGCAAGAATCGTCTATATGGAAGAATACCTTGCGACAGGTGCAAAGGTCTCCTCATAATCGATCCCCTCTATTTGTGAAAAGCCTCGGGCAACAAATATTGCCTTGTACTTCTCCACACTCCCGTCAGTTGCCTGCTTAACTTTGTAGATCCATCTTGAACCCACCACTGATTTCCCTTCCGGTCTTGGGACAATCTCCCATGCACTGTTTCTGACAATCGAATCATCCTCTTCCACCATGGCATCTACCCATGCGGGATCCTCCACAGCTTCCTCGAAAGAGGATGGCTCAGTCACAACACATTTTCTCACAAGAGCCATGTATCCAGTGTACCGATCAGGTGACTGTCTCTGTCTATGTTGAGCTGTAGGTGGTCCTGCAACCTTCTCTACATCTTGAGCCAGTCGCTCAGCTTCTGTCAAGCGCTTTCGCCCTCTGATGGTTGGCGCTGCATGAGTGGTCTCTTCCAGTCCATGAACTTTGTCCTGTGGCTGATCCACATCCTGAAGCTCATCCTTAGGAACTAATAGCTCCTCATCTGCATGCAAGTGTGGCTCCCTCTCAAGCGAACACTTCATGGCTTTCTCCTCCTGAAATTTTATATCCCGTCGCACAACAGTCTTGCCACTGTCTGGCAAATACACACGATAGTTATGGGGCGTATCAGTGTACCCCACAAACATCCCAACCTCTGCGGTCGACTCCAACTTCTTCCTGGCATCCTTCGTCACATGCATGTAAACGTTAGCACCAAAAATCCTCAAATGAGAAATATCAGGGTTCTTACCAGAATAAGACTCCTCGGGTGTAGTCATGCCAAGTATCCTGTGAGGACAACGGTTCTGCACATATACTGTAGTATTGCATGCTTCCGCCCACAAGTGAAGGGGTAGGCCCTGATCATGCAACATCACCATGCACCACCCACAATCGTTCTGTTCTTCCGCTCAACAATCCCGTTCTGTTGTGGGTTATGGGGAGCTATGAGCTCTCTTTGAATCCCTTCTGCACTGCAGAAGTCCTTGAACTCGCCAGAGATGTATTCACCACCATTGTCGCTCCTAAGAGCCTTCACCTTCTTCCCCGACTCCTTCTCGACCAGTGCTTTGAACTCACAGAACTTTGAATATGTCTCGCTCTTCTTCTGCATGAAGAAGATCCAGCACTTTCGAGAGAAATCATCAACAAAGATCACATAATACTTGTGTTTTGCTATCGAAGCTACTGAGAAAGGTCCACACACGTCTGTGTGAATTCTCTCAAGGATCGTTGTGGCACGACTATCCTTCTCGTGAAAGGTGGCTTTCACAAACTTTCGCAAAGTACACCCCTTGCACTGATCTGACTACGCAAGAGTGCCTTTAGGAAGCCCAGTAGTGATCTGCTGCAGTATCTTCAAGGCTCCATGGTGAAGGTGACCCAATCTCCTGTGCCACAACTCGCCATCATCCCGGCTCACCGATCCTTCTACCTTGCATGCCATTGTTGCGCAGCCATCTACATGCAACTGATAAAGGTTCCTCACTCGAACCCCTATCTTCTGAGTTTCTCCAGTTGTCTTACTGCGCAGGAAAGCCTTTCCCTCACTGAAAATAAAATCATATCCCTTGTCTTCTAACATCGCCACAGAGATAAGATTCTTCTTCAATCCTGGAACATGCATCACTTCCTTCAATACGAAGGGTTTACCAGACTCCCTCTCAAAGGAAATGGTACCGATACCGGTCGCACTGTATCTACCATCATCGCCCATCTCGATGTGCACTCCAAGATCTTTCTCCTCCAGATCAGAAAACAAATCTTGATCTCTTGTCATGTGAAAAGACGCACCACTGTCCAAGAACCATACCGATCCCATCACACTTGATACCAAGCATGCGATCAATGAAAAATCAAGCTCAAACTGCGAGGCTAAGGCCTCTCCCGCTGCAGATCCAGCAGCTTGCTTGTTCTTCTTCTTCTGCAGACAATTAGTGGCATAGTGTCCGTGCTGGTGACAGTGAAAACACTTCACCTTGGACATGTCCTGCTTCTTGCCTTTCGCACTAGAATGAGAAGCTTTCTTGTTCTTCCCCTTCTTTGCTTTGGCAGCCAAAGCGCAATTTTCTTCATCAGGTCCCTTTGATGAAGATCCGTCCCTGGTATTCCGCCTGATCTCCTCCTGCACAAGATCTGACCAAAGTCTCTCCCATCCTGGCAATTTCTCCCGACCATTGACAGAGTCCTGATAGGAATGCCAACTCTTTGGAATACCAGGGAGAGCCAAGCTCACCAAGTCCTCATCATCGACAGTCACCCCTACACTTCCCAGCTCATCCCTGCACTGAGTGAACTTCGTGAGATACTTGGGCATACTGTCTCCCTTCTTGCATTTAATGTTTCTGAGTTTATCCTTGAGCACCAGCTTCCTCTGATCGCTCTTGCTTTGGAATAGATCTGTCAACGCTTTCCACATCAAGTATGGAGAAGCCTTTCCATGCAGGCTGGACACAATGTGATCCTTCACGCCCTCCAACAGAATCCTTCGACACTTTGCTGTCTTCTTTTTCCAAGCATCAACTTGCGTAGTATCAGTAGGCTTTGGGACCTCAGCCTCTATGAAATCCTTCAGCCCATTATCATCTAACATCGCCTTCATCGTGTCCTTCCATGCAATATAGTTCGAGCTGCCCTCAAGAGCATACTCCAATCGCAATCCGTTGAAAGACATTGCCACGTTGATACCAAGAAAAAACTGCTGCAAATTCGAATTCCACCAGCTCAAAACTCAACCGCCTCTAATCTAGAATTCTTGAGAACAAAGTATTTCTCGTACAGAGATTGACTGTATGGGCTTTTACCGGATATCTCACCTTCCAAAGGAAGGATGAATCCAGAGGCTACCTGGCCCGATTACAGACTCTGCCTGAAGAAATAAAATGTAAACACTTTCTGAATAGTAGATCTGATGATTAACTGCTCTGATACCATGTAGAAATTTTGAATAATGAACCACTTATTCACAGAGATTATCCTCATTATACACTATTGTGGAATACATGCACAATACATAATCTCCTCTAAGTTGATCATTAATTTAGCAGCATCAAAAACAATGAAACATCAATCGCATGCACACATTAACACAGTATGTAACTCGGGGAAAGCATATAGCTGAAAACCCCACACTATCTGTATATTATAATGATTGATAACATGTAACAATACATAGTACAATACTCCTCACAAGTACTCAGTACTATCTCCACCTGTTACACACAAACTAGCTCTGATCTGAATCAATCACAGCTCAAATCTCCTCCACTGCTTTGCCTGCCTCCACTGCGCAATCCTGCATGAGAATCAATCACTCTATGAAATCGAATTCCTTTGGTTATACTACGCAAGCCTCATGGGCAATCTCCATCCATGCATGTGCAAATCTCATGCACAACTATAGTCACAACTGATAGCAATCTCAACCTCTAACACCTGTCTCCATTGAACTGTACATGCACTGAGTTAACTGATGTATTCTTCAGTTTCTTTATGAGTTAATAATTAGTGAATTAATTAATAATTAATTCACACAACTCATCACTAGTGTATTCTTTAGTTAGACTAAAATACAACTAGTTCAACCAAGTCAAACTAAACATAACTCCATCAGCTCCATAATCAACTCCACCAAACTCAATCACTTGAGTTCTAACTGAAGTCCTGCATGCAATAGCTCAACTGACTCACAAGAAAAGCGTATTTCCTTCTGACAGCTGCATGTGCCACATTTATAGCTCAAACTGAAGTGCTCCAAGAGGATAAGATAATGTTTATAGTCCAAATATTATTATAAGACAATAATATTTGACTGTTCTATTTTTAGCTTGGCAGTCTAAAAATAGAAACCGCCCATATGTCTAAAAATAGAAGTCCATCTATTTTTACCAACATGACCAATCATCCACAAATAGCATACTGCAACTCATAGACCATGATCCATATGTCTAAAAATAGACTTTGCGCCAAAAATAGCCTGCGGGCCCACTTAGTGAAGGCGAATCCTTTCCACTAAGCTCCATCATCTTGTTGCATTCTCAACAGAGAGACATGTTGTAACTAGCCCATTTGTGGCATTTTATGAAATAGTTATACGTGGTGTAATAGTGACCACTGATTTGGCATGTTTATGGCATTTTTGAAATAATTGTACCTAGTGTAACAGTGACAATCGATCTTTAGAAGTTATCGATTTTCTAGAAATTCTCGTTATGGTTAAAAAAAACAGAATTACAATATAACAAACTAAATTTAATAGATTTTTTGTTTTTATTACTTTATGTTTTCTATCGCTTGCTTAATATAGCCAACATTTTTTTTTAATGCTTCATTTTATGGACACTACAACATCTCTCCCATATTGAGCTAACATTTAAAAATTTACACTCATTTACAACCACAACAATATCTCCCCCATACTAAGTTGTAGAGCATTTCTCGATGCAATAAAATTACACTTTGTGTGTTTGTGTGTCCTACCTTTCAAAAAATAATCATCATTTCCTCTCTCTTTCCCTTTTTTGTTTATTACCTTCCACCTCCCCCTTGACAGACCCATAGTAACAAACTATAAGTCCAAGTGTGTTTCATCAAAGATTCATATAGGGAATTAATTCTTTATCTAAATTAGTTTCACAAAGTCTCGAGGAAATCTTGTTATCCATGTCTTTTACATTAATCATTGAAGGAGGAGTGGGTTCCTCTACGGACACCTACAACTACTTATCTTCATTTTGATAATCATCATTTTCTAGTAAATTATAGCCTTTTGATTTTGTTTTTGTCCCTTTTTTCGTAGGAGGATGAGCACAAGCATGGGTACAAGAAATTTTAGATGTTCTGGTAGTTGTCATATTCAGCAAGGAAATTTTCAGTTTTCATAATCTCAGACTTTAGTGCATTGAATTTCTTTACATATGAGAAGTGTTTTGTCTGAAAGACCATCATTAAGGTATATCTTAATACAAATACAAGTCTATGTAAATGATCCCCTTAAAGTTCTTTGAAGATAATATTTGATTTAAGTGTCTAGAAAGTTCCCACTATCCTAAAAAAATGGTAAATACCAAAATTGTAGTGGAAAATTAGGGAGACAAAAACATATTGAGATTATAGTAATTGACATAGAGTTGGGATCAAAATGTGAGAACTAACTAAACAACATGATCAAATAAATCAACAATTAAAAAACATTTGGAACAAGGAGAGATATCACATTTATGTGTCTAAGATATATGAAGCCATTGACATAAAGTTGCAATGAGAGGCCAATGCCATTAAATCAATAAATGGCCACATTTTTTTTCTAGAGAAAAGGAATGTAGATGACTCACCTCTGGTTTCGTAATCTCCATCAATGGCACTTCCTTACCATGCTCCATGAAATTGATACTAGAAATAAGTGAAGGCTTCAAAACATTGGGAGTGGTAGAATTGTTTTTATTGCATCCCTAAAAGTCACCCTAGTGCCCACAGCTCCACGTAATCTCAACGCTAACATAATAGTTGAACCTTTACTAATATGATAATCAAATCATTGGGATTGATCTTGAATTTATTTACTGTCATAAAGAAAATTATTAACACCAATATGAATCCCCAAACTGTGCTCCAATTTCCGCTTAAATCCAAAATATAATTATTATAACTTATTCATGTACATACATATTTTAAAATAAAGATTTTATCATCATTTGAAATCTTGTCTTTTTATTTAAGTCCATATGAGACAAAATTGTCATTAGATATTTTTTCAAACAATTGACTTGAAATCATTTTGGTAAAAACTTGTCATTTTTTTTCCACCGTTAGGAAAATCTATCATAACTCAGTTGTCAAACTAACAATGAGGACAACCATCTCTCGCTGCTAACCTCGAATGCAGGTTGACTCATCACTGTTAATCAAGGAAAACTACGCCATCTGGAATAACCTGCTGGTGGTCCGTAAGGGGGCGGGTTTTCACTCTTGCCAGATGCCTCTGGGTCTTGGGACGTTAACCTGTTTCCTTACGTTCGAGGAAGACGAGCTCTTAGCCAAGCAAAATCAATTTTAGCACATACTCCAGGCCTGTTAAAAACTTGTCATATATCGAACTCTTGGCAAATAAAGATTTCATTAAATTCTTATCTTGCAAACCTTTTGTAAAACACTTAACAAACATTTCTAATAGAATATGGAACCCATTTGTCTAAATCTTATAAATCTCAACAAACATTTTCATATTAAAGTCTACTTATAAATCTTAACAAACATCTTCATATTAAAGTCTTTGAACAACCATTATAGTGAAAAATAAATAAAATACTTCCTATTATCACATATAACACTACCCTTAGCTTTGAGAAATGTGTTTGTTTAAACTTAGCTCATAAAAGTCTATATTTATTATTGTAGAAGCTTATAATGCCATCACTAACAATGTTTATTGGTTGCCCCATTCATACCTATATATTCAATTAAGACATAAATTTATATAAGGAAATTATATTTAATATATATTTAACGAAATATTGATTTTTTTATTTTATCTTGGGAGCTTACTTGGTAAAAGAGGATTCTAGGGTCCTGGTTGCTACCCTTTCTGCAGGGAATATGTTCTTCATCTTTTTTTACAATGTCCTTTCTCTTTGCAGGAATGGGCTTAGATCTTACATGCTTTCTAACTCCCTCCTATGCTCCTTTTTCTCACGATGGAAACATGCCTCAGATGGTGGGCTTCTCGAGTTGGTTTTCACAGGTTTGTCCCACTTTTTATCTTATGGGAAATATGGATGGTACAGAATGCTGTGATCTTTTATGGTATACTGGTAAATATATCCATAATTTGCTCCAACATTATGACTTAACTGGAGGCTAGGATGGGACTCAAATTAGTTGACAACAAGCCCAAAAATAGATCAAATTTTTTGCAATTACATTTTCCAGTTGGCTTTTCGACGTCATCGCACAGGTTGGACATTGCGGCTATGGTGCCTGGATGAGACTTACTCCCAAGTCCCACTTCCTTTTGTTATGGAGGGGTGGCCCTAGCACAAATACCAAATCCGAACTGATGGTTCTCTCGGGTCTCTTGTGGTTTTCTAAAAGACATCGGGTTGTCAACATTTCCATTTATGGTGACTCCAAATCTATTATTGATGGGATCTCTGAATCATGCTCCTTAAGCAGTCTTTTGAGAATATCATATTCTCACATGTTTCAAGAGATTTGAATTGAGTTGTTAAATGTTTGTTGAAGAAGGGTCTCATGGCTGCTCTGGGGAGTATACATTTTAGACATGTATCTGATGGATTTCTAGTGGAGAAGGGCATACTACCCCTAATCTAGTACTTTTATGTTTTTATATATTTTGATTCCTATTGGGTTTTACTATTGAGTCTCTCTCAGGCTCTATTAGTTTTGTTTGCCTTTTTTTTGGCTTTACTTCATTGGACATATCTTGGCGTATACTGGGGATACATTGTATTTCCTGGTTTATTTTTGGCTTTTTTATTCAGATGTAGATATTTTGTTAAGGGAGAGAAGTGTTACTTATAATTTAGCTTCATGTTGATGATTGTGATATATGTACTAGTTTTTATATAATACAAATGCGAATGTCTTTTCTTTCGAAAAAAAGTTCTCGAAAATGTAAAGTAATTGTGAGTACGAAGGTCTCATGTTAAAATTCTCGAGATGTTATCCTGTAGCCTTATACAAGGAAAGGAGTTCCCACATAGGTGGTTCTAGTGATAGTGGTAAGAATCAACCGATCCCCTAAATACAAAAAGAAAAGAAGAAGAAGAAAAAAAAGATCATCCTTTTTCTATTAACAAAAAAAATAATCATTCATAACAAAACAAAATCTTTTAATTACATGTAAAAGAACCACATTATATAATAAATTAAACATTTCTAAATAATCCCTTGACTAATAATGGCAGGATACACAGTAAACCCTGAGGGTGGAGACGGGAAAATTTATATTTAATATATATTTAATTGAAATATTGATTTTTTTATTTTATCTCAGGAGCTTACTTGGTAAAAGAGGATTCCAGGGTCCTGGTTGTTGCCCTTTCTGCAGGGATTCGTCGAAATTTGTTCTTCATATTTTTTTACAATGTCCTTTATCTTTATAGGTATGGGCTCAGATCCTACATGCTTTGCAACTCCCTCCTGTGCTCCTTTTTCTCACGATGGAAACCTGCCTCAGATGGTGGGCTTCTCAAGTTGGTTTTCATAGGTTCGTCCCACTTTTTATCTTATGGGAAATCTGGAGGGAGCAAAATGCTTTGATTTTTTATGGTATACAGGTAAATATATCTAGAATTTTCTCCAACATTTTGACTTGGCTGGAGGCTAGGATGGGACTCAAATTAGTTGACAATGAGCCCAAAAATAGATCAAATTTTCTACAAGTACATTTTCCAATTGGTTTTTTCAATGTTGTCGCACAGATTGGACATTGTGGCTGTGGTGCCTGGATGAGACTCACTCCCAAGTTCCACTTCCTTTTGTTATGGAGTGGTGGCCTAGCACAAATACCAAATCCGAATTGATGGCTCTCTGGGGTCTCTTGTGATTTGTTAAAAGACATTAGGTTGTCAACATTTCCATTTATGGTGACTCCAAATCTATTATTGATGGGATATCCGGATCATGCTCCTTAAGCAGTCTTTTGAGAATATCATATTCTCACATGTTTCAAGAGATTTGAATTCAGTTGCTAAATGTCTCTCAGAGAAGCGTCTCCTGGATGCTTTGGGGAGTATACATTTCAGACATGTATCCGATGGATTTCTGGCGGAGGAGGGAATATTACCCCTAATCTAGTACTGTTATGTTTTTAGATATTTTGATTCCTGCTGGGTTTTACTATTGATTCTCTCAAGCTCTGTTAGTTTTGTTTGCCTTTTTTTTGCTTTACTTCTTTGGACATATCTTGGCGTATATTAGGGATACATTGTATTTCATGGTTTATTTTTGGATTTTTTATTCAGATGCATATATTTTGTTAATGGAGAGAAATGATACTTATACTTTAGCTTCATGTTGATGATTGTGATATATGTACTAATTTTTATATACAAATGCCAATGTTTTTTTCTTTCGAAAAAAAGTTCCCGAAAACGTAAAGTAAATGTGAGTATGAAGGTTTCATGTTCAAATTCTCGAGATGTTAACTTGTAGCCTTATACTGGGAAAGGAGTGCCCACATAGGTTGTTATAGTGATAGTGGCCAAAATCAACCAATCCCTTAAATACAAAAAGAAAAAGAAAAAAGAAAAAAAAGATCATCCTTTTTCTATTAACAAAAAAAAATCATTCATAACAAAGCAAAATCTTTTAATTACATTTAAAAGAACCACATTATATAATGAATTAAACATTTCTAAATAATCATCAAAATTCAATAATAATTGAAAATACAATCATTAAAATAAGAATAATTCTAAACATTATTTTTTTTTGGAAATTTTCAACGATATACTTATTGGCGAAATTGTAATTTTTAATGGAGTTCGGGAGGCGAAGTGGAGAACAGAGGGCAAACAGCTAGGGTTTCAGATTGTTGCAAGGGTCAATCTCCATGCAAGGATGCAGAGGAGGGAGCTCCACTCCCTCCTATAAGGAGGTCGTGGCCAGCAGAGGCAAGAAACCTCTAGAAAATGCCATAGGTACTGCTGAGGAAGGGAAAAGGAATATGGAAGAGGAGATAGATGGCACCAAAACGAGGGAGAATAATAGCACAAAAGACAAGGAGGAAGAAGACAAAAAACAGGGAACAAAAGACAAAAGACAAAAGGGACCTTGTAAACCCAAAGCTGAGATCACACCCAGAGTAGTTTTAAATGATCCTGCTCTGCAGGCGCACAGGGATCACATGCGGACTTATGCTATCATCTGTAAATTCATGGGATTATGGCCCACTGAAAAAGCTTTACAGACGTGGATCAAATACCACTGGAAACCTAAAGGGAGCATTGACCTACATCTTGGGTCAAAGGGATTCTTCACTGTGGTGTTCACAAATATTGAAGATAAAGACAGAGTGTTTGAAGGAGGGCCTTACTTCTATGCAGCAGCAGGCCTCTATATGCGGCCATGGATGATGAATTTTGTCCCGGAGCGTGAGACTTTTACTTCGGTCCCGGTCTGGGTAAGACTCTATTCTCTACCTCTTGATTACTGGAAAACTGAATCATTAGCTGCCATAGGCAATAAATTAGGTCGTTTTGTCAAAGCTTCTGAAGCCACAAGAAGGGGAAAATATACTTCCTTTGCAAGGATATGTGTGGAGATGGATCTATCCGGAGCTCTTCCGGATGAGGTAATCTTGGAAGTTTTTGATGAAGAATGGGTGCAAACAGTAGACTATGAGCATATTCCATTCAGATGTCGTAGATGCCATGAACATGGGCACCTATTTAGAGACTGCCCTCTCAGTAAAGTAGAGAACAAGAGCAAAGCTAATACAATGAAAGACATTGATAGCTTTCACAAAGTGATACATAGGGGAAAAGGCGGCAAAAGAGGGCCAAAGCAACATCAAAACGAAGGGCAACAGGTCAGTCAGAACAAGTTCCATGTTCTTCAAGAGGATGAAGAGTTAACAAAAGAAGATCAAGCAATGGAAGGAAGTCCTGGGGGGAAGGAGAAAGAAGAAAATAGTGAACAAACACAGGATATTGATAAACAGAAAGAAACTATGATGAGCGATGCAGAACTGGAGATGGATCAGGAAATGACCCAGAGTGAAATGGAATTGGAGGACCATGAGCTACAGGAGATTCTTGACAGGGAACACCTAGATCTGGAAGGGTTCTTGATACAGGGAACCACGGGCGGGGTAGAATCATTACCTCAAGAAGAGTTCAATAGAATACAACAGTTGTTTTTATGGAAAACTCAGGCTAATGGGTTGGAGAAGGAAAAAAACATTGACAGGCAGGGTAACGAAGGTGTGAAAATGATGAAAACTACACCTGGATTAGCACCTAGAAACCCAGGAAAGAAAAGAGGCAGGAAAAAGTAGAATGAGCTATTGATGGAATGTGGAAAGCTAATGATAGATTCAGGTAAGATGAAAGATCTAGCCAGCTACTCCTTTACAAATCTTTAATTATGAAGTTCACATCTTGGAATATCAGGGGTCTAGGTAGTAAAAGAAAACAGAGAATGCTTAGTAATAGAATGAAACAAGCAGCTCCGGATATAATCTTTATCCAGGAAACAAAATGTTCCATTCAAAAGTTAAGACAAATACATAGCAAATGGCTCAGTAGATTTGAGTTTCTAGAAGTCAAAGCAGAGAATACAGCAGGGGGCATACTCACTCTTTGGAACCCCCAAAAAATTGGCATAATAGATGCTGAGGCATCTAGGAATTATTTATCAGTGGTTATTCAGCCTGTAGGAGATAGGGATACCTATCTGGTCACGAATGTTTATGGCCCTCAAAGAATGGATGATAAACTCAGGTTTCTAGATTCCCTTGTGGATCTCAGGGACAAACATGCAGGAATACCTTGGATCATGGGAGGGGACTTCAACATGATCAAATCACTTTCAGAGAAAAAAGGGGGAACCAGAGCTCTAAGTAAAGACTCTTTAGCATTTCAAACCTTTACAGATAATATGAAGCTAGTTGACACTGATACGAACAATGGCCTCTTTACTTGGAACAATAAAAGAGGAGGAGAATCTCATGTAGCCTCCAAGTTAGATAGATTCATTATCTTAGAGGAACTCATGCTCATAGACAAGGAAATAATAGTGAGAGTTCTCCCCTTTGGAGGCTCATATCACTGGCCAATTCAACTGGAGATCCAGGGCATAGGTACCCCCAGGAATAGACCTTTCAGATTTGAAAACATCTGGCTTTTCCACCTAGAATTCATCAAAAATATTGAAAAATGGTGGTCGAGAGATCTGCAAATTTAGGGACCAAGAATGTTCCTTCTACACAAAAGATTAAAGCACATCAAGCTCGGGCTTAAAGATTGGAACAAGAATGATTTTGACAATATTTTTGTGGAAAAAAATCTGTTGAAAACAAAATGCAAGAACTCAACCAAGCCCTGATCACGGAAGGCTTTGATAAAGTCAAAAGTGATCAAGTTGATAAACATCATCAAGATTGGGAGAATTTGTGTAAACAAGAGGAAATATTTTGGAGACAAAAATCCAGAGTTCAATGGCTAAAAGAAGGAGAGTGTAACACTAGATTTTTCCACAGATCAACCATGGCGAATAGAGCTCACAACAGGATCTCTTCGATCAAGGATGAGGATGGGAAGCTTCTTATCTCCCATGAGGATATAGAAGCTGTGTTAGTTTAGCACTTCCGAGGCACAGCTCAGGAAAACAATTCAGACAGAGAACATTTCATCAGGGACTTAACTAGACATATACCTAAGCTGGTGTCTAGAGAGGACAATTTCAACCTTAATAGGATAGTGACTGAAGAGGAGGTCAGTGGGGTCCTCAAAGAAATGCAGAATGGCAAAGCACCAAGCCCGAATGGTTTCAATGTGGACTTTTTTAAAGCTTGTTGGAATATTGTTAAATAGGATATTTTGAATGTAGTGGAGGATTCCAGGTTGAACAGAACTATTTTGAAGGTGCTCAATACCTCCTTCATCTCCCTGATCCCTAAACAGGACAACGCTCAAACACCAGATAGGTATAGACCCATAGCTTTATGCAATGTGGTTTACAAGATAATATCCAAGGTAGTGGCCAACAGACTCAAACCTCTGCTTCCTACACTAGTTTCTGGGGAACAATCCGGTTATGTGGAAGGCAGACAAATTCTAAATAACATCATTCAAGCTCACGAGGTGGTTCACTCGTTAACTAGCAAGAGGAAGGCTGGAATGATCATGCAACTGGACATAGCCAAAGCTTATGATAAGGTGAACTAGACCTATATCAGGAAAGTTCTTATTGCTTTTGGATTTGATCATAACTGGGTCAGATGGGTCATGGCCCTGGTGACTTCCTCCAGCTTTTCAATATTAGTTAATGGTTCTCCCTCTGAGATTTTTATTCCTTCAAGAGGCCTTAGGCAGGGAGACCCGCTCTCTCCCTTTCTCTTCATCCTCATGATGGAAGGACTTGGTCGGTCTATCAAGCATGCTAAAGTAACGGGTAAGATTAAGGGCCTTCAAGTAACTGAGAATGGACAGGCATTGACTCATCAACAATTTGTAGATGACACCATGTTACAGGGAATCCCCACAGTCAAAGAAGCTCTAGCGTACAAACAAATACTGAATGACTTTGCCATGGCTACAGGTATGGAAGTTAATCTCTCCAAATCAAAAATCTTTTTCTTTAATACCAATATTGCTATTCAGAGAAATATCTCCAGAATTCTAGGCTTTCAAAGGGATTCCCTCCCTTCAAAATATTTGGGAGTTCCTCTAACTGCTAAACCTTTGCACAAGAGCATTTGGGAACCGTTGGTCAATAAGATGCAGGATAAAGTCAGAAAATGGACCATCAGATCTTTAAATTTGGCTGGTAGGTTGGTGCTGACAAAGGCTGTGCTTCAATCAATCCCAGTTTTCATGTTATCAGCACTCCCAGCACCAAAAGGAGTCTTACATCAATTCAGAAACATCCAAAGAGACTTTCTTTGGGGTAAGGAGGAGACAAGTAAGAAATGGGCCTTAGTTTCATGGGAAAAAATCTGTAGACCCAAGAACCAAGGGGGCCTAGGCTTGGATGATCAGGAGATTCTTAGCAATGTTTTAGGGGCCAAACTATGGTGGCGTTGGGTTAAAGATCCAAAGGCTCAATGGGCAAGTATCTGGAAAGAAAAATGTGCCAGCTCTTGGCAAACTAATGATCTCATAAGTATGTCTAGAAATATAAAGGGCTCATACATCTGGAATAAGGCCTGGGAGAACAGAGGCTTAGTACAAAAAAATAGTTTCTGGGAAATCAGAGAGGGAGATCTAGCACTATTCTGGGAGGATAAATGGCAACAAGAACCAACACTGTTAAAAGAGGACTTTTTGGGCCTTAAGCACAAGACAGACACCCAAGGATTAACTAAGGTAAAATATTTTTGGGATCATACTCACAATACAGGAAAGTGGAGAACCTGGAGAAACATAGATTGCAGGGATGATAGCCCCTTGAAAACAAAAGCAGAGGCACTTATGAGAATGTTGGAACAAAGGATGATTTTAGTAACAGGGGGGCAGGACCAACTAAGATGGGGCAACAATAAAGAGGGCACCTTTAATCTTAAGGAAGCAAAAGGTATTCTCCTTGAGCTGGATTCCCATGTTCCGGATAGGATCTGGCAGAACCTATGGAGGCACCAAGGGTGGATGAAGATCAAACTCTTCATGTGGTTGGTTCATCACAAGAAAATCTTGACTTGGGATAATATTAGGAAGAGGGGTGTTCTGGGGCCTTCCAGATGCCAGCTCTGTGAAGCTCAAGAGGAGACAATGGAACATCTTCTCAATAGCTGCATTTTCACCTCCAGGTTATGGGATACATTTGCCACCATTTTCCAACAGACCGATAGGGACAAAGGGAGTATCACTAATACCCTAAACAATTGGAGAAGAAACTTTTTGGATTATGAATTTCTCAACTCTGCTTGGGCTCTAACGCCAAGCTTCATTATATGGAATGTTTGGAAAGAAAGGAACAAGAGAATCTTCAAAAATGAAAAGAATCCCTCTCATCGCCTGTTTGAGCAGATCTTAAAACAGCTTAAGGAGACAGTTGGCACCACAGTGCGTAATCACCCTAAGAATCCTCCCTCAGAGGCTGAAATGAGAATTCTCAGGCAGCTGGGTATGCAGGGGCTTATTCCTCAAGGCCTGGATAGGAAAGTAATCAAAATGGAAACTGAGAAGGATTTCTGGCATCCTCCCCCGAAAGGTTTTTTGAAATACAACATTGATGGGGCTTCAAAAGGCAACCCGGGAACTGCTGGTTTTGGAGGGGTTTTAAGGGATGAAGAAGGACGCATTCTCTTCATCTTCCATTGCCATTTAGGAAGAGCCACCAACAACATGGCGGAATTAATGGCTTTGGAGCAATGCTTAGATTTTCTGAAGCAGGATAACTGCCTAAATGTGATTATAGAAGCTGACTTTGAGTTAATCATTAACTCGGTCAAGAGAATTAGTTGGGGAACAGAGCCGGAGAAAGTCTCAAAACACTGGAGGCTAATCCGGGTTTTCCAAAGAATTCAGGGTCACCTCCAAGGACTTCACACAGTGAGTTTCAACCATGTACGCAGAAAGGCCAATAAACTGGCAGATATTCTGGCCAACCAAGGTGTGAGCTGTACTGAATGCAGGGTTTCGATGGGGTTGGCATGAGTTGCCTCAGAGCAGAATAAAAGAACTTTGTTATGACCAAGCGGAAGAGGACAGGGAGGTGTTTCGAAACAGAGCCAAGGAGGCAAGGTCTAAATGACTAGATCTCATTATGATTCACTATTTTTATCAGACTGGTCTTTGGTGGGAGGCAGGCCACTGTTGGCCTCAGTAGCCTTGGTAATTACAAATTTAGAAATCCCCAGTGTATGTTGCTCAGATTTTTCCGTTTATCGGGTGGTCGACCAGGGGGAAGGATCAACACATTCCATGGTTTTAGGTTCAGGTGTAGAGGTAAGGATGAGAGGGACAGGAATCTTGACTTTTCTGGCAGCCGTAATACCCCTAATTTCCTTTTTCGGGATGCAAAACCGCTTCCCTGGAGGTTTTTGGTTGATCGCATGACTCTCAAGTATACCACCCTCATCGCACACTAATGTTCGGAGCCCTTGAACCGTGCGATATTATTCTCAACCATCGGATTTCGCTGGGCGGATCTACGAACAGGAATGATCGTGCAGTTTGGTGGGGCTGGGTCATTAAACACCAAACGTCTTCGCTGGGCGATATCTTCCTCTGCAGTTGGATTGAGCGAGGAGAATGGACGGTTATGATTAAAGACGCAAATATGGGTTGGGGATTCATGCCTTAGGTGGTTAGAAATTAAATTTTCCTGGGTCCACAGTGCCTGGTGGATGGTTGTACATTATGTAAAATATTTTCTAGCATAATGAAATAGAAGGAACGACTCTTGCATCAGCAAAAAAGAAATTGTAATTTTTAATTCCCCTAATGGGGACGTTATTGTTGAAGTACGTGGAAGCCTTGATGAGTGCACTCACCACCCCATTGGAGGTGATGGGCATTTAAGTTATTGATGACGCAACGTTTTAGTGCATGCAAGGTCAACAAGTGGGCTAGTTTATTAATTATGGGAGCAGGGTGGTCTCAAGTTGCATAGTTGAGAGTCCGTATGGAGGTGAGGGTAAATCCTTGACCTCCCACTGTAAACTTTTTCTCTTGCTTGGCTTAAGGAATTCTTGCAAAGGTCTGCGAAGGTGGCATAAGACTTGGCCTTTTTTCCAGGGAGAATGGTTTAGTGTTTTGTGGAGGTTTGCGAGTAAGGTGGCGTTGTTGCATCCTCCTTCTCAATGCTCCAAGTTGTGTTCTTTCACTACATGTTGATTTTAATTTGTCTACATTTAATTCATGTCGAATTTAGGCCTGGGGTCTTAGAATTCTTGTCTTCAAGCTTGAAAGGACTCTGGTAAGCCGAACCACATGGTAAGGGTATCTTATTTAATTGCATTTGGTCATGGGTCTTGAGTTCCTGGTTATTGTTTGGCCTTGAGGTATTTTGGTCTTTGTCTTTGGGTCTTCCTTGTTGGTTGCAGGTTGCGTTGCAAGTTGAGGGGACCTTAATTTCACGTATGTGTATCTAGGCTCGAAGCTAACGACATTTGGTCTCTCTTTAGCCCGATGGTTAAACATATATATTTTTTGAAGCACGTAACAAGACTCTTAATTATAAAGTTTCACCCTCACTTTATTATGAAGAGTCTTATAGGTTGTTATAATTTTATAGTTCATCAATATCACATACTCATTTCATGTGATTTTTTTTAATTAATCGATTTAATTAATATAAAAACAATAACAACTATTTTGAAATAAATTTTAATATTTAATTTATGATTATTATTAAAAATATTCAAAAAAAATTGTAGAGATTAAATTTTATTATTAATGATTAAATTATAATTATAAAATTCCATACTAAAATCACTGACCAAAAAATAACAATGATAAGCCATTTTAAATTGATAGGCGTTTTCTTTGTGGGATTGGGGTGGGCAAACACTGTTCACCCCACCCAGACATTTATGAACCCATCTTCCTATTTTTGACACGTGAAACGAGTTCCAAGCAAGTTTTGTAGAGTTTTGGGCAATTTCTAGTCAGTGATCTGTGAATCGATGACCACCCAGACATTTATGAACCCATCTTCCCGGATTGCTCCCACGGATTTAGACCTCGACGCAATTGTCATACAACCTTTGGGGACATGGTGGAAAACTGGAAGGGAATGAAAACCTACACATACGCGATTAAGTGTTTCAATAACATTCTGTTAGATCGATCACTGAATCTATTATGAAAACATATTAATGACGAGCCATTTCTGCAATTAATGGAAAAATTCCTCAAGATGTCTATACCGGACGAGAAAGGAAGGGATTATACGAATTGATCTGTAGGTATCAAATCAATGATCTCTCCTATCCTCGCCAATTTTGACCTCCACACCATAGACAAGATTAGGATGTTGTCGACTGTCGACGATGATTAATTTGTTGCAGGTGGTGCCGCACTGGATGTTGATTCTGCTTCTTAGTCTTTCGCCCCTCATTTTTCTTAGGTCCCAATCCTAACTTTTTCCCATTATCCTTTGACATATTATACCAAGGTCAACACTTTTAAAACATCTTGCTAAAAGAGATGTCTTATTTATATCCATTAGAATCCCCATGTTCTGGTAATCTGGAATGAAACATAATTCTTTGAGCGTGTTTGAAGAACTATGTTATTCAAAACTGCATGTTTTCTTTTTCAATTCTGAAAACAAAAACAAACTTGAAAATCACTGTTGAAATGTGGCAACAAGAATATTCCAATTTTAATTTGTCCTTGAATTAAAATTGAGAATTAAAATTCAAATTTAGTCTCACCAGCTGCTTGAAAAATAATTAATTAATTCATCTTGATTTAGTTGGAGAAATTCAAGCTAGAAGTCTTCGTGAAGTCATGCAACAATTATCCCTTAAATTAAGGAAGTTATCCCTTAATTAAGGAGATAAGGATGAGTTGTAATTAGTTAGCTCAGTTAAATGAGTTAAGTCCAGTTAAATTAGTTCCAAACAGTTTGAGGAACTAATTGTGAGTTCAGTCAGTTAGTGCATGCATGCATGAAACTAGTGTACTCTAGATAAGTGAAGATTCTCTCATAAATAACTCATGTATGTCAGTTCAGACAAAGACCTAGTTGAGATTAAAGACAGGGAGAGTGTACAATCAGTTGCAAGAATTTTCCTATAAGAAAATCTCTTACATGCACAAGGAATTCATTCCTTGAGATTTGTGCAATTTTACAGTGTGTTGGAGCAGTGTGACACAAGGTTACAGCTGGAACACCCAGGGAAAACAACGCAAGGAAATAGGAGGCTTGGAGGGCAAAGGAGAAGGCATATGAGCAGTCTATTCTATCTATGAGCAGTGTGAGGGATTGTACTGAGAGCTAGATAGCTGTGAGAGCTAAAGCTGTGTGTAATCCTGAGATATTTCCACTTGTATGATAATATAGATAGTGGGGTTTTTAGCTGAGGCTTTCCCCAAAGTATTCTTTTGTGTTTCATGTGTATTGATTCTTCTTCTCTGTTATATGTGTTTTGCTTGATCTTGCTTAAATTGATTCAACTTCCGCAAGTTTGATTGTAGAAGTAGATTAAGTATTTTGCTTTAGTTATATTGCATAATCAGGTTAATCTACAGCCATAATTTCTACATGGTATCGGAGCAAAGGTGATCAGAGTTGTGAACAGTATAATGAGAAGTGAAATTCGAAGTTTGAAGTTCTTGGTTGCAGGTGCAAAATCAAATTCTTATCACACCTCGAAGTTCACCAATGGCGTTCAATGGCTTGAGACTCGAGTATGCTCCGGATGGCAGCTCTAATTACATGGCACGGAAGGATCGCATGGAAGCGGTATTAGAATACAATGGTTTGAAGGATTTCATTGATCAAGAAATCCCCAAGCCAGCTGCAGCTAATGCACAAGAATTGGCTGAATGGAAGAAGTGTGTGGCGAAGGCGAGAAGGATTCTTCTGGAGGGAGTTTGAGACCATATTGTCTAGAGTCTCCATGGGAAGGAGACTCTGTTTTCAATGTGGAAGACATTGAAGGACCTATATCAGAACAATAGCGAGCAGAGGAAACTGACACTCAAGGATAAGCTTCAAAAAATCAAGATGAAAAAGGACGACACTGTTTCTACATATCTAAACAAGCTCACCACCTGTAGAGATGAGCTTGGTAGTGTGGGAATAACGACTGTTGATGATGATATGGTGAGCCTTGCTATCCTTGGTCTTCCAAAGAGTTGGAATATCTACCAGGACTTTGTGAATGGAAGAGAGAAACTGTCGGATTGGGAACGACTGTGGTCGGATCTGATGCAGGAGGAGATTAGGAGGAGCATAAGAGATGGTTCTACATCTAAGCATGATGATGAAGAAAAGTTGGCCTTAGCAAGTAAGGCAAGGAAAGGGAAAGGGAAGGCTTCTCATTCCAAATTGAGTTCTTCTCATGAAGGGAAGAAGATTGACAAATCTAAAGTTAAATGCTTTAATTATCATGAGATGGGCCATTATGCAACTAATTGTCCATTAAAAAAATCCAAGAAGGGATCCTCGAAAGGATCAGAAGGTGAGTCATTATCCTCTCAGTTCGAATTGGATTTTACACTCATCGCATGCATGGTTTCATTGACGGTGGGTTGTGTTTGGTATTTGGATAGTGGTGCCTCATTCCACATGACCAGCGATAAAAGTTTATTCAGTACCTTGGAGGAGAAAGGCCTCAAGATGCGCATAGAGATGGGTGATGACGGGAAGTACTGTGTTTCAGGAGAAGGCACGGTTGCTTTTCAGAGGGAGCATGGAGCTCCTCTCACCCTGACTGATGTAAAGTATGTGCCTGGACTGAAGAAGAACTTGGTATTGGTCGCGATGTTGGAGGACAAAGGCTACGATGTTGTCTTCAGTAAAGGAAAGGCATTCTTGAGACACATAGCCACGGTTCAGACCAAGAGGATTGGGATTCGAGTGAAGAATCTCTATAAGCTAGAGGTAGATGACTGTGCTGCATTGAGTTCAAATGCAGAATTGGTGCAAAGCCAAGACATTGGCAAGTTATGGAATAAGCGGTTGGGCCACTTGCATAATGGTGCCTTGAAGATAATGCAGCAGATCTCTACCAAACTTCCCAAAGGTAAACTTGAGCAAGTGGACACATGCAAAGGTTGTACCTTGGGAAAGTACGCCAAGTCTTCCTTTCATGATCGAGACAATCAAGCTGAAGCAATCTTAGAGCGAGTTCATACTGATGTGTGTGGACCATTCTCGACAACATCCACTACGAAACAAAGGTATTATGTGATTTTCATTGATGATTTTTCTCGTAAATGTTGGATTTATTTCATGCAGAAGAAGGACCAAACCTTCTCAAAGTTTTGTGAGTTCAAAGCTTTGGTTGAGAAAGAGTCTGGGAAGAAGATTGGGACCTTGAGAAGTGACAATGGTGGAGAGTATGTATCTCAAGAGTTTAAGGACTTTTATGCAGTGGAAGGAATTAAACGGGAGTTGACGACACCTCATAACCCACAGCAGAATGGGGTGGCCGAGAGGAAGAACATAACGATTGTGGGGGCAGCTCGGGCGATGCTGCATGACCAAGGCCTACCACTTCATTTGTGGGCTGAGGCATGCAACACAGCAATCTATTTGCAAAATAGAAGCCCGCATCACATACTTGGGATGAAGACACCAGAGGAAGCTTTCTTCGGGAAGAGACCAAATGTGGGTCACTTCAGGATCTTTGGCTCATCGGTATATTGCCATGTGACCAAGGATGCCCGGAAGAAGCTTGAGCCGACAGCTGAGTTGGGGATACTTGTGGGGTACACTGATACACCCCACAACTATCGGGTGTACTTGCCTACCAGTCGGAGGACAGTGGTTCGCAGAGATCTCAAGTTTGATGAGCAGAAGGCCATGTGAGTTTCCCTTGAGAGGGAGCTCCAACTACAGGCTATGGAGGAATTGTTGGTTCCTAAGGAGGAGGAGCCTTAGACTGATGCGGAGCAGCCACATGCAGAGGTTCCAGGAGTGGAGACATCCACTCAAGCAGAGTCTTTTAGAGAGGGACGAAAGCGTACAAGAGAAGCTGACAGATTGTTATCGGATGCAAGAGAGAATGTGGGAGAACCATCTTCTTAGCGCAGATAGAGGAGGTCAACTGAGAGGTACACTGGATACATGGCCCTTGTTGGGGAATGCATTGAGACCGAGCCATCTTCCTTTGAGGAAGCAGTGCAGTAGCCGATTTGGGTTGATGCTATGGTGGAGGAGTATGACTCTATAGTTCGGAACAATGTTTGGGATGTGGTTCCAAGACCAGAGAACAAATCAGTTGTGAGTTCCTGTTGGCTTTACAAGGTAAAGCAAGTTTTTGATGATAGTGTGGAGAAACATAAGGCAAGATTTGTTGCCCGTGGTTTCTCACAGGTCGAGGGGATCGACTATGATGAGATTTTTGCTCCTGTAACAAGGTACTCATCTATCAGATCAATGTTGGCACTATTAGCACATATGGGTTGGAAGATCCATCAAGTGGATGTGAAGACTACATTCCTCAATGGCAAGATTGAGGAAGAGGTGTACATAGAGTAGCCGGAAGGTTTTGAGACCTTCGATCATGAGTTGCATGTGTGTCCACTCAAGAGAGCTTTATATGGGCTGAAGCAAGCACCTTGTGCTTGGTACACCAGGACCGACAACTACTTCATCGAGTTGGGCTTCACAAAGAGTGAAGCGGATGCAAACTTGTACCACATCATGGTAAAAGGTAAGCAGTTGATCATTGTTTTTTATGTTGATGATCTCATATTGAAAGGTGATGATCAGTTGATCATGTCTTGCAAGGAGGACCTTGCAAGAGAATTCGATATGAAAGGCATGGGTCTCATGCACTACTTCCTTGGCATGGAAGTGTGGCAGAAGGATGGGGAGTTGTTTGTGTCTCAAGGCAAGTATGCCAATGAGATACTCAGGAGATTCCACATGGAGAAGTGTAAGCCCATGCAGACTCCTCTAGCAGGTAACTAGAGGAAGGAGGATGCTACTTCAGGAGAAGTAGTAGAGGCTACTATGTATCGGCAGCTTGTGGGTTCACTGATGTATTTAGTGAACACACAACCAGATTTGTGCTATGCAGTGAACCAACTGAGTCAAGCTATGGTTCAGCCTACCAAGATGTTTTGGAAGGCAGCTAAGCATGTTTTGAGATACCTCAGAGGCACATCTCAGTATGGATTATGGTACAGACGGACAGAGGGAGTGAAGCTACAGGGCTTCATAGATGCAAATTGGGCAGGGAGTCCATCAGATCAGAAGAGCACATCAGGAGGAATTTTCAACCTTGGGTCAGCTGTAGTTTCTTGGTACAGCAGGAAACAGAGGTCAGTTGCACTCAGCTCAGCAGAGGCTGAATACATGGTTGCAAGTCAAGCAGCATGTGAGGCCATTTGGATGTGGAAAATTCTAGTTGGTTTGTTTGATCAGAGGATGGATCCAACTGTGATCTATTGTGATAATCAAAGTTGTATCAAACTCTATGAGAATCCAATATTTCATGACAGGTCCAAGAACATTGACATTCGGTATCATCATCTCAGAGACTGTGTGGCGAGGAGGATCATGTTGTTGCAGTATATTTTGATCAAGGAGGAAGATGCTGACATTTTGACTAAGGCATTATCAAAGTGTAAATTCGAGTTCCATAGAGACAAGATCGGGGTGGCAGATAATCCCTTTCTTGTTGAGAGGGAGTGTTGAAATGTGGCAACAAGAATATTCCAATTTTAATTTGTCCTTGAATTAAAATTGAGAATTAAAATTCGAATTTAGTCTCACCAACTACTTGAAAAATAATTAATTAATTCATCTTGAGTTAATTAGTTGGAGAAATTCAAGCTAGAAGTCTTTGTGAAGTCATGCAACAATTATTCCTTAAATTAAGGAAGTTATCCCTTAATTAAGGAGATAAGGATGAGTTGTATTTGAGTTGTAATTAGTTAGCTTAGTTAACTGAGTTAAGTCCAGTTAAATTAGTTCCAAACAGTTTGAGGAACTAATTGTGAGTTCAGTCAGTTAATGCATGCATGCATGAAACTAGTGTACTCCAGATAACTGAAGATTCTCTCATAAATAACTCATGCATGTCAGTTCAGACAAAGACCCAGTTGAGATTAAAGACAGGGACAATGTACTATCAGTTGCAAGAATTTTCCTATAAGAAAATCTCTTGCATGCAAAAGGAATTCATTCCTTGAGATTTGCGCAGTTTTACAGTGTGTTGGAGCAGTGTGTGAGATCAATGTCACACAAGGTTACAACTGGAACACCCAGGGAAAACAGTGCAAGGAAATAGGAGGCTTGGAGGGCAGAGGAGAAGGCATATGAGCAGTCTATTCTGTCTATGAGCAGTGTGAGGGATTATACTGACAACTGGATAGCTGTGAGAGCTAAAGCTGTGTGTAATCTTGAGATATTTCCACTTGTATGATAATACAGATAGCAAGGTTTTTAGCTGAGGCTTTCCCCAGAGTATTCTTTTGTGTTTCATGTGTATTGATTCTTCTTCTCTGTTATATGTGTTCTGCTTGATCTTGCTCAAATTGATTCAGCTTCCGCAAGTTTGATTGTAGAAGTAGATTAAGTATTTTTATTTAGTTATAGTGCATAATCAGGTTAATCTACAGTCAAAATTTCTACAATGACGACATCCACTCTTAGACAATTCTAACCTCTAAATAAACAAAGAAATTGCTGAGGATAATAATTTCATAGGCAAATGATATACACAAGCATTTATAAATAAAAACTAACACAAAATTAGGATAATGAGAAATACCCTAGTATAAAGATTATAACAGTGAACCAATATCAGTTTGCAAAGATCTACTACTCTGTTTGAAAAATAAAATTGTGGCCGATCATATGATTGTTGTACGAACTGGCACAAATGTCTTATAACAAATAAATCATTGGCAACTAATTGTTCCCTTTTTCATAATAATTGTCAGTCTTCCCATCCAACCGCACAGTAAAAAAATCTAGACCTCCTATAGTAATTAGGCCAAAATGAGTTTTTGTTACGCGATTGGCGTGCGTAAACATTGTTCGCACTAGCAAATTTGAGAGCTTCATGACTAATTTGTGAATTTTCCTTGTCATGGATATCATGAATAACACAAACCAAGTCGAGTTTGGGGGCCTCCTTTGGTCTATAACATTAAATGTAACGAAGTCGTAGTTTGGGGGCCTCCTTTGGTCTATAACATTAAATGTTTCCTACATAAGCTACATGCACGAATATTTAAGCAAAGCATTTTGTCAACAGGTTCTACTCCCGATAGATGTAAATACGGCTTTTATGTATTTTTGGTCCACGATCATGTTAACTACGAATTGATAAGGAAATAGATAGATGTTTGACTCTTCACTTCATTGTCAGCTTGTTTTCTTTATTTTTTGCTTTCAATTAGAACAACATTTCAAAATTGTATTACTTGAATGCTTTTTTTTGTTACATGTAGGAACTTTTCTGGTCCCGCAGATTGAAGAAATTTTCAATATTTGACATAGAAGAAGAATACTTCAATATAGTATTATTTTCGACAATTTCTTCATAATGCATCGTAATTTTACTTGTAGACAAATTTTTAAGTTTGAACATTGACTTCTTTTGTTTTGGTTTGTGAGCTTATTTTTAAGTTTTCTTAGCCACTTTGTTTAGAAAGAAAATTGTCCCCAATCATCTTTTCCTATAATGGCAAGGAGATAGATAATCTTTACATTTTTGTACACATGCAAATCAAAAAGTTCAGGAAGTTTTTTCATGAAAGAAATTTATTATTTGTCTTGAAATTTGATTGTATTCATGTAGGTCATTGTTAAATAACTATTTATTTAGGTGGTTTATTGTTATGATGCCATATATATTAAAATGGAATTTACTGCATAATCAACTGTATCAAATTA
Source organism: Pinus tabuliformis (assembly GCA_031772625.1). Classification (NCBI taxonomy): domain Eukaryota; kingdom Viridiplantae; phylum Streptophyta; class Pinopsida; order Pinales; family Pinaceae; genus Pinus; species Pinus tabuliformis. Next base: position 251,480,547 of record CM062804.1, read on the forward strand.
AACTAGGTAACCCTAGAAATTGCATCAAGAGGTGCAAAGGAACGCTAATATGGGGAGTGGGGGAATATAGAAGGCAATAATGAAGTGAAATATATGGACAATGAGATACAATTCAAGAATTTGAGTTTCTATATATATTCTAAAGAATGTCAAAGGGGTTAAATTTAAGAAGAAAGTTACACTAACATAAATGTCCCAAAACAATGGTAATGGAAAAAGAAAAAGTGCAACTCTTTAAAATGTAGTCAACCTATTATTTTAGTAACAAATTATAATTTTGGCCACATGAGGTGAGTTGAGTCATTGAAAGTAAGGCATAGTTACACCATCAGGGTTTGAAGCCTCTTAACTCATGTGGACGTTTACCAAAAAGGTGGGTTTGTGAACCCCCACAAGGAGGTTGTTGTTCAATGAAAGCCACCATGGTCATTAATTCTAGTCAAGTGGTCAGGGACTCAAATAGATTTGAACCTATGACCTATGGCCTCCCCATTGACAACATGCCTTGGGTGGATGTCTCAACTTAAAAGAGGTATGATCCTTGAAGGTAGATTGTCGTTTAAGGAAATGCATCACACAACATCACAAAGCCTTGATTTGAAGGCTTCCATCTTGCATTTTTGGCACTACCAACCATTCTAATCTTAGGAAAACTACCAAACTTATCCCTACACTTTTGGGTACAAATTTCTTTGAAAGCCATGGGCAATGTTATTAGCGAGTTCATTTTAATTTCATGAGATACAAAGTTTCATTCTCTTAGTGAAACTTATGTCAAATTGGTTTGCAGAAAGGTCTTCCTCAAACAATCAATCTTGAGTACACATTCACTGGAAATGGCCTTTGGATTATGAAAGAATCATTTTCAAGTCCTTTGAAAAAGAAATTGTGGTCCATCATATGATTGTTGTAAGAACTGGCACAAATGTCTTACAACAAATAAATCATTGGCAACTAATTGTTCCCCTTTTTCATAATAATTGTGAGTCTTCCCATCCAACCACAAAGTACAAAATTCTAGACCTCCTATAGTAATTAGGCCAATAGGAATTTCCTTTGCACGATTGGCGTGGGTAAACATTATTCGAACCAACAAATTCGAGATCTTAATGACTAATCTGTGAATTTTCCTAGTCATGTATATCATGAATAACACAAACCAAGTCATAGTTTAAGGGCCTCCTTTGGTCTATAACATTAAATGCAACTAAGTCGTAGTTTGGGGACCTCCTTTGGTCTATAACATTAAATGTAACCAAGTTGTAGTTTGGGGGCCTCCTTTGGTCTATAACATTAAATGTTTCCTACATAAGCTACATGCACGAATATTTAAGAAAAGCATTTTGTTAAAAGATTCTACTCCCTATAGATGTAAATATGGATTTTATGTATTTTTTTGGTCCTGGATCATGTTAACTACGAATTGATAAGGAAATAGATACATGTTTGACTCTTCACTTCATTGTCAACTTCTTTTCTTTATTTCTTGCTTTCAGTTAGAACAACATTTCAAAATTGTATTACTTGAATGCTTGTTTTTGTTACATGTTAGGAACTTTTCTAGTTCCGCAGATTAAATAAATTTTCAATATTTGACCTAGAAGAAGAATATTTCAATATAGTATTATTTTCGGAAATTTCTTCACAATGCATCTTAATTTTACTTGCAAACAACTTTTTTAAGTTTGAACACCAACTTCTTTTGTTTTGGTTTGTGAGCTTATTTTTTAGTTTTCTTAGCCACTTTGTTTAGAAAGAAAATTGTCTTGGATCATCTTTTCTTATGATGGAAAGGAGATTGATAATCTTTACATTTTTGTACACATGCAAATCAAAAAGTTTGGGAAGTTTTTTCATGAAAGAAATTTATTATTTGCCTTGAAATTTGTTTGTATTCATGTAGGTTATTGTTAAATAACTATTTATTTAGGTGGTTTATTATTATGATGCCATATATATTAAAATGGAATTTCCTGCATAATCAAATGTATCAAATTAAACTAGGTAACACTAGCAATTGCATCGAGAGGTGCAAAGGAACGCTGGTATGAGGAGTGGGGGAATATAGAAGGCAATAATGAAATGAAATAAGAACAATGAGATACAATTCAAGAATTTGAGTTTCTATATATCTTCTAAAGAATGTCCAATGGGTTAAATTTAAGAAGAAATTTACACTAACATAAATGACCTAAAACAATGGTAATGGAAAAAGAAAAAGTGCAACTCTTCAAAATGTAGTCAACCTATTATTTTAGTAACATATTATAATTTTGGCCACATGAGGTGGGTTGAGTCATTGAAAGTAAGGCACAATTACAACACCCATCAGGGTTTGAAGCCACTTACCTCATGTGGACGTTTACTAAAAAGGTGGGTTTGTGAAACCCCACAAGGAGGTTGTTGTGCAATGAAAGCCATCATGGTCATCAATTCTAGTCAAGTGGTCAGGGACTCAATCAGATTTGAGCCTACGACCTATGGCCTCCCCATTGACAACATGCCTTGGGTGGATGTCTCAACTTAAAAGAGGTAAGTTTCTTGAAGGTAGACCGTCGTTTAAGGAAATGCATCACATAACATCACAAAGCCATGATTTGAAGGCTTCCATATTGCTTTTTTGGAGCTGCCAACCATTCCAATCTTAGGAAAACTACCAAACTTGTCCCTACATTTTTGGGTACAAATTTCTTTGAAAGCCATGGGCAATGTTATTAGTGAGTTCATTTTAATTTCATGAGAGATAAAGTTTCATTCTCTTAGTGAATCTTATTTCAAATTGGTTTGCAGAAAGTTCTTCCTCAAACAATCATGCTTGAGTACACATTCACTAGAAATGACCTTTGGATTATGAAATAATCATTTTCAAGTCCTTTGAAAAAGAAATTGTGGTCCATCATATGATTGTTGTAAGAACTGGCACAAATGTCTTACAACAAATAAATCATTGGCAACTAATTGTTCCCCCTTTTCATAATAATTTCCAGTCTTCCCATCCAAGCACACAATACAAAAATCTAGACCTCCTATAGTAATTAGGCTAATAGGAATTTCCTTTTCATGATCGGTGTGGGTAAACACTATTCGAACCAACAAATTCAAGAGCTTCATGACTAATCTGTGAATTTTCCTAGTCATGGATATCATGAATAACACAAAGCAAGTCGTAGTTTTGGGGCTCCTTTGGTCTATAACATTAAATGTAACCAAGTCGCAGTTTGGGTGCCTCCTTTGGTCTATAATATTAAATGTTTCCTACATAAGCTACATGCATGACTATTTAAGCAAAGCATTTTTTCAACAAGTTCTGTGCTTTGTCAACAGTTTCTACTCCCGATAGATGTAAATATGGCTTTTATGTATTTTTGGTCTAGGATCATGTTAACTACGAATTGATAAGGAAATAAATAGACGTTTGACTCTTCACTTCATTGTCAACTTGTTTTCTTTATTTCTTGCTTTCAATTAGAACACCATTCCAAAATTGTATTACTTGAATGCTTTTTTTTGTTACATGTTAGGAACTTTTATAGTCCTAAAGATTAAATAAATTTTCAATATTTGACGTGGAAGAATAATATTTCAATATAGTACTATTTTCGACAATTTCTTCAAAATACATCTTAATTTTACTTGCAGACAAATTTTTAAGTTTGAACACTGACTTCTTTTGTTTTGGTTTGTGAGCCTTTTTTTTTTTGTTTCCTTAGCCACTTTGTTTTGAAAGAAAATTGTCCTGAATCATCTTTTCTTATGATGGCAAGGAGATAGATAATCTTTACATTTTTGTACACATGCAAATAAAAAAGTTTGGGAAGTTTTTTCATGAAAGAAATTTATTATTTGTCTTGAAATTTGATTGTATTCATGTAGGTTATTGTTAAATAACTATTTATTTAGGTGGTTTATTATTATGGTGCCATATATATTAAAATGGAATTTCCTGCATAATCAAATGTATCAAATTAAACTAGGTAACACTAGCAATTGCATTGAGAGGTGCAAAGGAACGCTGATATGAGGAGTGGGGGAATATAGAAGGCAATAATGAAGTGAAATATATGGACAATGAAATACAATTCAAGAATTTGAGTTTCTATATATCTTCTAAAGAATGTCCAAGGGGTTAAATTTAAGAAGAAAGTTGCACTAGCATAAATGTCCCAAAACAATGGTAATGGAAAAAGAAAAAGTGCAACTCTTCAAAATGTAGTCAATCTATTATTTTAGTAACATATTATAATTTTGGTCACATGAGGTGAGTTGAGCCATTGAATATAAGGCACAGTTACAACACCCATCAGGGTTTGAATCCACTTACCTCATGTGGACGTTTACCAAAAAGGTGGGTTTGTGAAGCCCCACAAGGAGGTTGTTGTTCAATGAAAGCCATCATGGTCATTAATTCTAGTCAAGTGGTGAGGGACTCAATCAGATTTGAGCCTATGACCTATGGCCTCCCCATTGAAAACATGCCTTGGGTGGATGTCTCAACTTAAAAGAGGTAAGATCCCTGAAGGTAGATTGTCGTTTAAGGAAATGCATCACATGACATCTCAAAGCCCTTATTTGAAGGCTTCCATCTTGCATTTTTGGAGCTGCCAACCATTCCAATCTTAGGAAAACTACCAAACTTGTCCTAACATTTATGGGTACAAATTTCTTTGAAAGCCATGGGCAATGTTATCAGCGAGTTCATTTTAATTTCATGAGAGACAAAGTTTCATTCTCTTAGTGAAACTTATGTCAAACTAGTTTGTAGAAAGGTCTTCCTCAAACAATCATGCTTGAGTACACATTCACTCGAAATGACCTTTAGATTATGAAACAATAGTTTTTAAGTCCTTTGAAAAAGAAATTGTGGTTCATCATATGATTGTTGTAAGAACTGGCACAAATGTCTTACAAAAAATAAATCATTGGCAACTAATTGTTCCCCTTTTTCATAATAATTGTGAGTCTTCCCATCCAACCACACAGTACAAAAATCTAGGCCTCCTATAGTAATTAGGCCAATAGGAATTTCCTTTACGCGATTGGCGTGGGTAAACATTGTTTGAACCAACAAATTCGAGAGCTTCATGACTAATTTGTGAATTTTCCTGGTTATGGATATCATGAATAACGCAAACCAAGTCGTAGTTTTGGGGCCTCTTTTGGTCTATAACATTAAATGTAACCAAGTCGTAGTTTGGGGGCCTCCTTTGGTCTATAGCATTAAATGTTTCCTACACAAGCCACATGCACGAATATTTAAGCAAAGCATTTTGTCAACAAGTTCTACCCCCGATAGATGGAAATAGGGCTTTTATGTATTTTTGGTCCAAGATCAAGTTAACTACGAATTGATAAGGAAATAGATAGACATTTGACTCTTCACTTCATTGTCAACTTGTTTTCTTTATTTCTTGCTTTCAATTAGAACAACATTTCAAAATTGTATTACTTGAATGCCTTTTTTTGTTACATGTTAGGAACTTTTTTAGTCTTGCAGATTAAAGAAATTTTCAATATTTGACCTAGAAGAATAATATTTCAATATAGTATTATTTTCGGCAATTTGTTCAGGGTGCATCTTAATTTTACTTGCAGACAACTTTTTAAGATTGAACACTCACTTATTTTCTTTTGGTTTGTGAGCTTATCTTTTAGTTTTCTTAGCCACTTTGTTTAGAAAGAAAATTGTCTCGGATCATCTTTTCCTATGATGGCAAGGCGATGGATAATCTTTTCATTTTTGTATACTTGCAAATCAAAGAGTCTGAGAAGTTTTTTCATGAAAGAAATTTATTATTTGTCTTGAAATTTGATTGTATTCATGTAGGTTATTATTAAAGAACTATTTATTTAGGTGGTTTATTATTATGATGCCATATATATTAAAATGGAATTTCCTGCATAATCAAATGTATCAAATTAAACTAGGTAACACTAGCAATTGCATCGAGAGGTGCAAAGGAACACTGATATGAGGAGTGGGGGAATATAGAAGGCAATAATGAAGTGAAATATATGGACAATGAGATACAATTCAAGAATTTGAGTTTCTATATATCTTCTAAAGAATGTCCAAGGGGTTAAATTTAAGAATAAAGTTACACTAACATAAATGTCCCAAAACAATGGTAATGTAAAAAGAAAAAGTGCAACTCTTTAAAAAGTAGCCACCTATTATTATAGTAACACATTATAATTTTGGCCACATGAGGTGAGTTGAGTCATTGAAAGTAATGCACAGTTACAACACCAATTAAGGTTTGAAGTCACTTACCTCATGTGGACATTTACCAAAAAGGTGGGTTTGTGAACCCCCACAAGGAGGTTATTGTTCAATGAAAGCCATCATGGTCATTAATTCTAGTCAAGTGATCAGGGACTCAATCAGATTTGAACTTACGACCTATGGCATCCCCATTGACAACATGCCTTGGGTGGATGTATCAACTTAAAAGAGGTAAGATCCTTGAAGGTAAACTGTAATTTAAGGAAATGTATCACACAACATCACAAAGTCCTGATTTGGAGGCTTCCATCCTACATTTTTGGAGCTTCCAACCATTCCAATCTTAGAAAAACTACCAAACTTGTCCCTACATTTTGGGTACAAATTTCTTTGAAAGCCATGGGCAATGTTATTAGCGAGTTCATTTTAATTTCATGAGAGAAAGAGTTTCATTCTCTTAGTGAAACTTATGTCAAATTGGTTTGCAGAAAAGTCTTCCTCAAACAATCATGTTTGAGTACACGTTCACTGGAATGACCTTTGGATTATGAAATAATCGTTTTCAAGTCCTTTGAGAAAGAAATTGTGGTCCATCACATGATTGTTGTAAGAACTGACACAAATGTCTTATAACAAATGAATCATTGGCAACTAATTGTTCCCCTTTTTCATAATAATTGCTAGTCTTCCCATCCAACCTCACAGTACAAAAATCTAGACCTCCTATAGTAATTAGGCCAATATGAATTTCCTTTGTGTGATTGTCGTGGGTAAACACTGTTCGAAGCAGCAAATCTGAGAGCCTCATGACTAATTTATGAATTTTCCTGGTCATGGATATCATGAATAATGCAAACCAAGTCGTAGTTTGGGGGCCTCCTTTGGTCTATAGCATTAAATGTTTCCTTCATAAGCTACATGCACAAATATTTAAGCAAATCATTTTGTCAATAGGTTCTACTCCAGATAGATGGAAATAGGGCTTTTATGTATTTTTAGTCCAAGATCATGTTAACTACGAATTGATAGGGAAATATATAGACATTTGACTCTTTGCTTCATTGTCAACTTGTTTTCTTTATTTCTTACTTTCAATTAGAACAACATTTCAAAATTGTATTAGTTGAATGCTTTTTTTTGTTACATGTTAGGAAATTTTCTAGTCCTGCAGATTAAAGAAATTGTCAATATTTGCCCTGGAAGAAGAATATTTCCATATAGTATTACTTTCGACAATTTGTTAAGAATGCATCTTAATTTTACTTGCAGACAACTTTTTAAGTTTGAACACTGAATTCTTTTGTTTTGGTTTGTGAGCTTATTTTTTAGTTTTCTTAGCCACTTTGTTTAGAAAGAAAATTGTCCCCGATCATCTTTTCCTATGATGATAAGGAGATAGATAATCTTTACATTTTTGTACACATGCAAATCAAAAAGTTCGGGAAGTTTTTTCATGAAAGAAATTTATTATTTGTCTTGAAATTTGATTGTATTCATGTAGGTTATTGTTAAAGAACTATTTATTTAGGTGGTTTATTATTATGATGCCATATATATTAAAATGGAATTTCATGCATAATCAAATGTATCAAATTAAACTAGATAACACTAGCAATTACATTGAGAGGTATAAAGGAACGCTGATATGAGGAGTGGGAGAATATAGAAGGCAATAATGAAGTGAAATATATGGACAATGAGATACAATTCAAGAATTTGAGTTTCTATATATCTTATAAAGAATGTCCAAGGGTTAAATTTAAGAAGAAAGTTACACTAACATAAATGTTCCAAAACAATGGTAATGGAAAAAGAAAAAGTGCAACTCTTCAAAATGTAGTCAACCTATTATTTTAATAACAAATTATAATTTTGGCCACATGAGGTGAGTTGAGTCATTGAAAGTAAGGCATAGTTACAACACCCATCAGGGTTTGAAGCCTCTTACCTCATGTGGACGTTTACCATAAAGTGGGTTTGTGAACCCCCACAAGGAGGTTGTTGCTCAATGAAAGCCATCATGGTCATTATGTAGAATTTCTTGCAAATTCTCTACAAATCTACCTCTAAGATCTATGTAGAAAATCTAACTGTAGATTAACTCAATAATCCAATATACCAAAGCAAAATACTATAATCTACTTCTCCTATCAACTTTGAGGAAGCTTAAAGATCGAGCTGAATCAGAGCTGAACACATATAGCCATAAGAAGAAGAATAAATGCACATGAAACACAGAAAATACTCAGGGGAAAGCCTCAGCTAAAAACCCCACTATATGTATTATCATACAAGGTGGAAATACATCAGAATTATACAAAGCCTTAGCTCTCACAGCTAGCCAGCTTTCAATACAATCCTCTTGGATGCTCATAGGCAATTAAAGCTTCTCACAAGCCTTCTCATCTGCCCTCCGAGCTCCTATTTCCTTGCGCAGTTTCTCCTGGGTGATCCTCCTGTTACCAAGTGGAAGACTGATCACTCACACTGATCCTACACCCTGTTAGAACTGTGCAATCCTCGAGGAATCTTTCCTTCTACATGCATGAGTTTCCTTTATAGGAGAAAAAATGCAATTGATAGTACATTGTCCTTGACATTTAGTTCAACTGGGTCTTTCTTAGAACAGACATGCATGAGTTTCTGATGAGGGAATATTTAGTTATCTGGAGTACACTTGTTGAGTGCATGCACGCATCAACTGACTGATGACTCACAATTAGTTCCTCAAACAATTTGAAACTAATTTAACTGGACTTAACTCAGTAAACTAAGCTAACTAATTACAACTCAAATATAACTCAATCTTATCTCCTTAATTAAGGGATAATCTCCTTAATTTAAGGGATAATTGTTGCATGACTTCAAAAAGACTTCTAACTTGAATTTCTCCAACTAATTAATCCATAATGAATTAATTAATTATTTCCAAGCAGCTGGTGAGACTAAATTCGATTTTAATTCACAATTTTAATTCAGGGACAAAATAAAATTGGAATTCCTAGATTCTATTTTTATCATTTCTTGTTGCTATTTTCAACACTCCCTCTCAGCAAGAAAGGAATTCAACTCGATCCTGATCTTGAACCTTTGGAATGTTCTGCATGCAACACTTCTCTCAAGTGTTGTTGCTCCACCAACTCCAGAAACAAAAAAAAAACATCCAACCTGAATCAGTATGATGCATCTGCCATCAAAGTCTCTGACTGCTATTGCCTCTATCAACTGAAAACTTTGTGCTTCTGCTGACTCTGCCTTTCTGCATTGTCTTCAATCCTTCTCTGCTGCTCTTCAATGACTGACTGCTCTAGCCTCTGTCACTTTGATCTCTGACTGCATCAATCTCACTTATTCCTCCCGCTACTATGTACTTTGGGCTCACGTAGCAAGGTACGATCCATGAGATAAAACCTCTCAATGGACCTTGCCCAATTTTAGCCTTTCTGAGACTATCACTTCACATCCCCCCACCTCACACCTAGAGGTATGGTTGCATGTGATCCCTCTGCCCACTTCTCCAATTGTGGCTCCTCCACAATTGTCTGAGACTTCTTCTAGGACTGCATGTTGAGAGGTAATTTACTCTCCCTCTCAACCACCAAGTCTCTAACATTTGCCTTGCTCCTCAAGGCTTTGCATGCATCTTGAACCTCAAGAGCATACAGGTTCTTAACTCGTGAACCGATCTGTTTCACCTGTCTCGTGGTGATGTGTCTAAGGAATGCCTTTCCTTTACTGAAGACAACATCGTAGCCTTTGTCCTCCAACATTGCGATCGATACCAAGTTCTTCTTCAGTCCAGGCACATACTTCACATCTGTCAAGATGATAGGAGCTCCATGCACCTTCTGAAAAGAAACCGTGCCCACTCCTGAAACACTATAACTTTTGTCGTCACCCATCTCTATGCGAATCTTGAGGTCTTTCTCCTCCAAGGTACTGAATAAACTTTTATCACCGGTCATGTGGAATAAGGCTCCACTGTCAAGATACCAACCACAACCCATCATTGATGACACCATGCATGCAATGAGGGTAAAGTCCATTTCGAACTGAGAGGCTAATGCCACACCTTCCGATCCATCCGAGGATCCCTTCTTGGACTTCTTCGATGGGCAGTTAGTCGCATAATGACCCATCTCGTGACAATTAAAGCATCTCACTTTAGACTTGTCAACCTTCTTCCCTCCATGAGAAGAATTCGATATGGAATGGGACACCTTTCCCTTCCCTTTCCTTGCCTTACTTGCGAAGGCCAGATTTTCTTCATCATCATCCTTGGATGAAGAACCATCTCATGTTCTCCTCCTGATCTCCTCCCACATGAGATCCGACCACAATCGTTCCCAATCTGGCAGTTTCTTCCTTCCATTCACAGAGTCCTGGTAGCTATTCCAGCTCTTTGGAAGGCCAAGGAGAGCGAGGCTCACCATATCATCATCGACAGTAGTTATTCCCACACTTCCAAGCTCATCTCTACAAGTGGTGAGCTTGTTCAGATATGTGGAAATAGTATTGCTGTTCTCCATCTTGATTCTTCGAAGCTTATCCTTGAGCACCAATTTCCTCTGGTTGCTACTGTTCTGGTAGAGGCCCTTCAACATCTTCCACATTGAATATGGAGTATCCTTCCCATGGAGACTCGAGACAATATGGTCTCGAACTCCCTCAAGGATGATCCGTCTTGCCCTCGCCACACACTTCTTCCATTCAGCCAACTCTTGTGCATTAGTTGAACCTGGCTTTGGGATTTCTTGATCAATGAAATCCTTCAAGCCGTTGTCTTCTAATACAACCTCCATGTGATCTTTCCATGCTATGTAATTCGAGCTGCCTTCCAAGGCATACTCGAGTCTCAAGCCATAGAACGCCATTGGCCAACCTTGAAGTATGATAAGAATTCGATTTGCACCTGCAACCCCAAACTTCAAACTTCGAATTCTCTTCTCTGTATACTGTTCACAGCTCCGATAAACTTAGCTCCAATACCATGTAGAATTTCCTGCAAATTCTCTACAAATCTACCTCTGAGATCTATGTAGAAAATCTGACTGTAGATTAACTCGATAATGCAATATACCAAAGCAAAATACTATAATCTACTTCTACTATCAAACTTGCGGAAGCTTAAATATCAAGCTGAATCAGAGCTGAACACATATAACCATAAGAAGAAGAATCAATGCACATGAAACACATAAAATACTTAGGGGAAAGCCTCAGCTAAAAACCCCACTATCTGTATTATCATACAAGGTGGAAATACATCAGAATTATATAAAGCCTTAGCTCTCACAGCTAGCCAGCTCTCAGTACAATCCTCTTGGATGCTCACAGGCAATCAAAGCTTCTCACAAGCCTTCTCCTCTGCCCTCCAAGCTCCTATTTCCTTGCGCAATTTCTCCTGGGTGATCCTCTTGTTACCAAGTGTAAGACTGATCACTCACATTGATCTTGCACCCTGTCAGAACTGCGCAATCCTCAAGGAACCTTTCCTTCTGCATGCATGAGTTTCCTTTATAGGAGAAAACATGCAACTGATAGTACACTGTCCTTGACATTTAGTTCAACTGGGTCTTTCTCAGAACAAACATGCATGAGTTTCTGATGAGGGAATCTTTAGTTATCTAGAGTACACTTGTTGAGTGCATGCATGCATCAACTGACTGATAACTCACAATTAGTTCCTCAAACAGTTTGGAACTAATTTAACTGGACTTAACTCAGTAAACTGAGCTAATTAATTACAACTCAAATATAACTCAATCTTATCTTCTTAATTAAGGGATAATCTCCTTAATTTAAGGGATAACTGTTGCATGACTTTAGAAAGACTTCTAACTTGAATTTCTCCAACTAATTAATCCATAATGAATTAATTAATTATTTCCAAGAAATTGGTGAGACTAAAATCGATTTTAATTCACAATTTTAATTCAAGGACAAATTAAGATTGGAATTCATGGATTCTATTTTTATCATTTCTTGTTGCTATTTTCAACACATTAATTCTAGTCAAGTGGTTAGGGACTCAAACAGATTTGAACCTATGACCTATGGCCTCCCCATTGACAACATGCCTTGAGTGGATGTCTCAACTTAAAAGAGGTAAGAGCCTTGAAGGTAGACTGTCATTTAAGGAAATGCATCACACAACATAACAAAGCCCTGATTTGAAGGTTTCCATCTTGCATTTTTGGAGTTGCCATCATTTAAGGAAATGCATCACACAACATAACAAAGCCCTGATTTGAAGGTTTCCATCTTGCATTTTTGGAGTTGCCAACCATTCCAATCTTAGGAAAACTACCAAACTTGTCCCTACATTTTTGGGTGCAAATTTCTTTGAAAGCCATAGGCAATGTTATTAGCGAGTTCATTTAAATTTCATGAGAGAGAGAGAGAGAGAGTTTCATTCTCATAGAGAAACTTATGTCAAACTGGTTTGCAGAAATGTCTTTCTCAAACAATCATGCTGGAGTACACATTCACTGGAAATGACCTTTGGATTATGAAAGAATCGTTTTCAAGTCTAGACGCTATCACATCCATGATGATTAAGATGCTTCCCACACAAAAAGGAGTCGTCAATGTAATGAATTTATTGCAATAGAAAACAAGCTGCAAAATGACAATTTTCAAGGAAGTAAATAGGAGAAGTAGGTGCAACTAGGATAGAAGGTTTGGCCATAGTGTTGGACAGTTGCTTAGGCAAGAAAAATTATCATGGACAAAAACTAGGCAAACATGCCCTCCTTGGCAATAAATGATTTTTTATGACTATGAGAAATCTCAAAATGTTTTAGAATTTACACCTGAGCATTTAAGAAAATTAGAGATGTTGAAGGAATAAGAACAAAAATATCAAAAAATAAAATCAGAGATGTAATGGTATAACTTTAGGCTTTCCAAGAATAATTTTGTGCATCCTCCTAGGCTCACATGCAATTATAAATATAGTGAATTGAATTGCAATGTATGACCTACCCTCTTGACACTAAAAACAAGGCACATAGTTGATTTAAGAATATCATTTAGAAATATCTCCATGCTTAAAGGAACATCACACAGTAATGAATGCATTTCTTCTTGAAGAATTTGCAGCCTCTTGTTCTAAACTCCTCGAAATATAGAGATGAATCTATCGTAAAGGTTTTCCTTGTTAAACAATGAACATTTGAATACTCTCACTCTTCAATTGAGGATTTTGATTGCAATGAATATGTTGATTTTTGTTGTCATGCTTATCTTGTTCTCTATCCCCGAGTAATGCTATTGTAAACTTTTCGCTGTTGGAAGACAACCTGTTGCCATGTTTATCCTTTGTATTATCCAACCATGAACTTAATATATTCCCTTTTAAGGTGATTCTCTACCATTACTATTGTTTTGAGACATTTATATTAGTATAACCTTTTTTTTAAAATTTAATAGTAAATATATAAAAACTCAATTTCTAATTGTAATATATTTCTTCCATTATTGCCTTTTTAATTTCCACACTCCCACTCCACCTCTTGGGAAATTTTTAGTTCCATGTAATGCGATGTCTGACGCATAATAACGTGAGTGACCTGCTTCACGCTTTGTGAATCCATCTCCTTGAATTTCGTTCACAAAATAATTTACACAAGTAATGCATTTGAATTGAATGGTAGAGATTGACTTTCAAAAACAACATCCTACCCGATTTCTGTTTTAAATTGCCAGCTGTATCAGGCTTAATTTTGTGTGAGAGGAGAGGCAATCCAAAGTGCAGAAAACGAAGATGGGTTTTTGGCATCTGTTCTTCTTTTGGTGTGTTGCAGCCCGAGGCTTAAATGCTTTTGAATTGGAGGAGCCCCAGTATACGGTTGTGCACACAGAGTCTGATTTTGAGATCAGATTTTACAGGGAAATAACTTGGATGTCATCTGCATCGCCACAGGAGGTTTCCTTCGAAAAGGCAACACGCCAAGGCTTCCACAGGTACCTCTACCCACACTTTTGTCTCCTTTCTCTACAAACAATTCAGATACTTTTAGGAATATTAGTTTAATGGCTATTTCAGTTTCTGCTGAAGCTGTTCCTCTGGTAAAATATCTCAAGCTCTGATGCGGTTTTCATATTCATTTTGGAGTCAATTTGTTGGATATTGGAGTATCTGGAATTTGGTTGTTGGGTTTTGGTGGATTTCTTTATTCATTTGAAGTGGGCCTGTTGTCGCATAAAGTGTGCATTGTCGCGGTGCTTAGACACTTTATGCGGCAACAGGGTCTATCTCTCAAAGTAGAATAGGAAAGATAAGATTCGAGGTTTTGAGAGCTACTTAAGGTCGTATGGGTTTCCTTGATGTTATAGTTCTTTGTTTACATTTACTAGCTTCCCTTTCTATTAGGTTGCCTTGACTGGCCTAGATTTCTTGCCCAATGGGGCTTCTGAGAGGCCATAATAGCTCATGAGTGCCTGAAATTATCGCCTCAAATGTTAATTTTTTTCTGTTGCATGTTGGTCCTGTTGTCTCCACTGAGTACGGAGAAAACCCTCAGTATGGTAACACCAAAACAACCCTGAAGTTTGTTCCGAAGGTGTATCCCAGTGGATATTTCAGTTTCTGAACATAAGTTTATTTATTATGGATATGCACAACACACTGCTCGGCTACTTCGTAGGTCACATTTTTCTAGAGGACGGGATCAAGGATTGGATGAAGAAAGGTGTGGGAACCTCACGGTTGGGACTTACAATTGCCAGAGCACTCGGAGCTTGACCAAAGTCTTTTGCTGGTTTCATTTTCCTAATAAAGTTACATGTAATGAAATGTTGTTGCAGTCCATGTATTGGTAGGAATACCTTTAGTTTTCTTTTGTCGCTGGTTTTAGGGCTTCTCTTCTGAACAGAGTGTTGAACTTTGCTGTCCAGTGTGGATGAAATTCCCAAGCCAACCCATGCATCTTCTGCCATTTCTTGAGCATATTTCCTAGCCACTTTGTGGCTTTATTTTTCATAAGCCTAAGAGTGAGTGTTCTAACTTTCAATCATTGCCCTCAAACAGATTTTCCGTAAGACGGAATGTCCCAAGACCTTGAGGGATATGTCTTGATTAGAGTCGGCAATAAGATGTTCAGGCAATCTTTTAGATACATTAATATGCCAAATTCATGTTTTAGATGCCAGGGCCATGACTACAAAATCAGGGTTCGCATCTCATGGCCAAACCTAAACCCCTGTAGCCCCGAGATTGTTCCATAAATCTAAACCCCTGTAGCCCCAAGATTGTTCTATAAACAAATGACTTGCCCACGCGTCTCATGAACACAGATCCTTGTGCAAAAATAAACTTGGTATTCTGCAATTAAAACAATCAACTGTTCATGTAATTCAGAGTTATGCTGAGACCATGCTTCTCTTCAGGCTACCCTCCAGCGGGCATGAATAAATTCTGTTTCCAGACTTGGTTCAATGCTTGGCTGCTTTGATTATGGTGCCAATGCCAATTTCCCAGTTATGGGGAACAACTCCAAGGCTGTGATGCCTACTCTGTCTTGACAATTCTGTGCCCAAAAGGAACAATATACTGTGCTACAATGCCAAATACATACTGCAAGCTACAACTCTATTAACATCGAAAGGTCAAACAGTGTAAAGAATGAATCAAACTCTGTTGTTTTAACAATAAGCAAAGAATTATTCAAACTCTGTTGTGTTAACGATAAGCGACGCGCTATGTGGCTTAAATGTGCAATCACAGCACTTAAACCGATTGTACGTCTGCCCACTCATACATGTGCCTTTGGGGAATTTAAACATCTATTTATTAAAATATTAAAGCCCAGCCTTTCGTTCTACCCATTGCCCATTAATTAAAACCAACGATCGCAACAATGATAGGCTGTGGGGGTCAACTGGGCATTCACATCAACCGATAATTTGATCAATGGGTTAATGAACCATAGGTAAAACTATGCATGGCCAGGGCTTATTCGATACCCATTCTTGTACAGGTTCACAGCATAATAGTAAGTTTTTGAGTACGGATATTGATGCTAATATGATTTGGTACAGAAAAAAAATGAAAACATCTAGTACAGCTAAAATTTTAATGTAATATTCATTTTTCATAAGGAATTTGAAATATATCTTAAATTTGAAACATATATTCATATGACAATCTGACACACACACATATGATGTGATCATCTTCATTCCTTCACTATTGTTGTGATAATTATTCATGTTAAAAAACAGAGTTTAACATAGGTATTTGACATAAAAGCACAAATGAAATAGATCTTAGATCTTAGAGAGACAAATTTAAATCAGAAGTTAAATAAATAAATCAGAATTCGTAACTTCGAAAGATTGGCTGCCACTACTACACCAGATACAACTATTTCGTAAATGCCATGAACTGGCCAGTTACAACTTACAACACGTCTTCAGAGACTTGAACCCATGCAGCTGGGAAACAGATTGTTCGCCAAATCACCCACGCAGCTGGGGAAACAGATTGTTCACCAAATCACTCGAGCTAAGATCCTTTGACTTCTTTCCACAACTTTCTACTGGGAAATATATGAAGCAAAAACTGTCTCTGAATGCCTTTTCGCTTGCAAAAGTCAACGGACTTATTAGAGCTGAATTTACCTCCATTCTCAGTGCAAAGGGCCTTAAAACAAATTCCTTCTCGACACCTACATTTAAGACTTTGAACTCATAAAAAATATAATATTTCTCTTTAATAAAATAAAGCACGATCTTTCCCAGGGGGCAGCTCAATTGGTGATCAAAGTAAGGTAAAATCTGTGAAAACTGAGAGACCCAAGGTTCAAATCCCCCCGGTTGTGACCCGGTTTACGGAGAGGACAGGCTGTAGATCTCCAAAGGTTTACTAGTAGATATGTGTCAGGTGGGCTGCTGGGTTTCTCTGGGATACCAAAAAAATAAAAATAAAAAATAAATAAATAAAATAAAGCACAATCTTCTGCATATTGCATTTACAAGAAACGTAAAATGCCTTGCACTGGCCACTAATACGTTCCTCAGAGGACTGTAGATAACACCGTGGACAAGTTTTAAAATACATTTGGCTCTTCAAACCTTTCCTTAATCAAAATTTAAATAGATACCATTTGCTTGCTATACATGCGTTGCCAGCCTCTCCCTTCTTCTCACAGAGATCTGGTATTTCAACTATCAATATAGTATTATACCTTTCATCAGTAAGGAAAGATACTAAAAATTCAATTGCCTGTATTTTTGATGCCATAAATTGTTGTTGTTTCTATTCCTGCCACTAGTCATCAAGGCATGCGATTCTGCTACTTCATCAACCACAAGCCTGTACAACTCTTTTTATTTTATATGTGATGCAATATTCTTAGAACTTCTATTATCAATTAGGAAGCATCTTTCTCTAGAAATATCACATCTACAAATTGATTATGCTTTATATTTTCAGTAACTGAAAGCAGAGTTACTTCAACTAGGAATGCAATCCACATTCTTAAACATGAGGATCCTAAGTCTCAACTTAATATAGACGTTGCCACACCCTTCTAGAAAGTACTCCCTCCCATTGCAAAATCACCATTTCCTACTTGGTTTTGTCTTCCACAAACTCAACAAACCAGTCAATATTTTTCCTACTTGGTTTTGTCTTCCACATACTCAACAAACCAGTCAGTTTTGGCAGTTATATGCTTCGAAGTGCTGGAATTAAAGTACCAATCCTTTGATTTAATTCCCACTTGAGATGCCATAAAAGCATAAAACTCTTCTTCTTTATGTTTTGCAACATCAGCTTGCTTCTTTGCCCACTATGCATTGGCTGTCTCGCTCATCCCGCAACCTTTTCCTACATAGTTTTTTTTATATGACCAAATTTTCCACAATAATAGCACTTCACTCTTTTGCTGATTTCCCTGAACCGGAAGGTTTGTGGTTGTTGCTTTTATTTTCCCTCTTGCTTCTACTTCCCTTTTCCCTTAATCTTTGCTGCAAAGGCATTGCCTAGTGCTCCACTATTGGTTCTAAATTGTTTTTGTTATTGTTCTTTTGCAAATTTCACAAATGTCATGTCAATAGATTCCAAAGTGAGAATCAAGGTTTCAACAAATTTGTCAAAAAAGGGTGGCAAGCAGACTGCTCTAAACAATGTTGCAAATATGGGTCGGGAATATAACATCGAGGATCCAGAACGAAACGTATTTCAAATATTGGAAAATATCAGCAAAGCATAGACTTGGACCTGAAAAACAACAACTTGGATAAATCAGGAAAACTGAAGATATTTTTGCAACATGGATCTTCCTCATCTACTATTCCTATTGCAAGCAGTTGATCCCATACATCTTTCGATTTCAGCAAGTTTTTTGAAATTGAATTATCCTCCATCTTCATCAAAAGCAACAAAATTTTAAGTTAAAATCCCTACTTTTATCTCGAGTGTCATGTGGTTCCCACAATCTCAACCAAACTTTAAAGGCATCCTCTGCATATTGATGCACTTATAGGAACATATCACCAGCCATAAACAACTTTATCAATATCACTGCTTCTTAGTTCTTTGTTATTGGAATCAAATTTTCTCCACTGATCTTCATCATTAGGATCTCTCTGGTCCTTGTAAGTGACCGCCTCTCACAATCTCCTGTATTGGAACTTGGAAGATGTCAATCATACGTTCCTTTTAGACTTTAAAGTTGTGACTGTTGAACTTCTAAATTGAATCCAACAGTAGGTTCGAAAGACTCGCTGTCCTTTCAATGGAAAAACACCAAGTACCAATGGAATAATCAAGCTAACCTCAAAAAATCTCAAAAATACCTCCAAAAATTATTGTGTGCTTATACTTGATAGTATCACCAGACACCTCGACACTGCTCTGGCATCAATCTAACACCACCGTCTTCTGAACAGAAAACAAATTTTCATTTTTTTGTCTAGGAAAAATTTAGTTCAAGATTCTGAAAAGTCGTGAGCAAAAAAATCGATTTACTGCCCATGTTGAACATGTCTATTTCTGCACATGTTAGTGCGCTACTGCTGTAGACATCAACAAATAATTACACGGGATTTTGCTAGCATCAACCTAGAAAGTCATGCCCATTTTATGCACTGCCTGCTTTGAGATTCATGCCCACATGTCAGTATGACTCAGTCCTCAAATTCTGTGTATTGTGCTTGGTTTTTTTGGGCTTTGTCTACCAAGGCCACAATTTTGCCCGGAAGGCTATTTTTCACTGGATTCCGACATTTTTTTTCAAAAAATCCAACCATAGCGGTGTTCGAATTGTTCTTATGATGGTGAAAATGGATCCAGCACCATCAAAAACTCCTGGGGCACCCAAAGTCCTGAGGCTTGATAGCTGCAACCCAGATTTCCCGAAATTTCTGCTGGGTTTTGTCAAAGTCGTGCCAGAATTTCCACTATTTTCTGGGCAAAAATGTGGCCTCGGTAAACTACTCTGTTTTTTTGTGCTATCTCTTTGATTTATGTGTGCTATCCTCAGATTCTGTGCACTGTCTCTTAGAATTTTGTGTATTGTGCTTGAGTTCTGCGCATTGTCATTGAATTCTGTGTGCTGTCATTTTGTAATGAGGTTTGAACTTTGTATACAGAAATGAAGGCGCAGATTAAGATGGCAGTTTGTGGAAACAAAGGAGATATATCAAAATGAATGTTCACTGCTTCGAGATTAAAAACCATCCTGAACCTGTAGAGAGTTGATATTCTCTCAACAATGAATCACATAAGTTGATTGAAATTTTGAGTGTTACAAGGAATTCCTTGACATTACATAAGTTGATTAAAATTTTGACAAGGTTACAAGGCAGTCTTTGACAACTATACATGACTTAATGAACAATGGTAAGTTGCTGTGTAGCACGTTGGGATAGATTGGTTCAGAATAGCTCAACAAGGGCCAGGCTGGATGGGAATGAATAAATAAATAAAATTCTCTATCCTGAGGTAGACATGGGAAACTGTTAAGGTTTCTACATGACATGAATTTTACTAAGGTTATGTTGAAAATAGTAGCAAGAAAGGTCCTTCTTTGATTTTTGCCTTAGTCAAAGAGACCAAGAAGCAGTTTTCCTTAGCATGCTCGAGTTCCTAAAAGTTAGGGCGAGTTCCTAAAATTTAGGACGAATTCCTGAAAGTCAGGGAGAGTTCTTATAAATTAGGACGAGTTATGACGCAGTTTGACTTAAGTGCAGGAGTTGGAGTCTCTGTTCGTTTGTCTGCTAGTGCGAGTTATCTTTTGGAAAATGACAAGTGCGAGCTTCAGTTTCTAATTGAGGCAGGACGAGTTACATGAGTCAGTTAGATTCAGTTAACTTAGCAATCACAAGTCCGAGTTCCCAAAATAAACTTGCCAGATTTAGCTGATGCGAATTGCTTATGAGGATGAAGGCACATAATTGATTCATTGTTTTGTGAGCACGATTTGGTGAGACAAAGCAATAGTGAGCACAGGTTTGAATGTGTGTGAGCCTATGAGTGGAAGAGTGTGCAAGAAGAGCTTGTGCACAGATTGGTAGAGGCCATTTTTCCCTTGGGAATTGCACAAGCAATTAGGAAGTATTTCCCAGTTAAATGGGGGCAACCTATGTGCATAAATTGAGGGAAGTATATCATGGGTCGTGTAGGTGTTTCAAGCTTAGGACAAGCAGAGAAAACCAGATGGGTTTCCAGTGAAACAAAGTTGTATTGTAAGAGATCTGTTGCTCATTCTCTATCATTAAAATTCTCAATCAAGCAGAGGGTTTTCCCAATTGGGTTCCCTATAAATTTTTGTGTCTTGATTATTGAGTGACTGTGTTTATTTCTGTTCTTATTCCGTTGCAAATAAGTAGAGAAAATCTGTGTCCTAATGAAAAGAAACTAGCTTTCAGATTGTTCAATTAGAGCAGTGGCAAATTTTTATGGATTTTCTACATAGTATCAGAGCAGCAAATAGAATCGAACAACACACAAATTTCTGATTTGAGAGATGGCCACAACAGGGTTGAGAGATCAGGATAGACTTGATGGCGCCTCGAACTTTGGTGTTTGGAAAGTCTAGATGTCATTCTTGTTGGATGAATTTGGACTGAAGGATTATGTAGAGAAAGGTGTTGCAGAACCTTCAGATCCAAACCAGTTACAATAGTTCCAAAGGGAGATGGCCAAATCCAAGAGGATGGTCCTAGATGGACTTTGGGATCATATAGTTCCGCATGTTTCTGTTAAGGATACTGCAAAAGAAATGTGGGATGTCGTTGTGAAGTTATACTAGGATCCATCTGAGAATCGTAAGATGATTCTCAAGGAGAAGCTGAGGGTGACCGCGATGCAAAAGGATGAGAATGTAACTTCCTATCTCACTAGAGTTTAGAATTGTCGTGATGAGCTAGGAGTTGTAGGAGAGAAACCAAAGGACAATGAACTGGTGTGAGTTGCTGTAAACGAGTTTACCAAAGAGTCGGCTATTTTCGTTCAAGGGATTACTGGACGAGATAAACTGCCAGATTGGGAATGACTATGGAGTGATTTCACAAAGGAGGAGATCAAACTCAGTCTTGTTGAGAGCAGTAGTGGCAAGGGGTTGAAGGTTGGGAAGGAAGAGGGGAATTTTGCTCTTGCAAGTAAGGGGTAGGGCAAGAAGGGCCAAGGAGAGGCCAAGTCTAGTCAAAAGGGAAAGAAGAAGGATCTAGGCAAGATCGAGTGCTTCCATTGCCATGAGTTTGGGCACTATGTTACTAAGTGTCCAAATTGGAAGAAGGAGGAGTCCAGTGAGGATCATGTTGTTGCATCAACGGAGGTACATGCATTTTTTTGCCTAGTTCGAGAAATATTTCTCATTGATTGCTTGCATGGCAAGCTCAACAAGTAACAATATATGGTATATTGATCCAGGAGCATCCTTCCACATGATCGGAAACAAGAAATATTTCAGCCACCTGAAGGAGAAGGACATGCAGTTTCAGATTGAGCTAGGAGATGATGGTCAGTATGTAACTAGAGGAGTTGGTACTATTAGTTTTCAGAGGGAGTCAGGTAATCCTCTTCATCTCACAGATGTTCTCTATGTTCCAGGATTGAGGCAAAATCTTGTTTTGGTAGCTACCTGATGAGCCTCATAAATGAGTAATTATATGGGCTCATTTTACCTCCTAACTTAGTCAAATCAACCATTCTCTTAGTTTATTGTATGATTTTCTGATTATATTTATGCTTATAGAGTGAGTTGAGTTAGTTATTGTGCCATGTGGTCTAACATGTATTTAATGCAGATTATTGATGAGTTTTGAGGTCAAAGTCAAGGATCCAGTGGACAAATGGCAGCAATAACTCGAAGTGGACAAAGGAGAGGACTTATAGGAGGGAATCCCCCTCATTCATTACTCCTCACTTCGAATTCCCCTTCATTCAGCTTGGAGTATAAGCAGCCAAATCTTGCACTAGAAGGTAGCGGAGCAAGTGGAGGATGATTTATGATTATCTCGAGTTTTGGGAGCCAAGCCTCCCTTATTTTAAGGAAGTTGTTGGTAGCTTCATTTGTATAAGTAGAAAGCCCTAGGGCCTCACTAGGGTCGGATTTTTGTTGGATTTTTGCTTATGTAAACCCTGCTCAACTTCGAGCTTATTATTTTGTGGCAGTTTCATGTAATCTTGCTATTGTTTTGGAAATAAAGATGGAATCCTTTTTGAGTTAGCACTGAGTTACCTCAGAGGGCTGAAGCTCTTGGGTTAGGGCCCAATTCAAGCAGCCAAGCTCCTCTTTATTTGTATTTGTATGTTTTATTTCTGTTTGTAGATTAGGTTGTTGTTAGATGTATTTCTTTTATGGTTAAGAATAGGTTGCTTTTGATGATTCAGTAGTTTGCTTCCATTTATGCTTTTTGTAGCAGGTTAAGCAGTGATAAAGAAAAGATTCAAAAGGCTAGCAACAATGCCTTGGCCTCTCTTCCTCCCTTTGGGACCATGATTTGAGGCAAAGACCCTCTTGCTGCCCCAAAAACACAGATTTTCTTCATTCATAGGACTTCTAGTGTTTGCAGCTTTTGTAGTAGGTTAATAGTCTAGTTTTGTTTTGCTTTAGATTTTCTTCATCATGCTTTCCTTTTTTGCAACATTCCTCAGCGTTTACTTTCATAGATCATAGTATAGACTAGTTTGGTGCAAAACTCTGTTTTTCTAGATGCACTCTTTTCATTGCTTGTTTGATCTTATTGGTTGATTGTTAGTTCCTTTGCAGCAGATCTCTTCTAGCAGCAAGCCAGCCTATCAGCCATCCCATCCTCTATCTGATCCATGCCCTACAGGTCGTCCAAGTCTCACCTGAATTCTGCCTTAGTTTCCTGCATTTTCCATAGAACTTCTTCTTCTCTCTTTGAGCAAATCTAATCATCTTTCTCTCTCTTGGTGGTTCATGGTAGACCATAGGCGCCCTAACACCTCATTCCAACCTTCATCCACCTCTTTCACCCACTCTCACACTCTCAAAACTGGTCTCGGCCCCCTCTTGTAGGCCTCCTATAGAATGCTGTTTTTCCTCCTGTAGATTTCTTGTGTCCTCCTGTAGACTTTCTTGTACGCTTCCTTTTGAAGGCTGACTGTGGGAAAAGCCTCCAGAAGGCCACCTGAGACCTCCTAGGACCCATCCACACCATCCTACACCCTTTCAAGTCCCAAAACCGCCCTTCATCACCACCTATTCGCTGCCACATTCACACACAATAAATTACATGCATGTCAAATTCACATAGAAATACATAAAAATCCAAAAAGATGTTTTTTACTTATTTACTTCTAGAAATAGCATAGTTAGATGTTGTTTACTTCCTTGAATAGGTAATGGCATTCCTTTCATGGTTTTCATAGCGCTTTCTGCAAAAGTAGAATTAGTTGGTTAATTAGGATTCACTAGTTTTGCTTTACATTTCAGTCTTTTTCCTTTCTGCAGTTAGAATAACATCTATCTTTCTCTCATTTCATCACATATAGAGCTTCTTCTAGAATCCATATAAGTTGGCTTGAGCTCCTAGTGATCTTGCGTCGGCTGACCAAGTGAAAATCTGCAGTAAGAACTAGTACTTGTGAATACAGCACCGATGCTTCCAAGTTTGTTACAAACTACTGGGTTGATAAGAGTAAAGTAGACAGCTTAGGAGTTGCAACATTATTGCTGTAATATTGGTGCTCACCACTACCCTTGAGGACAAGGGATATGTTATCATCTTCAATAGAGGTAAGGTGTACCTCCAACACTTAGCTTATGGATGTAAGAAGCAGATAGGTGTGACGGTGAAGAATCTCTACAAGTTGTAGCTAGAGACAAGTGCAACTTTGAGTAGTAAGGTAGGAGAGCTAAGAGTAGAGAAGTGGTGGTTGAGTGAGAGTAGGATAAAGCTCTCAAGATGGAGCCTCAACCATTATCTCAGTTTGAGCCTAAGTTAGTTGGCAATTGGGCCGAACAATAGGATGATGAGGACCATAGCCCAGGGAGAGTGGAAGGAACCACTTAGTCAGAGACTTATAGTATTAAGAGACTTAAAAGGGTACATGGTACTTATGACTGAAGTGATGGACTCACAGAACATGGTGGGAAAGAACAAGTCTTCTGATCAGGTTTTGCAGAAGAAAGCAGGGAAGTCTTCTAGTTCAGAGAGAGTAGCTGCAACAACAACGGAGAACATGGTAGTGTTAGACACAGAAAAAGGTGGACGAGCTTCTTCTAGAAGCACCTTCCTCGCTAAGAGGGGGTGTTGAAAATAGTAGTAAGAAAGGTCCTTCTTTAACCTTTGCAACTGCTCTAATTGAGCAATCTGAAAGCTAGTTTCTTATTTTCTCTACTTATTTGTAGTGAAATAGGAACACAAATAGACATAGTCACTCAATAATCAAGACACAAAATTTTTTAGGGAACCTAACAGGGAAAAACCTTTGCTTGATTGAGATTTTATTGATAGAAAATGAGCAACAAACCTCTTATAGTACAACTTTGTTTCACTGAAAAACAATCTGGTTTTCACTGCATGTCCTAAGCTTGAAATTGAAATTGTATTTTTCCCTCCTTGAATTGCAACTGACCCATAATACTTATTGATCATAATAATGTGAGCTAGGGAATTTCTCACTAGCTGCCAAATTTAATAGGAGTTAGGTAATCCTCTTCATCTCAGAGATGTTCTCTATGTTCCAGGATTGAGGTAAAATCTTATTTTGGTAGCTACTACCCTAGAGGACAAGGGATATTATATCATTTTCAGCAGAGGCAAGGCGTACCTCCAACACTTAGCTTTTGGATGTAAGAAGCAAACAGGTGTGAGGGTGAAGAATCTCTACAAGTTGCAGGTAGAGACAGATGCAACTTTGAGAAACAAGGCAGGGAGAACTCAGAGTAGAGAAGTGGTGGTTGAGTGACATCAGGATAGACCTCTCAAGAGGAGCCTCAACCAGTATCTCAGTTTGAGTCTAAGCTAATCGACAGTTGGGCCGACTTGTGGGATGATGAGGAGCATAGCCCAGGGCGAGTGGAAGCAACAACTCAATCAATGACTCTCAGTATAGGGAGAGTTCGAGTCAAGTGGGCAGAGGTTTTGGTTAAGGGAGATCAGAAGAGAGTTGAATCTTCCAGTATCACTTCTAGCCAGAGGAAGCAGCCACATAGGTACACAGGGTACATGACACTTATGACTAAAGTGATGGACTTGTAGAACATGGTGGGAAAGAACAAGTCTTTAGATCAGGTTCCGCAGAAGAACGTAGGGAAGTCTTCTAGTTCAGAGGGAGCAACTGCAACAACAAAGAACATGGTAGTGTTGGAGACATATCTAAGTGGACAAGGTTCTTCTAGAAGCACCTTCCTCACTAAGAGGGAGTGTTGAAAATAGTAGCAAGAAAGGTTCTTTGATTTGTGCCTTAATCAAAGGGACCTCAATGATTTTCTCCTTGACATGCTTGAGTTCCCTATAAGTTAGGACAAATTCCTATAAGTTAGGATTCATTCCTAAAAGTTAAGACGAGTTATGAAGCAATTAACAGATGTGCAAAAGTGGAAGGCCGAGTTTATTGTCTTCTAGTGCGAGTTAATTTGGGAAAAGGACTAGTGACTGAATCTCAAGTTCTAGAATTGAGATGAGATGAGTTGAATGAGTTAGTTCAACTCAGTTAACTTATCAATCACAATCAATTTCCTAAGATATAATTTGCTAGATTTAGACATTTGAATTGTTCTAAAAGGAGGAACTGTTGGACACCTAATCCGCTAAGGGTTAAGGTGTGGAAGTTGGACAGTCAAAGGGAGTCCAAGAGATGTTGGGAGATGAATCCAATAGTCTCAAGAATGTATTATAAATATACATCTATGTTAATAGTAAAAGCAATTCACTGTTATATCATTTATGACTGTTTACATTCATGTGCTGCTGACATGGTATTAGAGCAGGTGTTCTCCTGCCCTACTCCAATTTGAGCCACTATTTTCTTGTGGCCTTCTTTTATGTGTTTGTTGCCAGACCTAGGCGTTGTCCAGACTCTTCCAAATTTGCACCGGTTAGTGCGCAGGACCTAAATTTGGCTCTCTTCCCCCACTAAATCCTGGTATGTACGTTGGGTTTCTCTGTGCGTTGATTGAAGCTTGAGGTTTATATGCTAAGCTGTATTGGCATTGATTTGTTGTGTGTTACTCTGCATTGAATTTTATGAAGTTAGTCGTTTCTCTGCTAGTCTCACCTGTAAGAGTTGTCATTACCCTGCTTAACATTCTCTCAACCAATTCTACATTTTTGTCTGTCCTGCAAACTTGTGTTCTGACCGACACCATAATCATCATATCTATCAATACACCTACCTGATGGTATCAAATCGCTTGCAAACGGATCCACGTTGTGGCAATTTTGTAAAAGATTGCTTATACAGATCCATGTTGTGGCAGTTATATATTGAATACATTGGATCCTTACCTAAATTCTTACGTTGAGGGAATTCTGCTAATGTCATTGCATTAGCTACTCTGGTATGTAGAGATATCAATT
This sequence comes from Pinus tabuliformis, assembly GCA_031772625.1. Lineage (NCBI taxonomy): Eukaryota > Viridiplantae > Streptophyta > Pinopsida > Pinales > Pinaceae > Pinus > Pinus tabuliformis. Next base: position 251,507,776 of record CM062804.1, read on the forward strand.
CAATTCCATGAAGAATGTGTATGGTGAGCAATAATCGTGGTAAATCGAAACTATAGCGACAACAAAACTTGACAATCCCTGTTGTAACATCTCTGTGCCTACTCCTCACCAACAACCTTTCCATTCAGTTCTTAGTGTCTGTCTCGTTGAATTTCTCTACGGTTTCTAGCGTCGACACTAGTAGGCTTTGTTCAGAACTGTAGGAGCGAATCTTTACGAGTGCTGGTGGATTAATTTGAAATCAAGAACTTCAAATTCCTTTGGTGTTCTGTGACCCATGTGCACACAGTCCCTTGGATGATTCTTGATGAAGGAATTATTCATAATTGCCTTGATCATGGCTCCTCTTCTGCCTCTCCAAAGGAAAGGCCATGGAACACAATGAGATGTTGTCATCTGTTGTGTAGTTAGTCCTGGAAATATATCTCCTATTGAAATCAGTACTGCAGCAAAAAAAACAAGAAGCTTATCTCCATTTGTCCAAGCTAGGTTATTACAGTAAGACATAAAAGTCCTTCTGAGTTCTTCATCGTCTACCATGACCATGGAGCGAAGCGGAATCTAGGATAATGGAGAGGATGACAATTACTGCTGAGCTCAGATGAAAAAATAAAATTGCATCGCTCATCCTAACGGAAGCGTTGTATTTGCATATATTTAAGTGCGCTTGGGCTGCTTGGCATATCCAACGCCGTGTAGCAGACGATTTGGAAGGTGGCTTGGTTCGTGCCCCCATTGTTGGCTCTAATACTCTTTTGTTTGTCCTTTAAGCTTGAGACAAACATTGACTTTTTGTTGAAGAAAGCAGAAAGGACACTACTAATCTCAAAACTAAATATAAGAAAGAGGTGTGATAGGAAAAGCTTTGAATATTAGTGGGTGATGTCTCTAAAATAGAAATGGCACTAATGACCGTCTCAAAAGTTTGGTTTAAAAAAATGCAAGATTTTATACCACAATTTTGTTGAACTAAACAAAAAATATTTTGGTGCTGCTATAATGAATTCAGCAGAAAGACATACAACCAACAACAATTTAAAAAATAGAGCTAGAGCTGGCCACGGAGAGGGATTCAACCTTCTGACAATTATACAGGAGCTAAGCCATCAAGAACTAGACACATTGTTTGCATTTTCCATAAGCATCCACTGTTGCACGAATTATTGAATTTCAAAGCATTGAGAAAAGGCAGAGATCGAGGGTTAAATAAAGTTGTATAGAAATATCTTTATGCAGAGATGTGATAGACGAAAGGAGTGTGTCCGGAAGCTAATATTTCTCTTGAATGGGCAGTGTATATCAACATGCTTGCTTACAACACTTCAGGCAACGACTTGGGCCACAATGCATCTTATTCTTGCACATAAGAGTTTCGACCATGTGTCTGGATATTACAAAATGCCAAAGAACTAGACCACTAAAGATGTCGATTTGAACTCCAAAGGAAGTCTTCTTGTCATTTGAGTTAAGTGCGTGAACACACACCCCAATAGGAACCTCCAATTTAACACACAGTCCAGACTTCTACCAATGTATATATATGCGCATTTTTTTAACGCTCCCATTCAATACCAATGCGTGCCCATCATATTTTCTTGGTGTCCATTCTGCTTTCTTCAACAAAATGTCAATGTTTGTCTCAAGCTTAAAGGGAAAACAAAACGGTATTAGAGCCAACAATGGGGCGAACCAAGCCGCCTTCCAAATCGTTTGCTACATGGTGTGGGATATGCCAAGCAGCCCAAGCGCACTTAAAAATATGCAAATACAACACTTCTGTTAGGTTGAGCGACTGCAACACCATTGCCTTTGGCACCTCGAATTTTATTTTTTCATCCGAGCCCAGCAGTCATTGTCATCCTTTGCATTATCCTAGATTCCACTCTGCTCCATGGTCATGGTAGACGATGAAGAACTCAGAATGACTTTTGTGTCTCTCTGGCTACAACTCTGAGTTAGGCAACAGGTGCAGGTTGTGGCTCAGGCTCGCTTGATGTGGCTTTGAAGCTTGTATATGACCTTGACTTATTAACTAGCAGTGAGGGAAGTATTAACTGTGGTATTAACTAGCATATGGACAACGTATGGGAGGAGGCAATAGGGCATGTAACAGTGACCACCATTCAACGTAATAGCAGAGTAGGAACAACGTATATAAATAATTGTTTATATATACTAACACTCCAACACTCCAGCATATTCACAACACAGACACAGTCATTAAATATTGACATACCATTCACACAGGAGAGCTTTAATGCACCTTTGTTCCACGCTTACCACACCACAAATCCTCCAAGCAACACCCTCATGTGTTCAACATCTCCAGGCAACAGGCTATAAATGGGAGCAGAAAACTCGCAGAATACAAGTCTAAAAAAGGGACCTGTGCTCTTGCTAGACTTAATGGAGCATTAGAGCTTTTGAAAACTCTGATACAATCTACTGTTGATAACACAATCCAAATCAGTATGGAAACTCTCTTGGATATTGGAACCTGTTTGCAAAATGCACATGAAAAGATAGAGTTTTTGCAACTTGAATCACAGTTACAGAGATGAATTACAGCAGCATAAGCATCATGATACCCATCAACAACCAACAAGTGGTCAAATCAGTAACATTGAGGTTGACTCCCATCATGTGCCCATTTTAGGAGCAAATTTGCATGCAGATGCAGAAATTCAGCCTGCACTTCCCAAACCCATCATTAGACCTTGGGAAAAAGTTGTTAGCAATAAGCAAAGAACAGGTCTTGGATATGACAAGGATGTGTCCTTTCATATTCCGGACTACTCCAAGGCCATCAAATTTCTGAGTGCTAGGTTTCTTCATGGCAGTTCACCTTCAACTGTTCTAGATTCTGCTCCTCTTCCACAACAACAACAACAAAATGTTATATGCCAACATTATGACCGAGTTGGCCATATGAAAGATCACTGTTTTGATCTTCATCCTTGCAAGCATTGTGGTCAGTGTACTCATTCTTCACACAGATGCTTTAAAAACAAGCCTCCTGCAAGAACAAAGATTCATTTTGGATGGATCGCTTCTTGGCAATGGGCTTTAACAACCAAGAAGATATTTCGCTCATACAACAGGATTTGTTCTCGAATATTGAAAAGTCTTGTAGTGCAGATCTCTTCATCTTCTCACCTTGTATCTGACAGGGGGGAAGTCAAGGTCATATACAAGCTTCAAAGCCACATCAAGCGAGCCTGAGCCACAACCTGAACCCGCTGCCTAATTCAGAGTTGTAGCCAGAGAGACACAAAAGTGCAAGTGAGCCTGAGCCACAAACTACTATACCAGATTCAAAGTTGTAGCCAGAGGCAAAGATGCCCTTGAGTATGCCTTTGGTTGGTGGTCAACTTTAAACCATCTATGCGGGGTTGAGACCTCCTCTTTAGGTTGAGCTTCTCCCTCTTCAAATAATTGGGGACACTTCCTCTAGCAAAAGACTTTAGCTTCTTGCTAGTTTTGGAAGAGTTTCGGGAACTGCACTATAAGCGTTCTAGTGTTGGTGGTTATCCTTAAACCACCCCTTTATACCACCATTTCAGAAAGCACATTCAGCCTAGTGCTGCCATGCATATTTGCACATTTTGTATTACAGCTCTCTTCTTGGACTCACACATACCCCTTCAGATAAAGGGGGGGAATGTTGGACGCCTAATCCGCTAAGGGTTAAGGTGTGGAAGTTGGACAGCCAAAGGGAGTCCAAGAGACATTGGAAGATGAATCCGACAGTCACAAGAATGTATTATACATATACATCTATGTTAATAGTAAAAGCAATTCATTGTTATATCATTTATGACTGTTTACATTCATGTGCTCTTGAGTCCTGACAAGAACGAAGGCACAATTTTAATCATTCTTGAGCACAACTTTATGAGCTTGTGCGAGTATTGAAGGAATAATTGAGCTGGGAATGCGCTTGAAAATAGGGGCTAATTCCTAAGAAATAGGAGCAGCGCTTGCGCTAGGAGATAAGGGCTTATTTCCTAGGATTTGTGCAAGGATTTTGGAGTTCATCCAGACAAGGCAAGAAGGTATAGGGATCAGGGGTCTTGCAGATTGTTTCAAACCTAGTCAGGCAGGGAGACACCAGATTGGTTTCTCTTGAAACAAGATTATTTTTGTAAGAGATCTATTTCTCATTTTTCTTCAATAAGATTCTCAATCAAGCAGAGGGTTTTCCCAGTTGGGTTCCCTTGAAAAATGTGTTTTGCTACTGTGTGACTGATTTAATTCTGTTCTATTCTGCTGCAATTAGTAGAGAAATTCTGTCTCTTTATGAAAAAAATTAGTTTCAGATTGTTTGTATCAGCAGTTGCAAAATTTCATGGATTTTCTACAGGGTATCTAAATTGTTTTTATTTTTAATAATTTCTAAAGCATTTCATGAGGTCTTTTAATTTTTTTTATTAAAGAAACTGTAATTTCATTCGTTAAAAGCTAATTTATTAAAGATATATCATTTTGTCTGCCTATGGGAAGTGACCTTAGTTGGGCTGCGATCCAATTTAACAGATCTAATCTGTAGCAAGTGCTAGCAAGCTTTCTCGGACCAGTTAGATTGTAGTTTCAGAAAAAGAAGTATCCTGATTGGATTTCATGATCAGAAAATATGGTTGAATGCACAAGACCTGAGGACGAGGCTACTGCACATTGGTTTCAATACTACACCTTCTGTCGATGCCTGGCTTGTTTTCATAATCAAATGACTAGATTTGTACAAAAGCTTTCGATACAGCTTTTCCAATAACATGAATAAGCTACATGTTATACTTTTCTTACTTTCCAACTTTATTATTTACATGATAAATTTAAACATTTTTGTTCAAGTTTTCCGATGTCTTTTCAAGATATAGTTCAAGCTTATTTGGCTAGGGAAGTGGGAAAAGCTATACTAGACAATCTCATGTCTCAAAATTTTGTTAAAATGTATAAATTATTCATTTTTAGAACACATTTATTGTGTCTCCAACCTATATATCAATGTTCTTTAAGGTTCTCAAATCTTGTTAGCGTGATTGGTTTCAAAGTCCCTTGTTCTGTAAGGAATTCCATGTTTGGAACTCCGCGGTAGCTGGAGGAGATATCTAAATTCCAGCCATGTTAACGGTTGGTGTGGCCCAGGTTGGGTGTGATCCCCAGGTGATATTGACAACTTAGATGCCTCCTGCGTCATGGTTTCTTAAACAACAGGTTAGTCCCCCAAATCATGGAGACACTAGCAAACAAAAAAAATGTTTTCTAAGGTTGAATATATGGATATCTTACAGAATAACAAATGCACATCCTTGTCAATTGTGCTTAGCCTGGGCAGTTGGGGAGTGTCTTTCTTCTTTAACTGAAATGGTTATTATCTGTATTAAAAGAAAGCTGCAGTGACACTGTACAGCAAGTTGTATCAAGAGAAAGCTGCAGTGACACTGTACAGCAAGTTAATGCAAAATAAAAAATAGAATCTCTGATATAAGGGTTTCAAAAAAACCCAAAATCTCGAAATGTATGCCAACTATATTTGAGTGGTTGTTACAGTTCTGTCAACATAAGTGAAGAGGAGTGTTATCCTCCCCGCCCAGGATCAATCCCTACAAATAACATGTTTAGCTCTTCATGAGTATATTGTTTTATCAGCCTTGAGTCCTAAAGAGTCTGGGTTACTCTGGTTCTCAGAATGAAGGAAAGTGCCTGGTGGTTTTCTTCTAGATATATATTTAAAAAAACAAAAAGCAAGCACATCCCAAACAATAATAATGCATGCCTAGGATAATGATATTCAGTGGTGACAATAACGTGGTTCACCTGAAATTAATTTCCTACTCTGGCATCAACCAACAGGGAGCTGATTACATAAAATATTGGATAGTCGCCATATATTACAGGGTTGCCAAGTGCTCTGTAGTCCGGGCACAAAGACATTCCTGAAAATTATTATAGGTGAAATTCATTTTAAGCAGTGTAATCCTCACGTGATTGAATTATACCACAACTTGAATCTTTTATGACGCTTGAAACTCATAAATATTGAAGCTTGAAAAATTTCTATTCATTTACCTTCTGTTTTCACAATACCTGAAATATTGGCTGTTTGTAACCAAACTAACAGGGTTCATGTGTTATGGTTGTATGTAATTTCTAGGTTGTTTCAATACATTCAGGGGGCCAATTTGAATTCCTCTCGTATTCCAATGACAGTACCACTTTTAACAAGCATTGTACCTGGAGCTGGGCCATTTGATAGTTCAGGCTATATTGTAAGGTTGTACTTACCCTCAGAGTTTGAGGATTCACCACCACTTCCGCTTCCGGAACTTAAATTGCATGCCGATCGTTGGGGTAGTCATTGCATTGCAGTTCGCAAATTCTCAGGCTTTGCGAAAGATAATAATATAGTAAAAGAAGCAACAAATCTGGCAAACAGTTTAAGAAACTCTCCATGGGCTCATTCATCCTTTGATAGTCAAGAAGATTATGCCTATTCGATTGCACAGTACAACAGCCCTTTCCGAATCATTGGGCGTGTGAATGAAGTTTGGGCAATCATCACAGCGTCTGTCTCAGAGCAGTGTCAACCAAACTTGACTGTGCTGAAGAGTGTGAGTTGAATCCAGTTTCTCAATGTGTACATATTGTAATGACCCTTTGCAAGTACTATTGTGGAATCCATGAAAAAAAAATTCCCTAGCTCTAGAACTTTGCTATAGTAACTTAAAGTTTTAACAATACAAAATATGGGGACCTGTATATACTTGCTGGCTTGTTTGTATAATCTCCAGACTCCTGTTGATCCTTATGCGATATTGTTATTTAGAACCTATCTAAACTAGTACCGAGGGCATATATTTTAAGGTAATATTCATGTCAGGATTATGCCTAATTGTCAAGATTGTGTATGAAGATAGTTTTAGAGAGTGAAAGCTAGTGTGAAGAAATAAAATGTGGTGTATGAAAAGCGATTTCTTTTGTAGCGTTGATGTTATTAGGGTTTTAGGTATTGGCTTATGCTTTTTCTTTTTTTACAACTACATCAGCCAACAATATTTCGAACCTCTTCTTTTCATAGGACAAGGAAAACAGGGAACTAGTCTTCTTTTCTTACAACTACATCAGCCTCCAATATTTCTAACCTCTTCTTTTCATAGGACAAGGACAACAGGGAACTAGTTCAAGTGACTGACAACAACCAATTAAAAGATGGGATAACAAAATGAGGGGAATAATGATAAGTATTAAGTATGAATAATATGGAATTTTACCATCATCAGACCCTCCTATCTGTGCCCCTCCTAGATAGTCAAAGAAAGATCCCAATGAAGGACGGAAAATGATGACCACTGGGGTGAAATAAGGGAGCAAGTACAGAACCAACAACGGTCTATATTAATAATCCAATTTCAATCCGTGAAGCACTTGATTGCAAAAATGGTTAATATTACTTCACTGTGGATGACCCAATATATCAGATGAGGAGGCCAGACCAGTGAATGCACTAATTGATGAATGGGCGAGAGGCATCTGAGACTAGCTATATGTAAATTATAGTAGGACGGCTAGTTGGCAAGTTGCATCATAGAAGAATTATTTCTCCTAAAATTACCCATGTATGTAAATAGGTAAAAAGACCAATCTACTAATGATTTGTCATATATTAAGCCAAAATATGTACTTGACATTTTCATTCTCATGACAAAAGAGGCATTTGGAGTTCTTATGCTCAATAAAATATTTCTTGACTGAATGTTGTCAAACCAAAACCAACCATGTAGATTGTTTGGTGCTAAGGCTCCAAATCTTATATAATTTGAAATTCAGGATGGTTTGATATTTAACCAGTAGTAACCATCTGTCGATTTGTTAGAGTTAAAATTATAAAGCTTATTGGTTTGATTTAAGATTATAGAGCCCATTTAATTTGGAATTCAGTGTGAGGTTGATACTTACCATTGGTAACCATTTGTATTTTTTAAATAGCATGGAACCACTCTCATTCCAATATTTCCACCAAACAAGCAGATTATAAATTATTCTTATGATAATATATGATCTTTGTGTGAAATATAGTTGATTGAAAAAAAAAGAATTTGGACATACGGAGCATTTATGTATTAGAATCTCTGAGTCAAATTCAAAGTTCATGAATGGGTAGCAAAAAGTGAGGGAGATTACTTTTAATTTCATAGGGCATGAAATGTGATGGACAAAACATGAGAACAACATGCATCAGAGAGATTGTGCTTATGATGACAATATATAATCTAATCGAAAGTATGGGTGAGTGAAAAACATAGAATAGAATTCACATGTACGTATTCGAATTTTTGTAATTTGAAGATTCAAGAATTAGGAGCAAAGAATGCACGAGCATACTTTTATTTTTGGGGACATCACATAGGATGGAAAATTAAAATACTAAAAATATAGATCTAAGAGTAATGAAAGCACCACGCATCATGGATAGGATTTGTGGATGTCTCTAGGTTGAATTCTGATTTGATTTATTGGAACGAACAAAGTTCATTCTTCAAGTTAAAACTCCAAAATATTTTGAATATGTCGATCTCCATTGAGGATACAATAATATATATAAAATGAATGAATAACAATGATGTTCAAATGAGAGTGAGGGGCTTGCATAATGCTTCTCCATGGAAAGTCATGTCCCATTTAGACATACTTTTTCAACACTAATTATTAATTAACTAATTATTATTACAATTATCATCATTATTTATATTTAATATATTTTATTCATAACATTGCCTTCTTCTTCAAAAAGCTTTGTCTTCGAAGCTTGGGAATGAAAAGACTTTATCTCTTTTTTTGTTTCAAATGTCTTTTCGTCTCAGAATTGTCATTTTCGTTGATACAAGTTCATATGATCTTTGAAGTGATATATAAAATTGTCGCACAGGGGAAGGATTTGACCATCCTAAATTAATCTTTTGTGGAATCTTTCGATTACTAGAAGCTTGTGATGAATCGTTATCACTGCATTGAATTGTGTGCACTTCAATATCCTTCTAAACAAAAGTTTGTTGTTTTTGTTTTGAAAGATAATGATATGCAGACTGATTGGAATGTATGCTCTTGTGATTCGGATGTAGATAAGGAATTTGTCTTTCCCTTATCATGTGTGTGACAAGATTTAGACTTACTTTAGGTTCTGATTTCGTCAAGTTGGTTACAAAATGTTCACCTGGGTTTTTCATCGTTTGAACTGCAACTACTAAGTACGTGCTTACTTTAGTTGGGTTTGGATTTGTCTGAATTGTGAGATTAATGGAATCTGTGCTTGTTTCCTTTTCTTCGACTTGGACTATTACGTCTAAAGACTTTGGTACTTATTTCGTGAGTAATTTTTCTAACTTGTTTTTTAATGATTGCTTATCATCCTTAAGTTTCTTAATTCGAGTTAGTTGACTTTGATTATGGTTTCTCAGACATAAGAGTTCTTTGGTTTCTGATTCATCAACCATATTTTCAATGTTGTCACTTTTAAGCTTCTCCGCTTTTATATCTCTGATTTGTTCCCATAACCTTCGGTTTAGGGCCTTAAACGCAATTTTTTTTTTTTTTTTTTTATCCGATAGAATCTTGTTGAATTTCTTCTTGATACATCCCTTTCATTCTTCTAATTGTTTCTTTCATTCCTTGGATTTCTAGACCTTCACAATTAATTTTTGGCTATGGTTCCTTAAACGCAAATTTCCTCGTCTTTTTCTATTAAATTTTGTTCTAGTTTTGCAAGTTGTTCCTCTCGTTTTGTCATTTGCACTAGTACATCATCTTGACATTCGTCCACATTAAATAATTTTCCACATGTTAAACAACATAATTCACAACTTTTACGAATCCATGGATATTCAATGTATGTTACACAAAACATACATTTAGTCCAAAATAGTGATTGTTTCGTAGAACTCATCTTTACTGCCTCTTTTTCTTCTTATACGAGCTTTTGAGAATACACAAATATATTCTCTTTTTATTACCTTTATAATTCTCTTTTTTTTTTTTGGTAGGTAAGCACCCACAGGGGATTTGAACTAGTGACCTATCGCTTCCAATAGAATCTTGTTGAATTTCTTCTTGATACATCCCTTTCATTCTTCTAATTTTTTCTTTCATTCCTTGGATTTCTAGACCTTCACAATTAATTTTTGGCTATGGTTCCTTAAACGCAAATTTCCTTGTCTTTTTCTATTAAATTTTGTTCTAGTTTTGCAAGTTGTTCCTCTCGTTCTGTCATTTGCACTAGTACATCATCTTGACATTCGTCCACATTAAATAATTTTCCACATGTTGGACAACATAATTCACAACTTTTACGAATCCATGGATATTCAATGTATGTTACACAAAACATACATTTAGTCCAAAATAGTGATTGTTTTGTAGAACTCATCTTCACTGCCTCTTCTTCTTCTTATACGAGCTTTTGAGAATACACAAATATATTATCTTTTTAATACTTTTATAATTCTTTTTTTTTTTGGTAGGTAAGCACCCACAGGGGATTTGAACCAGTGACCTATCGCAAGGAGTGCCTTAACAGTGCACCTATTCACCGTCAATCCAAAACCCCATGGGCTATCTTTATAATTCTCTTCAATAACCCACTTCTTAATTAATTTATTTCTATGTTAATTCCCCACTTATTTTTTTAGAATAAATTCCTCAGAATCCTTTTAATATAACTTCCTTGGAACCAAAACCTTCGGAATAATTTAATGTATAAATTATAATAGTTTGTTTGTTATTCCTTATGAACTGTTGCACCCTTAGGTGACACCGTACCCACTTAGTGAAGCCCAATCACCAATGAGCGAGCCAAATAGAGGCAATAATGTCACCACTAATAACGATTCAGACTTTTGCTTAAGATTGGTTTAGGCAGGGATTAGACACAAATAATTGTTGGTAGATACAGGAACAAGTACTTGCGTGTAGCTCTACTAGCTATGTATAGTTACGTATGTTACACCAGGGTAGCTCTACTAGCTATGTACGATTACGTATGTTACACCAGGGTTATTGTTGATGGTGATAACGGATATAATGGCGCAAAATTGAGTAGTGTGGTGGTAGGGTTCGAATGACGACAACAATGAATCTGCTACAGGAAACGAGAGTTTTTGCGGAAGGGCGAGGTCGAGTGGTAGGACTCGGACTCGGACAACGACAATGAATTTGCTACAGGAAATGGGAGTTTCTATGGAAAGGCAAATTCAAGTGGTAGGATGCGGTTGTGAGCAGTGTTGCAGGTGATGGAGAATGCAGACAACTAGTGTTCGATGTTAGCGGCGATTTTGTGTTTGCAGCGGCACTGAAGCCGGATGCGGCAAGGTTGCAACGGTTGGGGTCGATGGTCAACGACTTAAGCGAACAAGGTTAGCTGCTGAGCATTCAAGTAGCGGAAAATAGAGTTGTTGTGGACTGCGTACGACCACATCCAGCAATGTTATGTGTGGTTGATTGTTACAAATGTTTGGTACGATTAGATACCAAAGGCAGGGCAGTGCCCAGTAAATGCCAAAAGCTTGGGAGCAATGCTAGAGGTAGGGGTCTATTAGGCGACTGATCAACGGTTCCCTGTGCATGGGCTATGGCAACTATTTGTCCACGAGTTTTTGTTTTGTTCTTTAATTTTTATTTTTTTATTATACTTATTTTTTGTGTTTATATATATATATATATATATATTCTTTTATGGTCAAGGGCCAATTGGCGAAAATGGAGAAACTCCAAAGCTCTTAGCGAAACGCTTCAACGACAATGAAGTTGACGAATTTCGATGACCAAAGCCCTGCGTCAGGCAGCGATTGAGCAGCCATAAGATCGAATGACTCTAATATCAAATGGAACGAACAAAGTTCATTCTTCAAGTTAAATACTCCAGAAGACTTGGAATACATAGATCTCCATTAAGGATACAAGAATATATAAAATGTATATATAAGAATGATGTTCAAATGAGAGTGATGGCCCTGCTTAGATACTAGACAAGTGCTTTTTCATGGAAAGTCATGTCCCATTTAAATATGCTTCTTCAACACTAATTACTAATTAACTAATCATTATTACAATTATCATCATTATTTATATTTAATATATTTTATTATTAACGTTTATATACTTTCCTAACTTAAATTTAATGTTCTCTAATGAACCTTAACTAGCTTCTCTCCCTTTTCACTATTGCTTTTAATGGTCCAAAATCTCCCCATGGGAGGGATCATTAAGTTGTCTTAGGTGTCGAAAATAATGATTCAATGATGTCAAAGAACAAGTTAGATTAGAATGAAGAGAACCTCTACGGTTGATTAAAAAAACAACACACTAAATTTAAGAAATAAAAAATTCTTCATTAATAAAAAATTTTTAATCACTGATTTCAAAGCCTAATCCATTTTTTTTTGTGAGTGACACCATAGACTACATGCTATCATATTAGACACATTTATGTATTGAAGATGGACCATAATATAAAGTAGAGTTGATTTGTAGATTTTGGTTGTCTATTATGAACTCAATGTAGAAAATTAAGCGGAGGGAGTGTTTTTTTTGTGTGTATTTTTATAAAGTGGATTATGTGTAACTTGGTACGTATCATGAGATTGGCAAGTTAGACTTGCCAAGTTAACCTCAATTATGAGAGTTGCAAGCTAGACTTATCGAGTTGCTTTGATTTGCATTTGACTTGTGAGTTCAAGGGAGAACCAAAATGGAATTGAATTGGTTCCCTGAAGTGTGAAAACAAAAAATGGAGTGAACTCAAACAAGGGTTTACCTTGGGAACTTATTAGATAAAATTGGTCTCCTCTGGTCCTTAGTTTATGGGAGGTTGTAAGATTGAGCCAACCTATGACCATTGACCAAATGATCAATGGGGTTTCCTAAGTTAGATGCATGGGTACAAAAGTAATGGGCCCATGGTTGAGCATGTTGTGTGGTTATTAAGAAGTATGTCGATGGGATTAGTTGGGGATATTAGCTGTGGACACTTGACCTCTAATTTAAGAAAAATGGAGTAGAATCAAACTCAGAGGATTATGGTAACATCCCTTTAGTGAGTAAGGAGTCTTATACTAAATTGAGATGGAGATTTGTCTCGAAGGTTTACAACAAAGTAATAAATCTTAACCTTGTCCATCTTTTTATTAACTCGAACAATATGATATTGCTTGTAAAAACTGAATGAATTGGTTTTGATTGGCTATTTTATTAATATAGCCCCATTTAGAAATATGATCATCCTAACTTTGGGATAACCAATTGACATATGGTTGGTTGACATACATGTGCATGGAATTAGAACATGGTTAAGGGCATTTTCTCTTTCAATCCCAAGGCCCAACACATTGTAACAAGGTTATTAGTTGAGGACATGGGTATGCGAAAACAACCTTGTTCTCTTGTTGGGTTGAAGAGCTTTTAGCATTGGTGTTATGTTTCCCCTTATGGATTGAGGTTCACAATCTCTCGTTTCAATTCTAGTTATTTTTGGAGTGGTTCACATGCATTATTTTACAAGTTTTTGTTTGTTTGTTTGTTTGTTATCACAAGCATCATTGTGTTTACAATACCAGCCCAAATGTGCAAAGTGCATGGTCATACTTGCCACAAGATCTTTAAGAGTATATTAAATTTGAGGCCCTACATAGTGAATACTTGGGAGTGGCATATGGACACCATTCCAAGATTTTGTGCACCAGGGATAGCTCTAAGGGTCTTGACCATGCTTTGGAGATGAAAACAAAGGTCTTGGTTTCTAGACCTACACACAAGCTTTATATAAGGTCTTTGGCTAATGAGTAGGACAAAGCTACACAATTTTGAGGTTCGTAATATAGGGATAGTTCCCAGGGTCCAAACTTAAGAACCATGGACTTATGTCCTCTCACTTGCTTCTAGGGTTCATAAGTTATATGAATGTGGTATTGAACTACCACATACGTCTTGCAAACAAATCTTTAATATGTAAGTAGGGTATGTGCACCAATTTGAGGTTTTGTGCACTATTTATGGTTCTCATGGCCCAACACAAGGTTCAAGGGCAAAAACCAATAACCTAAACCTTAATATATTGCTCTTAAGGATTATGGGCTATGCATATGATCTAGACCACCACATGCAATACGTAGAAAGGAACCTGGATGCATCACGTAGGTAAGGGCCTCTAGGGTTTGGTTATGGATCCTCTTGGATTTTTTAAGATTATAAAGATATCTATCTTAAGATTAACCTCGTTGTTCTATCACTTGCTTCTAGGGTTTATAGGCTATAGGAATAATGTCTTGAACTAGCACATACGTCTTGCAAACAAATCTTTAATCTACAAGTAGGGTTTGAGCACCGATTTAAGGTTGTGTGTACTATTTATGGTTCTCATTGCCCAACACAAGGTTCAAGGGCCAGAAAACAATAACTTAAACCTTAATATATTGCTTCCAAGGATTATGGGCTATGCATATGACAAACCACCACATGCAATACGCAGATAGTAGCTTGGATTCATCACGTAGGTAAGGGCCTATAGGGCTTGGTTATGGATCCTCTTGAATTTTTTAGGATTATACAGATATCTGAAGATTAACCTCATTTGATTAGGTTGTCATAGATTTATCTAAAAAAACATTAAGAATCACGCTCTGTTAGTATATTTATATAATTATTCATATGCTATTTGTAAATTAACTTTGGATATTTATGTTGTGAAACCCAAATAAAATGTAGTATTTTTAAATGTTATATATATATAATTGATTTCATATATATATATAATTAATTCATGAAATCATTTTTTATCATAAAATTGACCTTGACCAATCCAAAAGACATTCTTATTTACAATGGATCACAAAACCCTAAAATCTTAAAAAAATTGACTTTATTAACTTTATATATAATTTTTTAATAATAATAATTTTTTTTTTTCGACTTGATTTCTTATAATATATTCATAATTAAAAATTAAAAACAAACAAATATTATTATTATTATTTTATTATTATAAATTTTCACTATTTCAACTATTTAAAAATAAATTTTATATTCTATAATAAATTTTATATTCTATGTAATAACACTTTCCAGCGGGTTATTCCAGGTGGCGTGGTTTTCCTTGATAACAGTGATGCGTCAACCGACATTCGCGGATAGCAGCCAAAGATGGTTGTCCTCACTGTTGGTTTGACCACTGAGTTTGATAGGTTTTTCCACCTTTTGAAAAAAAAAAAAAAAAAAAACACTTTCTAATTATATTAATGTACTTAAATCTTTCACTAACCTAACTTTTTGATATCATAATTTTGAATGCCACCTTAGAATTAAGGAGTTTTTATGTTTTCATATTTTTATGGGTTGATATCATAATTTTGAATGCCGCCTTAGAATTAAGGAGTTTTTATGTTTTCATCTTTTTATGGGTGAAGTATCATAATAATATGTCGAAATACCATCATAATACATATTAACTTTATATTATTTTTTTCTCATTTAGAAGGTAAAAACTTAAAATAATATTATTTTCAAATAAATTATTATTTCCAAAAAATTTCTCTTTCTTAACATATTCGCTAAAAGGAAATTTCAATCAGGTCATGAATCACCTGGATGATAATAGATTATTAATTAATATATTAAAATTCACAATATAAATATAATTTTATATAAATAAATAAAATAAATATATTTTATTTAGTTTATAAATATTAATCTTAATTTATTATTTTGAAAGTTTTGTTTTATCAAAAAAAGATGTCTAAGTATTTATGTGAAAATAGTTGTTTTTGCAAAGCATGTTTACAAGTTTGCAATTTACGTTAAATAATTACAAAATTTTCATCATAAAATAAAATATTTGTATATAATTTGTTTTTTTAAATGAAATTTCCTTGATTTGATTGGTTAATAGAGGATTATTAAGTAAAAGATATTATAATGATGTATACATGTAAATATTATAGTGATGCATGTATACACACATAATTACCTATATAAGTTAGTTGGGTCTAGCTCACATATTGTAGAGGAGTATTATTTTCTCTATGTAAGATAAATTCTTGTAACTGATATTGAACATTTAATTTATATGTTGCTATATCGACCTTGAGCTCCAAAGATTCTAGTAGTTCCATCTTCAAAATGGGAGAAAGTGCTCGATGAATTTATCTGGGATAATATATATATATATATATAAAAGAAACCCTTAAATATTTCATGAATAGGTGGTAACAAAGGAAAACTACCATCGTAGGCCATAGTAACTCTTAATCCAACACGAACTTTAGATA
Organism: Pinus tabuliformis; assembly: GCA_031772625.1. Lineage (NCBI taxonomy): Eukaryota > Viridiplantae > Streptophyta > Pinopsida > Pinales > Pinaceae > Pinus > Pinus tabuliformis. The sequence continues at coordinate 251,524,086 of CM062804.1, forward strand.
TTAATATATCACTTATAGTCAATGTAGGGACTTAGAGACATCTTATTTCAATACACAACACTCAGCCACTCAAGCTAATTCACCAAACGCTCACACACACACACACACATATATATATATATATAGAGAGAGATCCTCATGTAAGTCAATTGGATCTAGCCGACATTGTTGAGAGGAGTGTTATCGTGACATGTTGAACACTTGGTGAGTATGTTGTTGTGTTAGCCTTAACCCTTGAAGAATTCAATTTACCATTGGTACCATCGATGGAATAGAGAAAGTGCCTAATGAGTATACTTGACCTAGTAAACTATTGTCCTAGACTACAATACACTTGACCCTATTAACATATCACATATGGATGGAAGAAGAACTTGACTCAAAGATCACTTATTTCAATTAACATCAGTGAACTACTCACGCTAATCCATGTGCTTATGATAATTTTAAAACCTTTTTTTTTTTTTAGAAATTGTAATTGAGAAATTTTAAATTAATAAAATATATTGTAGGAGAGTTATTGAGCAAATACATCTAGGTTTGTTTCACAATTTTCATAAGATAAAGAAAATGTACACTATGTACGACTTATGACAATGTCTAATTATATTAATTGGCAATATTGTCTAATAATATTAAGTGGTAAATAACCCGGATGCGGGTGTCCTCGAGGTTCATTTAAGGCGGATTAACTCTCCGCCGACAGTTGTCTCTGCACCTGGCAATCTGGCGCAGCTCCCACAAACCCACCGCGACTGATATGAATGCTAAGGGGTACAGAATGATGGTTAAGCATTCGACAATGAATGCGCGCCCAGTTCGAGATCCCGCGCAGGTTGTTTTATCCATGGCTCGACTTCTGGTTTCTGCTATCGCTCTCCTCGGCTCCTTCCATGTCCGTTTGCTTTTTTTCTCGCACCCCTGTTTCGCTCTAGTCGCTTGGGGGTTCATCCGGAATCTGGTTTCGGCCTGGTTCGCCCACTCTCGGCCCTATTCTGTCTGGTCCTGCTTAATACCCTTCCCAGGTCTCTCTGTTAGTTTGAAAATGGTGCGACGTCGTGGTGTTTCTCGCCGTGGAGGCACCAGTGGCAATCGTGGCCGCGCTTCTCAGTCTGCCCCCTAGAATATAGTTCCACTGGCCTCAGCCTCCCCGTCCTCTCCGCCTTCTGATCATGGCAGGCCCTTCCCGCACAATTCCTTCCAAACCACCCGTTTCAAATTTCACAGTAGGCTCAATAAACCTATTCTGTCAGCCAGCATTACAGTGATCCTAGCTGAGGAGGAGGATAAGCCTAGCAGCTCTGTTCATACCACTACGTCTCAGTCTCAGGACGATAGCGTTCTTCAGGGAGACATGGCTGGTGTCGTGTTCAATGGTGACAATGTGTAGGAAGAGGGGAATGCGCCTGAAGCTCCTCAGCCTCCAGTGGACTCTACACAGCGCAATTTGCCTGCGGTCGAGCCGGAGCACCCTCCCGGTGGCATTCTGAATTTGGAAACTCCTCCAGGTGGCGGCGACATGGGAGATGAAGACAACGCTGTCGTCACGTGGATGGGCTCTCCTAGCCAGGTGGAAAGGGACGCTCTGGACTCTCAGAAACATGCTTGATTTCTTCGGTACAATGCACACTGCTGGCAGTCTCTCTTCTGGTCTTTTTATCTTTCTGTTATGCTTCTCTGGATAATGGTAATTCTGTTTTGTTTCAACTCCTGGTTTGGTAACGATACTCGCCATTATAGTATAATGAATTGTATCAGGTCATGGCTCAGAAAGCTATTGTTTTTGTCAAATTTTGTATATGGCTATCAAGGCAGAATGATTATTAGTAAAGCCATAGTCTTCGATAGTTTTGCAGTGATGATCACAGCTCTGGTTCACACTTTTGTCTGTAAGGGATTTGAAAAATATGTCTTAAGTTTTCTCAATCCCGGGATTGTTGTCACAGGGGTTTATGTCTATCAGGATATCTGGTTGAGGGATGGCTTCAGCCCCCTCTGAGGTCTTGACCTCTCTGTACATATATTTTTCTCTTTTTTAATAGAAGTAGCCTTTACGCAGAAAAAAATAAAAATATTAAGTGGTAAATATTCTACAAAATAAAACTAAAAATTAAAGCTCTATAAAACATAAAAACTTAGCAAAATGCATGTTGACTAGCCACTTCTTCCTACTTACATTTACTAGGTCCAATTTTGTTTGATAATTTCCATGTCTTTGATATGCTAATGCACTATCTCATTTTTCTCATATTGGTATCCTTTGTTCATATTGATAACCTTGTTGGAGGCGTATTACATTCAACCTCCAAGATAGACATGGTTATCGATCAAACGGGAACTATTACCTCAAAACGGGTACTCAAGCCTAAAAACCCAAAATAAAATGAAAAAACAACCCAAAAATAAAAAGTGTTGACTCTGCAACACTATTTTTTTTTTCAAAGTAAATTTTCAATATTTTTTAAAAATAACAATAAAAAACAATAAAAGTCATTATGTTTGGTGTAAAAAATACCTTGAAATCAAAAAGTGTTGATGCTGGAATAACACTATTTTTTTTTTGGTTATAGGGTACATTTTCAACATTTTTTAATAATGACGTTAAAAATAAAATATCATGACTCTGAAAAACTTTAAATTTTCAACGATTCAAGCATGACATTAAAGATAAAATATCACGTCTTTGAAAAGCTTTAAAATTCCAATGATTTTTGAGTATGACATTAAATTTAAAATATCACTTATTTGAAAAACCTTAAAATTCCAACAATTTTCAGGCATGGTGCTAAGAAAAAAATACTTATAATAGTTTTCAACCATAGCATTAAAGATAAAATATCACGACTTGGAAAAACATTAGAATCTTGACAATTTTTCAACCATGGAATTAAAACCAAAGATTATGACTACAAAACAATCTTAAGTTTTCAAAATATTTCAAAAATTTAAAAAATGAATACCTAAATAAAAGAGTTATTATATTAAGGGTAATTTTTTAAAAACGCTAAATGTATAACGATTTTAAAATATTAGCCTAAGACAACTTGATATATTATAAAAAAAAATTAAAAAACAACAAATTGACACATAGTGTAGGTGAGCTCAATCTATTGTAATGAAAAGTTAAAGACCAACCATGAAATTAACACATTATGGGACATACTTGATTTATTAAAATAAACAATTTAAATCAACGATCAAATTGCACAATTAACACATTATGGGACATACTCGATTTATTATAATAAAAAATTTAAAATCAACGATCAAATTGCACATAATGGGATCGAGTCGCTAGACAAACATCGACACGGACCCTACACTATATATATATAAAAGAAAAATACATAAAAAAAATCAAATATTGAAAAAAAACTCAAAAATACAAAAGAAAACAAAAATTCAAATATTAGAAAAAAATAAAATAACAAGTAATAAAACATAACAAAAAAAATCAAATATAAAAAATACATAGAAATATTATAAAAGAAAACTATAAAATGTAACAAAAAATTAACAATACAATGTAAAATTAAAAAAAAAAAGAAAAAGTAAAAAAAGAGAAATAAAATAAAAACCAAATAAAAATTAAAAAATTAAAATAAAAAATAAGAAAAATAAAAAAATTCCAAAAATAAAATAAAATATTAAAAAAAAATTAAGAACTTAAAAAAAAATTTCCTTGGCAACTCTGAGGCCCAACTGGTCAGGGGTGGCAATGAGATGATTCATGACAAAAAAATAAATCAAATATAAAAATCTAAAAAAATAAAAAAAACCATAAAAATGTAAAAAAAAATAAAAATGAAAAATTAACTTGTAAAAATGAAAAATTTAAATAAAATATAAATAAATAAAGCAAAACATAAATAAATAAATATAAAAAAACCAAAAAATTATATATATATATATATATAATTTAAGAAAAAAATAAAAAATAAAAAATAATTTTTAAGTTAAAAATAAAAAGTAAAAACCTTATTCAAAAAAAAAGGTTAAACAATTACAATAAATAAATAAATAAAAGTAAAAAAAAAATTTAAATTAAAAAAATATTAAAATTAATAAAAATTAAAATTAAAAAAATTAAAAATAAAATAAAAGAAAAAACATTAAAAAAATTAAAAGTTAAAAAAAAATAAAATTCCTCTTCCTCGCCATCCTACCCCAACCCATCCTACAACCGTCCTCCATCCCTCCTTCCCCCTCTCCATTCCCCCCTCGCTCCCCTTGCCTCTTGCCCCACACAACCCTTGCGCTCCCCTACCCGCTGCACTCGACTCGACCCCTCCCTCGCTCCCTGCCCACGCCCTCGTCCCCTTCTCTCCGTCGCTCCTTGCCCACCTCCTCGCTCCCCCCTCTCCCATCTCCACCCGTCTCCATCCCCGCCCACTCCTTTTCTCCTCCGCCTCCCTTCCCCTCCCCACTCGGCCCTTAGCCCAGGCAGGTGGGGAGGTTTGAGTGGGGAGGATCGGGTGTGGGGGAGGAAGGGGGAAGAGGGGGAGTGAGGGTGACGGTGGGGTGGAAGATGATTTTTTTATTTATTTAAATTATATATATATTTTTGAAAAAAATTCATTTACTTATTTTTTATTTTATTATTTTTTTTTTCAAATTTTTTTATTACAAGTTAATTAATTAATTTATTTTTTATAGGTTTGGTATTTTTTGTTTTGTTTTGTTTTTTAAATATATTTTTTATATTTGGTTTTTTTTGGTCTTGTTTTTTAATTTTAATTTTAATGTTTTATTATCAACATGAAAATCATCAACATTAAAAAAAATTAACCACACTTAATATATTAGAAAATTTGAAGTGTAAAAAATAAGCCCTCTAAACAAAAAGGTTGATGCTCATCAACATTTTTCAAAATCAAGATGAAAATCACTAATAAAAAAATGTTCGCACTTGATATATAAAAAATTTTAAAGTGTCAAAAATAAACCTTCTAAAAAATGTGTTGATGCTGCATCAACACTTTTCAAAATCAAGATGAAAATCACTAACAAAAAAAATGTTCACACTTGATACATAAAAAATTTAAAGTGTCAAAAATAAATCTTCTAAAAAAATGTGTTAATACTGCATCAACACTTTTCAAAATCAACATGAAAATCACTAACATTTAAAGAAATTGTTCATATTAGATACACAAAAAAATTTAAAGCTCCAAAAACATGCTAAAAAAAGTGTGTTCTAAATCACTATTTTTTAAAATCGAGTGATTTTTTACTACCTCAAAAAAATAAGTAGTAGATAATTTTCTCGTTTGATCGGTAACTATGTTGATAGCCATCTAACATTTCCATTAAACATGTGTGCCTATGATTGTTACTATTGGAATGACCATTTGTTGTTCATTTTCATCCATTTTTATTATGGTGGTGAAAATTAATGTTCTATTAGCGTAAATGGACTCTTCACGATTTTTTTTAATACACTATTTTGTTTGTTTTTGACATGGTTAAACACTCGTTAAACTTTGATGATCATAATTTATATCTACGTATGATATTAATTTGTAATCATTTGTGCATTTTTGTGAAATTCGTTTATCCGCATTTAATAAATCAATTTGCATTTTTGTGACATTTTATACGTAAAAAAACGCAAGGGTGGATAATCAACAATATTGGTGGATATTAAAATTTTCAATAATAGTTTTTTTATAACAAAAAGTATAGTACGAGAATTTACATATTTTTTTTAAATAAAACTAAATTGTAATAATTCAAAAAGTTATATGGTCCGTATTTATAGTCTGCCACTAGAGAAAGCGATCCAAAAATAAAATAACATTTCTGAACTCTTAAAAACTGATCCAATAACAAAGAAATATTTAACTAAATAACAGAGTCTAACACTAAGTAAGACACTTGAAATTAAAACCTTGTAAAAGCTATGTGCAAGTCTATTGAGTCTGCACTCATAATCTAGAAACAAAATTACAAAAACCAAGAAATATTTAACTAAATAACAGACTCAAACACTAAGTAAGACACTTGAAATTAAAACCTTGTAAAAGCTATGTGCAAGTCTATTGAGTCTGCACTCATAATCTAGAAACAAAATTACAAAAACCAGAAGCATATTTATCTAATGTGGAGTCCAACTAGATAAGATAAGAGAGTTGATCATCCTTTTCATTGTCCTGAAATCTCAGGTTTGCCAATATCTCAGCAAATATTGAAATTTTGTTGCCCATTTTTCTATTTCATTATTATACACCTGCCAACAGTAGCAGGTATACAACGATCGATACCGCGTTGAATTTGAATTAATTTTGTTTGACTTTTTAAATATCAAATGCCATTAGTGCTTTAACCAAAGTCTTAAGCAAAAACTGATAATTCAAATTATTTAATTAATTTTCCCAAGTTTTTTTATTGGCTATTCAGATTGAAGTCAGACTTACTCTTTTTCGATTCGGTTGGTTGATTTTATCCAAACTCTGCAATCGCTTGCATTAATTTTACCCAAAGTTTCGGTCACCTATGGTGGAGCGGGGCAAGAGAAAATACACGTACCTGCAAAAATACACCTGCCACCCTGCCGCCTCCCTCCCTCAAAAATACACCTGCCATTCTACCGCCCCGGCCCCCGCCCCGGCCCAAAAATACACATGCCATACTGCCAGGAGCTCCAAAAATACACCTGCCACCCTCCCAAAAATACACGTGTCACACCGCCACTTACACCTGCCACCATATCCATCCAAGGTAAACTCGCCAGATTCAGAGCTCCGCATTCTTCTCCTAGTGACCATGGAATGAACATTTCGTTACCAAAATTCATGGTGAGCAAACGCTGGGACTGGAGGGGGAGGCCAAAATTGATTGTGAGTATAATCTTTGTCTTTCTTGCTACTGTGAGCTTAGGGAAGAGCAATGGCCTAGAGGTGATTCAACAAAGAGGATAGTTGATGAGAATTCTAAAATGACAAGTTAGTTTGATTCTGTACTATCATTGTCTAAATTTAAAGTTAATGCTAATCATTCAATCCCATGTCTTCGTTGTGCAAAGAAATTGTTAGAAGTAAAGTGCACCAGATTTGGGCAAAATTAAGTTGCAAACATAGAGAAAATAACATAAAGAGTTTCTAGGGATTGTGAGTTTCCAATGGCATCAAGAGATTCACAACCATGTTCTCTGTGCTTCAAGCCTGATTTTGAGCATTCTGATAAAGCTAAGAAAAGCTGCTAACAGGCAGGATGGCAACGACAACTATTTGTATTGTGCAACTGTTCAAGATGTCGAGAGTGAGACTCTTGAACATTTTCAGAAACATTGGAGAAGAGGTGAGCCTGTGATTGTCAGAAATATTTTAGATAATATTGGACTGAGTTGGGATCCAATGGTCTTGTGGCGGGCTTTTAGGATTACTAGAGCCAAGAATTCAAAGGATACCAGAGCCAAGAATTCAAAGCATACCAGAAAAGCCCTTCCAAAGGAGCTAGAAGTGGAAGTCCTTGATTTTATGGATGGGAAGTGGACTGAGATCAATATTCATCAATTTTTTGCATATTATGTAAGGGGAATATGCCGCCGTGATGGTTGGCCCCAGTTGTATAAGTTGAACGATTCGTCTCCAGGAATTCATTTGAAGAGCGTCTACCAAAGGATTGGCCTCCAGAAAATTCATTCGAAGAGCGTCTACCAAGACATTGTGCGAAATTTATTAGCGCCTTACCTTTCAAGGAGTACACCCATCCTAAATATGGGATTCTAAATCTTGCCACAAAGCTTCCAAAGCACTCCTTGAAACCTGATTTGGGTCCCAAAACTTACATAGCCTATGGCACCAAGGAAGAGCATATTAGAGGGGATTCAGTCACTAAGCTGCACTTGGATGTGGCCGATGCTGTCAATATTATAACGCATACAACCGAAGTCAAATTCACAGATTCCAAACAAAAAAGCGATAGATAAATTGAGAGAAAAATACAGAATAAGTGATGGGCTGCCAGAGAGTTCAGGGAGGATTGAAAACAAAGACTCTGAATTTGGAGGTGCTCTTTGGGATATTTTTCGGAGAGAGGATATACCCAAGTTACAAGATTATTTGGTGAAACACAAGGGGGAATTCAGGCACCTTGAAAATAAGCATCTTACACAGGTTACTCATCCAATTCATGATCAGACTATTTACCTGAATGAGTATCATAAGGGGAAACTGAAAGAAGAATATGGAGTAGAGGCATGGACATTCGAACAAAATCTTTACGAGGCAGTCTTCATTCCAGCTGGGTGTCCTCATCAAGTTCGGAACCTCAAGTCATGTATTAAAGTTGCCATGGATTTTGTATCGCCTGAAAATTTAGAGCAATGTATTTAGTTGACTGAAGAGTTTTGCTTGCTGCCCAAGAATCACAGGGCGAAATAAGACAAGTTAGAAGTGAAGAAGATGATTCTCCATGCAATCAAGTCCATCTCACAAGAGCTCGACAGTTTGTCCTCAGCCGCAGAGGACAGAAAGAAGGGAAAGGGTCTAGCATTGTAGAGAATGTGAACACAATCTTGTTGCTGTTATGTTTCTCATCCTATGAGGGTGATTTTTTCATGTTTTTCCTAAATATTTTTCCACGAAGAGCATGATAAGTCTATTGTATCTTGTGATTTATTTTATTTTTAAATAATATTTGCTAAATAGAGGTGTGAGGAATGCACCTCAGTTTTTTGAAAATATTTTTCCTTTATTAAGTTTATTCTTAAATAGAAGTGTGAGGGAATGCACCTCAGTTTTTAAATGTTTATTCTTAATAAGTTGGAAAAATAGATGTTCGTTCTATTTTTAAATGATTTGTTTTGGAGTGAAAAGATATTGCAGAGACTTAGTTTTTATTTGAACTTGTTTTTTATTATCCGGTAAGCTATATGAATGTGTTCTAATATCAACTTAATTGTAGCGAGTTCATTCTCGCGTAAAGATTCTTAATTACAACGTAAACTGTATAAATATTCTGTGACAGTCCTCTGCAAACAATGCAGAAATTCTATTGCATCAGTCATGGTTCACAACTGCTTATGTTTATTTTCTCTAAGTTGGAAAATTCTTTAGAATCCGTTAGAACTATTTTATTCATCATCAACTAACTATTATTGCAGGATCAATGGTAGAATCTATTATTGTAATGCCAGTGAGCTTCTTCTGATCGCAGAACTAACAATATAGTTTATCATCAACTAACTATCATTGCAGGAACAATGGCAGAAGCTATGAGTTTCTTCTGATGTCATTGTCATGTGACAGGCCTTTGCAAACAATGTAGAATACTACCACATGACTCCAGATTTTTCATTGCTTATTATGTTTATTTTCTATACTCTGGAAAGTTTTCTTAAATTTTTTAAGATAGGGTTAGGATCAGTTGGAACTATGTTAACAATACACTCACTATTATTGCAGGCACTATGGCAGAAAACTAACTTTTATTGCAGGCACTATGGCAAAAAAACTAACTACTATTGCAGTCACAATGGCAAACTATTATTATTACTACCAAGGAATGTTGCCTACAGATTTTCTTTGGTAAAGGCCAGATCTCTTTGGTAAGTGCGTTTTTTTTAAACCACCTTGTCACTAATACCGTTTCAATGTTTGTATCATCTTTACTAATGAATTGAAGATCCTATTATCGTTTAAATTTTGTTGATCGACAAGACCTACCTTGTTTGCGAATTCCTTATCAGCAGCACAGGCAGACAGCGCGCTATCATTGAATTTAAGATTTCAAGCAACTGGTGGTTAATATATCATGTTGTTAATAAAAAAAACAACAGTTTTAAGTGTGGACATAATCTTTTTTTATCAGCGGCCCGCTTCAAAAGTTTACTTCATAGTTACGAAGTTCGACCAAAGTTTACATCATAGTTACCAAGTTCGACAGTACAATTACCAAGTTCGACCGTACTGAGATTTTTTTTTTGCAAATTTGCCAATTCGGTTCGATACGGTGAATAATTCGCCCAATTCGAATTCGGTACAGTCTCCACCGTCGAGCTTGGTCTCTTTGTCCACTTTCTCGCAGCCCCCTGTACATTTCATTCTGTGCACATATTATATAAGATATACCTGAGTGTATAAGGCAGTGACGAAAGGTTTCAATGGCTTGTTATTTGCATCATTACCAACAATATGATGAAAAATCCACTAAAAAATGGCATGGCAGGAACTAAATAACCCAGAACTCATAGGGACAAATAGGCAGTTGGTACCAAGCAAATATTTTCCATAAGCTTTTTTAAGTGGTTTTGGGTAAACGAATAGAGATATTCAATATATTCAATTTTTTTATAAGCTTTTTGGAAGTGGTTTTGGGTAAACGAATAGAAGTATTCAATATATTGAATATTTTTACAGACTTAAGAAACCAGGGAGCTATTATTTATATGGCAGGCATGCCGAATGCAATGCATCCTTGTTATAATGTGTTATTGTGGAGAAAAATATCGTCGTATAATTCATTTCTTTCTACCAACACCTTTCCTATTATCATTTCAATGGCCAATATATATTTAATAATTGCGTGTACTGAATTTGCTTGATATGAGTGTTTCCCATACCTACAACCCATGTACGAGAATCTACATTGAGTATGCTAGTGTTTACTATATTTTTGTTTTTTATTGAATGAAAAAGTTATATTTTTAAATTTTATAATTTGAATTAACAAAAAAAAAATATTGCAACTACTTTTTCCTCGCATTCCAACTGAATATTAAAAAAAATAAAAAAAAAAGAAACTCTAAAAATACCCTTTCGAGCCCAAGTTGTGCCTTTGGATTATTACAAAATTTCCATTACTATATTTTTGTTTTTTATTGAATGAAAAAATTATATTTTTAAATTTTATAATTTGAATTAACAAAAAAATATTGCAACTACTTTTTCCTCGCATTCCAATTGAATATTAAAAACAAAAAAAACTCTAAAAATACCCTTTCGAGCCCAAGTTGTGCCTTTGGATTATTACAAAATTTCCATTGCGTATTTTTCGAGGTGTTGGTTTTTTTTCAAGATGGAGGTATTGAATTTTCATTTTTGTTAATTTGTAACAAAATTAAAGTTAGTTGTTTTTTTTTTTATTTTTTTATTTTTATTTTTATTTTTTATTATATATGGTTTTTTAGAAAATCCAAGAAAAAATATATAAGATATAAATAGATTTAACATTAAATTTAACAATATCTAATAAATTTATAAAATTTGGTAATATTTTTTTTTAAAGTAAGTGGTATTTATATTATTTCACAATCAAAATATATATAGAGTTAGATGTGTATACTGGTTTGCTGTTCGAGAAACTAAACTGGTAGCATAACAGTAAAGCCTTCGTCCAAATAAACAATTTAAACTTGATGTGAAAACTAGTGAGATAATTAAGTACAATCTAAACTTGATGAGAAAACTAGTGAGATAATTAAGTATGTGCCTATTTGATATTTTACTAGAAGAAATAGTACCAACTTCATCTAGGATTGTGTTCCTATTGCTAGAGCTATATATGGAAAAAAATGAAAAAAAATGCATTTATTTGGATGGAGAATTTGCCTGAATAGTATAAGGGAATTCATCCTCCTCTTCAAAGGTAAAAACTCCAAGCTTGAAATATTTTTGCCCAGGATAGGAACCCCGTTGACGAATTTTCTTTTTTGTTTCTGCATCTTTTTGATGCACAAAAAGATCACCTATTGAGTTTCAGAGTGATTGACCAAAACTTTGTCCATGATGGTTTTTAATTACTAATAAATATCAATAATAAGCATATATCTTGTCTGCTAGGTCCTTGTGTTTATTCTATCAATAACCTAGCCTCCAACCTCCTCCTCCACCTCAATATCAATAATTAACTTCCTTTCTACATCCTATATCTCTTGCCAAATTTTAGGTGGAATGAATTGCACATAGATAGTGGCTAAGCACCCCGAAAAGAAGTAGGCTCGAGAATTTGGAGGCATGATGATGGCCTCTTATCCCATTGCAATTCCTTGAGCAAGATGGGAGAACCATGTTAACATTGGTACAAACGAAAAGTACACAACTAGATAAGATGGATGAATAAGGGTATAGGTTGTCCACCATATAACTTGATAAGAATCAAGGATGAAAGGATTTAAAAGGGGAGAGAGGAAGAAGACAAGTGATCGAGGATGAAATGAAACCAAAGGATGCAGGCCAAGGGTTGAATACCACCTACCAAAGCCAAACCTAAACAAGCCTCTCACTAGATCAAGACCAAAGGAAACAAGAGAAGATAAAAGTTGATGGGTTTCTAAAAATGGGGAGTTAAAAGGCATCAAAGAAATTTTTAGGTCTAAAATGGGCCTCCTAAGGAATATTATAAAGTGATAGTGGAAATAATAAAATAAGATTAGATTACCTCATCAAGTTTTGGAGGGAAAAAAAAAGAAAAAAACTATTTTTTCAACTCGTATTTTCAACTTATCTCCCTATGCTTTTACCCAAATTTTGAGCGGGAGCACTCACTGGATGAGGAATTTAATTTTGTATCTAAGGAGTACCCATGTTGCATACTTTCGATGGACTTTACTACATGAAAAAAATGAAATACATGAAAAAACGTGATTGTAGGGAGGTAAATTGAAAATATGAGTTGAAAAGGTAGTTTTTAAATTTTATTTTAATTTTTAAATTTTTACTTATTTATTTTTATCTTTTTACCTTTTTACTCCAAAATTGGTGAATCATCCTCCATTGTTGACATCATCACATTGAATCCTATTGGTTCCTATAAAGTTGTTTTTTGTTGTACTTTTTTGTTTTGAGACTCGTTTTTTACCTCAAAATTTCTCTAATGATTAGAAAATTCATAGTAGTAAATAGCTACAAATACAGACGACTAATCCTATAAAACAAAGAGAAAACAACACAAAGGAAAAGAAACAATAATAAAACTAAGTCCCTTTTGTTGAAGGTAATGACACCGAGAATAGACTTGTGACCCAGAGCATTGTCAATGAGTTGGAGTATGCGCTATCACAATCTTGAAGCCATTTTTTTTCCATAGAGGATTACTGCTAATTCCTCCAAAGACTTTGCAACCTAATCTTACTATCCATATAATTGAGGCACCAACCTTAATTTTGGCCAGAGCAAGACCTCCCCCTTAAGGAAGTAACACCTACCTATAAATTAAAGACTTCATCAGCCAAAGAAATACACCAGAGCATAGCATGAGTAGGATACAATCCCAAATAATTAAAGAAGTTTTGAAGCCAAAAGTCCTTCCAAAAGAAATACATAGAACTCCAATTGACTAGAACCCATGAGAACTCCTTACAATGGACTTCCAAAGAGTTCCATATCCCCTAGTTTAGACCCCTTGCTTTGCGATGAAAGCGATGTGGAAAAACATACCTTATTTGCAAAGATGGTGCAGTGATGGGGAGGCTATCAACTTAGTCTGCCAAACGATGCTTGATACTTCCTTTTTCCTTCTCTCATGTGCATGAGGGTCTAGTAAATATCAATGCCAAGTGGGAGGTGGCACATACCTCTACCACCCTTTGCCATCTCATCACTTAGTTTCCCATTGTCATTTGTCCATGATCACCCTCCGTGGGGACGAATCTAATGATATCAAGGTGGGCAAAATATTTGTAAAATTTGGGAGGGTTCAAATTTAACAATATCAATGCGGGAAACAAATTTGTAAAATGTGGTAGGGTTCACTCTTTTTAACTTTGAAGCCTAGAGAAACCATGCAAGTATGTTGTTTCAAATTCCACTATCCATTTTGGCCAAAAGTTAAGTTTTTAATGGAAAGCTAATTTCTATTTTTGACCAAAATAATGATCAAGTCTCTGATGAAAAATTCCTTCCAGTGGAATCAAGGCAAAAAATTGCTATAATCTTTGTATTGAAAGAGTGTGAGGCTATCCAATTTTTTTTTTTTTCTTTTTATCCATAACTTTCTGTTTTTAATTTCAAGTGTATTACATAATTTTATCCAATTCAACCACATGCTTTCCCTTTCAAGAAATCTAAAGAACATAAAATAATTGTTTTTTCTTCTTCTCAATTTTCAATTTCTTGGGGGTTTAAAGTCCTTATTCACTATAAGAGTTGTCTTTTGAGATTAAAGTTCTTATTTTTAGTAAGATTAGTTTTTAGGGCTTAAGATTTTCACCGTGTATTGTACAAGAGGGAACTATAACTAAAATCACACAATGAAAGCATTCACACCATACAACAAATCTACAAATGCATTAAATACTAACCAACATTCCACACATTGTTATTAAATTAAAATCACAACAAAGACATTCAAAATGAGTCAATGCAAGGTTTTTTTAATCAATAACCACTATTCTTGGACATTATCCCATACAAATAATCACTCACAAGGTCTCTAGATCACACATACCCACCAATGATAGGAGACTCAAATATTGAAGAGACAAAAGACCCCTATTGCATCAAACTCAAATATTTAAACTATGAAGTGATAAATATTTGGTTCCAAAGTATTTTCATTTCCTGGTTTAACTGAAACAATTGTTTAATTAATCTAATTTACAAGTAGTTATAAAATTCAAATACAACCTAGGTTTCATGGATTGAATAGTCAAAGTGGACTTGAAAAATTAGGATGTTTGATGCCACAAAGGAAAGTGACCTTGTGCATCAAAAAAGTATCCTAAGTAAGAGGGTCAGAGTAGGACCCTAACATGGCACCCTGCCTCTCCCCCCCTCCTCCCCTTCAAAAGAAGCATTATACTAAGGCTAAAGGTGAGGAAATTGCTATAGAATCATTACCAGTTCCCATGTGGCATATTCTGGTTGCATATATTTTCACTGTATTGATACTTACCAAGTTTTCTGCTAGCTCAAGTAAATCTCTTTGGTATCTAATAATACTTTTGATTGAATCCAAATAGTGTTGGAAAATCAAGGAAATTGTAGATGAAGATTGATTTTCCTTACTTGAGAATTACTTTTGATTTTTGTTGGCTTCTTATTAAATTCTTTGTGTTCTTTTTCTTCATCAAGCAATTACCAAAATATAGGCATGAAGATTAGAAGATAAAATAAGCAAAAGATATAGGCTCCATGTCAGGGAAAAACCCACGTTTGGGGAAAACTTGACCAATCCTCTTCTTATAGAGTCAGATAAAATGATATTTCCAAGACCATGACCAAGACAACTTCCTCCATAAGAGCATTAAGTCATCCCTCCATTCATTGTCATGTTTTATGCTTGATATTTCACTAATCTTCCCTTTAGATGCCTTGTATTCGCAAAGAAATTTGTCCTCCTTATAGATTGTAGTCCACAAACTTCATGAGCATCCATAGATTGAATAACACAATTATAATAGTCCTTCTGAAGTTTGCTTGTCATCACAAAAGCTTGTATATCTCTTTAGGAATTCACACTCTTTTCAAGTCTCTTATCACTAACAACTTGCATTCCTTTTACATCCTTTTATCACATCTATGCCTTTAAAGAAACTCACTTATCCTACCACAAAAAATCACATATCCTTGCCACTGAAACTCACATATCACTTCAGAACATAAACGAACTTCTTCGGTTTTGGTGGAGGATTCACGCCAACATATAGTTGATTGTCACTATAAAGGGTCACGTTTGTTCAGTAGGTGGGCCTGACCATATGGAGGGCCAAATTGGTATTATGGAGGTGTTGACAATGCTGGAAATCCACCAACCAAAGGGGTCTCCCCGATGTGAAGTTCCAATTAGACCTTGCACCATTTAGAGTAGGACCCCCATCCGGAGTATTGGCCCAACTGCCATGTATCCTTGTAGATTTGCCTTGGCTACAAAGTTTAGCACAAGAGAGCAATGCACAGGGATTTTCGGATCAACAAGTGAGTGTGCTTCAGCTGCAGAAAGTATCAAGGTCCTTCTACCAAAAGGGAAGAGAAAAGTGGGCCCTTTAAAGACAAGTAATAGTACTAATTTAGAAAAGGCACACACACATTGCATATGAATGAATCATTCATCAACCAAAGAAATATTTTGCAAGGAAGTAATGATTGTTAAAGCAAATACAACACATCTTCAACAAGATAAGTACCAAAGCCACCGAAATAGTTCAATTTCCTTAGAACATATGAAAAAACATACATTGGAGACATTCAAAGAATAGTCTTACAATATTTATGACATATGCATGAAAATGTGTTGGTTCAACGAGCTTCTGAATTATGTAAAAGTTCCAAGATACATCAAGATAGTGAGTACCACTAGCCCCAATAGTGGAGCATTAAAGCAGTCACTTGCTCCTCCAAAACAACTATCTTCCTCTCCAATGCCTAGTAGGAGGAGCCAAGGTGAAAAGTCCTTTACATGAGCAATGAGGGTGTATATATAACAAATGGGGTGACCATTCACCTCCCTTGTGACTCTTGGACTACCCTCATGACTGTTTGACTTCTCAATGACCTTTCAACTTCCTACATGACTTTTCGTATTACATGGATGACTCTTGGACTTCCACTTTACATTAAATTTCTCCAATATTGAATTTACATAATCCACAAATTATATGGCAAATAATGACTCATGACCATACATGACATGACACTGATGACATGGGCTGCATGATGATGTGGTAGTGCCAAGCTGCCAGTCTTGTTGTTTGTCTTCAATAAAATATGTATCCAATACTTCGTCTTCATGAAAGATATGTTCGTTCTTCATATCCACCCTCAAAAGGGTTGTGAATCGGTATGGATTCTTCATGCGGTTCTGACCATTGGTCTTCTATTGTAATATGATGTTCCTTCGTCCTGTTGATCATCTTATCTCTTTAGCTCCATAGGTGTCTTCTAGCATGGTCTCCTTCTCGTTTTCATCCATCATCATCTTGTCATGATAAATAGAGTACCTGCAACTAAAACCACTCATGGCATGCTGACATCAGCTTGAAAACTCATAATTTAGCATGCTTCATGAAATCACTTGTTAGGACTGGAACTGGGTGATTGATTGAGTGCTTGTCTTAGAGATTGCACAGTTCTAGAGGTCAAGGTCCAGGATTGAAGCTTGAGACTACACAATGCACAATTCAGGATGGCCAAGGTTAAAGGATTCCATAATTGAGGTGTTTAAGAGCTCAAGGATGGGGCTTGAGGCTTGAGGTTTCCCAATGTGCAATTCTGTAAGGAGAACAAGCTGGGAAATTATGTAGTTGAGGTGTTCAAGGGTTCAAGATTGAGGCTTGAGCACTGAGTTTGTACACTACGCATTTGTTGAAGGACACGAGGCCAGGTGATTATGTATTTGCATGATTTAGGATCTCAAGGCTGAGGCTTGAGGACTGAGACTATGCAATGCACAGTTCAAGCTGGGTTGGAGACAAAGATTGTGCAGTTTTGTAGCTCAGGGGCTGGGCTTGAGTATTGAGATTGCGTAATGCATAGTTCTGGGAGGAAAAAAATGTGCATTACGCAGTGCCAAGAGGCAAAATTGCTACTTGAGGACTGAGACTACGTTGTGCGCAGTTCAGGAGGGCTAGATGAGTTTGAGTGGCCTGGTCGGGGAGATTTCCAAGTTTTGACTAAGTGTTGGATCAATGAGATGAAGTTGAACAAAATCAATACTTGAACATGATCGCACACTTAGTTCACTTGTTGAGACAATATGGAACACTCATAACACATGAATAACATACTTTCTTCAATGCGACAACATTGTGATAACTTACTCCAAGTGTGACACTAAAGATACACTATGTGACGACAATGGAGACACTTGTGTGAAAATATTTGAAACTCTAGAAATGAGTGCGATGCATGTTTACATGATAAGAACAAATCATTAACACATATATTAGCCCCTGAAACAAACCAAAACTCCACTTTACACGATAATCACACTTCCCATGCCAAAATATGAGATTTGCTATATGAAAAGAGAAGTGTGAACGACAATTGTGATATGTGAACAAAGATGAAAGAGACACATGCCATAGTGAATATAACATGAAAATGAAACTAATTAAAGTGAATGCAAGAAAAAGTGACAACGAAAACATGAAAATGACACTCGCGAAAGCAGAGGTGTGCAAAAGAGACAGTTTGAAAAAATCACTGAAATAGAAGTACAAACGTAGCTAGAAGTGAGAGAATGTCCATGAAAATGCGCACTGATTGTCAACATGAATTGAACATTGCACATACACTGTCTTGATGGAATTTTCTAGGCCAGTTCAAGCTTGCGTGAAGGAATGTGCTCATGAATTCATTACAGACTGGGCATGTGTGAGAAGCTGACTTCAACGCTTATAATCCAAAAGGGAACTCAAAGACTTAACTGAGCATCAATTGACCAAGAAGTGACTACAGAACGAATGATCACGAGATCTGCAGTAAGCTAAAAAATTTAAGCGTAGACCAAATTTTGGAGGGTGTTTGTCGCAGCGACAAGGCGACACACTGGTAGAACTCGAGCTTCTCTTCCTTGGTCAAATATTTTGTGGAGGGTCTAGTTCAGGGTGTATTTATTTGTCGTTCAGGTCACTCTGGTTTCCCCACTTACCCCATGTATAAACATAATCCCCTTTTTCCTTCCTCGGTTGAACACAATGATAAATCCAACCATATCAAAATGTTTCGAAATAAGAGAAGAGTAATGTAATTCACGAGCTTTAGATTTTCAGAGCATAGTTTTTCATCTCTGTTGTTGCTCCACTGCCAAAAGGCCTAGACAATACTCCAATGGAGTAACTACAAGAACACAAACATTGCTCAGATGCCAGCAAGCCTGGACAGTACCCTGACGGAGTTCTTGCTTCACCTCCCTGTGCAGGAAGCCTTTCTCTTCTTTCACCCTTTAATTATTTATTTTATATAGGACTGTGCGTTGACACCTATTTATTTCATGGGTGGAAGAGGGATCCTGACTTATTGAGAGCAAAAGAGGTTATTCCTTAAGAGAATCATATATAAACCTCTGATATTTGTTTAGATTTTCCCCTTGTCCTTCTCTACTTGATCAGATAAGCATGGAAAACACTGAAACATAAAGAATCGGGTGTAGGCATAAGGTTTCCAGAATAGACACAGATATCATGGTTTGGCACAAATCTTTCCTTACGTAAGGATCATATTTTCTATCAGAACATCATTGTTAAAATTGGAAACTAGGGCCAAACTCCATATGGGTCACCTTATTTATGGTAGCTGATATTTTTCTTGGATTCCTCTCCCCAAGAGGTGTAGGATTGATCTAAATATCATCTGATTCCGACATGTATTTATGGATATAGGAATTTATTTATATTATTGACAATTTGTCAAGGTCGACCAACAAGCTAAACAAGCACTTTTACCGACATCTCAACCCCAATGTTGCATTTAAATAGAGGAGGCCTCAAGTCATTTGAGGAGCACATCATGTCATGATCTCTCTCTCCACTTGTTTGGGTTTGACTTCTCACAAAGAGGACGTGGTGGAAAGAAAGATAATATGTTCCCTAGCCGCAGTCAAGAGGAGCCTTAAGCCACAACACGAAGGAGCTCTAAACCACAGCAAGAGAAGGAGCCGTAACCGCAACAGAGGAGCCTTAGCAACAAAAAAGAGAAGGAGCCCTACCCGCAACAAAGAGCAAGCCCTAGTCGCAACAATAGAAGGTCAAAACATGTATGTATAAGGTTCTGTCTAGAACCAAGTTTTTGGGCTAGTGAATTGAACATAAGAGTACTTGGACAATAAGAAAGAGATCAACTTGCAGATTGTTTAGGGAGGCTGTCTTAGGGTAAGACTGGAAGTCGAGTTGCTATTCAAGGTCCAAGATTGTAGGGATCTGTGGGCCAAGGATGATTAGGAATTGACGTTTATAATTGGAGGTTGTTGGGGGCTGTTTGTTTGAGGACCGTAGGCCTAAATTGCTGTTGGGCTAGGCCGCAAGCCATAGCCAACAACAAACGCTGTTTTACCAGACTTGGACAATGTGGTAGTGGTGGAGTCTCTCCTTGGTACACCGCAACCTTAGAAGGCCTACTTTATTGACTGCGTGGAGGATGAGGGTTGAAGGTTGATACCCTAACTCATGAAGCAGTGACAACAAGTGCAACAAGAGGACAACAACGTTTTGGGAGATGTATTAGGTCAAGGTTTGACCATGTTTGGTTCAATTTAATGAACATTCTATTGGTGCCATATGGATGATCTTCCATGGAGTTGAAGGATCTTCCTAGGAGCAGAACCACCTGTGTAGTTTTTGGGTGCATAGAGCTTACTGTTGAATGCCTATGTTGGCTGGGTTTGACCAAGCCACTTAGAGGAAGATTTCTATCCTATTTGACCAACATTGACTTCTCTGATCAAGGCCTTACTGCTGCTATCTTAAAATATCAGTTTTTTATATTTGTACTATCTCTCTCTTTGGTGTGCTATTGAAGAATATAAGAAGAATTGATCAAGGGTTTCCCCACATTGGGCTTTGCCCGTGGCTGGTGCCACATCTTGTGTCCTCTTGTCTTGGCTTGTCTTCTAATGTTTATGTTTATGTTCTATCTACATTTTACTGTCATGTTGATGTGATTACTAAACTGGATATTGATATTGGGCTAACAAGAAAATTGAAGTAAATTTCTCTTAAGCATAGAACATACCGAAAATTAACATGGTTTTAGAGCGGAGGTGAAGACAAAGCCCAAGCAAGAGTGAAAGAGAAATCACCGAAGACAAGGAAAAAAGGCTCAATGGGTTCCTCATCCCACTTCTCGACTGAAGACAAGCTTCGTGAAAAGTCTGACTATCACGAATGGAAGATGTCTCTTGATATGACATTGGAAGAACAAAAAGTGTTGGATTATGTGAAGGGTAAAATCCCCAAGCCTCCATCAAATGCACTAGATGCTAGAAAGAGAAAGTAAAACAAGGCTGAAATCAAAGCGAAGAAGATTATCAGAGATTCCATTGACAAGCGTCTGGTGGCCTACATCTCCGATTTGAACACCTCCAAGGAGATCTATGATAGATTGGTAAGCATGTTCAAGGTTAGTGATGCAAATCAAATTTTATTTCTCAAAAATAAGCTGAAGGATATTAAGAAGGGTAAAGACGAGGATATTCAATCCTACTTAAGAATCACCGAGATCAAGAATGATCTTCTTGCGATTGGAGAAATCATATCTGACAGGGAACTGACTATCACTACCCTTGGAGGGCTCCCACCCGAGTGGTATATATTTAGAACCACTATTCTCAATAATGATCGAATTCCAGGGTTTGAAGAATTGATGTCAAGATGCATTCAAGAAGAAACAAGAATGGTGGAGCAAGAAATTCCTTTTAATAAAGGCAACCCTACTGCATTCTTTGCTCATGCCAAAAGGAGAAACAATGCAGGGACTAAAGGTCATTTCCATGGAAAGCCTGGATCTAAGGGAGGAAGGAAAGGCAGATGCTTTGCTTGCAATAAGTTTGGCCACTATGCAAGGGAGTGTCCAAATAGAAGGGACACATCACATGACGATGATCACAATCATTCCAGGGGAAAATTAAACAACAATGATCAAAGGAATGATATGTACAATGGCAAAAGAAAAAGGAATGTAGGACATCAAAGAAATGGTCAACCCTCCAAGAAAGCAAGGAACTCTAGGTATGAAGAATCAATTTTTTTTAACAATAAGCAAATGGAGTATTATCTAATATTGGCCCTCTCCACTACCTCTCCTCCGGACACTTTGGGGAATTGGCTTATTGATAGTGGTGCTTCAAGGCACTTCATCGGATACAAGGAAGCTCTCTTTAATCTGTTAGAGAAGGAAACAAACTTGGAGATTATTCTTGGAGACGATGCCACCTATCTCGCAAAGGGTGTAGGGAATGTTACTCTTCAATTGAGTCAGGGTAACAAGATTCATTTACACGAATTTCTTTATGTACACGATCTCAAGAAGAACTTGGTGTCCATTTCGAAAATGGAAGACAAAGGTTACAAGGTGGAATTCATCGATGGAAAGGTATGTGTTTGGAAAAGAAATTTTAAAGATGATTTTACTCTTGGGTTCAGGGTTGGCACTTTTTATCAAGTTGCAGGAAGACCATTGGTGGCCATATATTGTGACACATCTCTACAATCTGAACTATGGCATTGGAGGTTTGCCCATCTTCATTAAAAGGCCCTACCGGATGTGAGACAGATGGTGACAGGGACACCTGAGTTCAAAGTAGAGCATGAAGGTGTATGTGCCGAAGGAAAACTTATAAGGGGACCATTCCCCTGAAGTAATAGCAATACCACATATGTGGAACAACCAAAGGGGTTTGAGGTTCATGATTGGGAATCTCATGTATCCAGGTTGAAGAAATCTCTCTATGGTTTGAAGCAAGCACCTGGGCTTGGTATGATTGGATTGATAGCTATTTGATGAAGCTGAGGAGTGAAGCCGATCCAAATCTTCACCTTAAGGTTATGGATGATAAGCCTCTTATACTAGTACTTTATGAGGACAACCTCTTTCTGACAAGTGCAAACCCTCTCATTCACAAACGTAAGAGGAAGTTGGATTCTGAATTTGAGATGAAGGAACTAGGACTGATGCACTACTTCCTAGGGTTAGAGATCTTGCAAAATCTAAGAGAAATTTTCCTATCTCAAGGAAAATATGTTGTGAAGATATTGGAATGGGATGGTGGAATGCAAGCCCATGACTACCTCGATGGAGCTTAACTTTAAGAATTTATGTAGTAGTGCTGCCGGACCTGATTTGGGAAACACTTCTGAGTATCGTCAACTCATAGGAGCACTAATGTTCTTGGTGAAATCCAGTCCAGATATTTTTTTTTGCAATTAACACGTTGAGCCAATATATGGTTGAGCCTCATCACTCACATTGGATTGGTGCCAAGAATATTCTGAGATATCTTCAGGGCACAATCACTCATGAAATTAGATACACTGTCGGAGATGTGAGGCTGCATGGTTATTCTAATGCTATCTGGGCAGGAAGTGTGGTGGATCGAAAGAGAATTTCTGGGTGCTATTTCTGTTTGGGTTCTGCTTCGATATCCTGGATGAGCAAGAAGTAGAAGTCGGTTTCTTTGAGCACTGTTGAGGCCGAATACATAACTGCGAGTATGGCCTCTTATGAAGTTGTTGGTTGAGGAGGCTCTTCAGTGAGCTATTTGGACATGTGCTGGATACCACCGTGATCCTCTGCGACAACCAGAGTGGGATTCGATTTTCAGAGAATCTCGTATTTCATGATCGATCCAAGCAATAGACATAAGGTACCACTTTATTCGGGATATGGTACAACGAGGAGCAATAATGCTCCATCACATTGGGACTGATGAACAGGTCACCAATATTCTAACGAAGCCACTGGGAAAGGTCAAATTCTTAACTTTTCAAGAACGATTAGGAGTTGTGGAGAGACCCTCTCCTGAGGGTCTTGTATGATATGGCTATTGAGGTCTGAGAGCTCCGTGGGGCTTGGGGTACTTCTTGGAGCGATGAGCAACCATAGGGTGAGTGGTTCAACCTTCCCCTAGTGGTTTGCTATATAGGCATGATGAGTGGTTCATCCTTCTCCTGCTGAGACACAATCATAGGGTGAGTGATCCAACCTTCCCCTAGTGATTTTTTGTGTACAGGGTGAGTGGTTCAGCCTTCCCCTCGGATACCCCATGGTGACATGTAGGCAGGATGAGTGGTTCATTCTTCTCCTGCTGAGACATCCTACCCATGCAGTCTGGGACTCATGGGAAGTACCTCTCTTTTGGCCAATGAGTAGGGAAATGTGGATAGGGACCATAGTAATATTGATGGACGCATCGTGTACTACTATACTCCCTATGCTATGATGATCGATATTGATCTGGTATCAATTGGAACTGACTTCGGGTCAGTAAGAGGGGTATGAGACACTCTCTTTTATCTGGGATTGACTTCGGGTCAGTAAGAGTAGTATGAGACACTCTCTTTATATGGGACTGACTTCGGGTCAGTAGAGAACGGTATGATACATTCTCAATCACTTCTTCTTCTTCATAGTTCAGCAGAGCAGAGCAATGCAGAGCAGTGCATTGTTGGCAGAGATAGTACCGAATCGCAGATAGATTAGCAGATGGAGTTCTCCCTAGTTGAGAGGGAGTGTTAAAATTGGAAACTAGGGCCAAAATCCATATGGGTCACCTTATTTATGGCAACTAATATTTTTCTTGGATTCCTCTCTCCAAGAGGTGTAGTATTGATCTAAAGATCATCTGATTCCGACATGTATTTATGGAGATATGGATTTATTTATATTATTGACAATTTTTCAAGGTCGACCATCAAGCTAAACAAGCACTTTTACCCCCAACTCAACCCCAACGTTGCATTTGAATAGAGGAGACATCAAGTCATTTGAGGAGCACATCATATCATGATCTCTCTCTCCATTTGTTTGGGTTTGTCTTCTCACAAGGAGGACGTGGTGGAAAGAAAGATCAGATGTGCCCTATCCGCAGTCAAGAGGAGCCCTAAGCCGAAGCAAGAAGGAGCTCTTAGCCACAACAAGAAAAGGAGCTGTAACCACAACAGAGGAGCCTTAGCCACAAAAAAGAGAAGGAGACCTAGCCGCAGTAAAGAGAAATCCCTAGTTGCAGCAATAAAAGGTCAAAACATGTCTGTATAAGGTTCTCTCTAGAACCGAGTTGCTGGGCTAGTGAACTGAACATAAGAGGACTTGGACAGTGAGAAAGAGATCAGCGTGCGGATTTGTTTAGGGAGGTTGTCTTAGGGTAAGACTGGAAGTCGAATTGTTGTTCAAGGTCCAAGATTGTAAGGTTGTGTGGGCCAAGGATGATTAGGAATCAACGTTGCTAATTGGAGGTTGTTGGGGGCTAGGCTAGGCCATAGCCAACAACAAAGTCTGTTCTACCAGACTTGGACAACGTGGTAGTGGTGGAGTCTCTCCTTAGTACACCACAGCCTTAGAAGGCCTGCTTTATTGAATACGTGGAGGATAAGGGTTGAACGTTGATGCCCTAACTCATGAAGCAGTGACAACAAGTGCAACAAGAGGACAACAACGTTTTGGGAGATGTATTGGGTCAAGGTTTGACCATGTTTGGTTCAGTTTAATGAGCATCCTATTGGTGCCATATGGATGATCTTCCGTGGAGTTGAAGGATCTTCCTAGGAGCAGAACCAGCTATGTAGTTTTTGGGTGCATTGAGCTTATTGTTGAAGTCTGATGTTGGCTGGATTTGACCAAGCCACTTAGAGGAATATTTCTATCCTGTTTGACTAGCATTGACTTCTCTGGTCAAGGCCTTACTGCTACTGTCTTAAAATATCAATTTTGTATATTTGTACTATCTCTCTCTTTGCTAAACTATTGAAGAACATAAGAATAATTGATCAAGGGTTTCCCCACATTCGGATTTGTCCCTGGCTGGTGCCACATATTTGTGTTCTCTTGTCTTAGCTTATCTTCTACTGTTTATGTTTATGTTCTATCTGCATTTTACTATCATGCTGATGTGATTTCTAAACCAGATATTGATATTGGGCTAACAATAAAATTTAAGTAAATTTCTCTTAAGAATAGAACATACCAAAAATTAATAATCATCGACCAAAATGTGTAACTAAGATGGAGAACAAGGACTGAAGGTTAGCCAAATGTTGTAGTGTCACAAAGCCCTTTTCTATTTTGCCACATTGTTTTTTGAGCCCAAGTGGGACACCCTTCATGGAAAGTCTCATCAACAGAACATAAAATAAAAGACATGACACAACAAGAAAGAAAACCAAAGCATAAGCAAAAGGAGGCTAAACCAAAACACGATGCAAGAAAAAGGTAAGAAAACATAGAAAGACTAAGGAGAACAAGTGCAGGATGAGTGCGAGAGAGGGGAAACTAGAATGCAACTAGTCCTATTCCTAACTTAAACAACTAGAAGGTTAGGGTCAAGTGTAATGAAATTTCTAGTGAAGCCATTGTAATTGTTCCCAACCTGCATACACACATATACGATTGATTAAAACTGATATAAAACAATGCGCAATAGAAAAGATAAGAGCTTGAATAATGTGCACAAAAAATTGAAGGTTTTTACTGTTAGCAGAAAGATGTGCCATGGTCACTACTTCTACCCAAATTGTGATCTTACCTTTTCGTTGAAAATTATAAGAAAATAAATGTCGAAGCGTCTTGTGAATGCACCTTCATTTGTGCCATCCTTTTAGCAAGCATGAGAAAAGACTGAAACTTGTTATTACCAAAAGGGCTTGCTAAGTAAGATGCTTCTGGGCAATCATAGAATAGATCGTGAAATTCAAAACAATCCTCTTGAAAACCCCAAAATCCTTAAAAAGATGAATTTTCAAATAGAAGCACAGTGTCAGGATGAGAATATTGCGAGGGAACACATATATGATCATATTCAACCGACATGTCAAGGCAATGAGGACTTGACATAACTATCATTTCAAGCTGAAGTGCCTCAACTTCTTGACATGTATCCGAATAGTGAGATAAACCAGTAGATTAATCAATGTGATACAACTGTCATTGGATATATTGGTGGGAAAATGATAAAACAAATGACAGTTAATATTATGATCATATGGGTCGATTGTGGTATGGGATTCTTGGTTATAAGATAACAAAGATAGATCAATTTGAACAGATTTGAAAGTGCTTTGAATGATAGAATCATCTTCCTTGCATGATGGATGTAACAAACATTTATTTGTGATTCGTTACCCACTACACTGACATCGTAATCATTGAAGGAAGTAAAAAAGAATTCCAGTATAGCAAACACATGAAACCAGTCGGAATAATACACTGAGTGAAGAAGAACTTAATTTTCGAAATAACTCATGCATTCATTAGTACTCAATAGGATTTGAGGTGCGATGAAGAAAAATATTAGCAGTATAACATTCCTAAGAAAAACTGATCGTTGACTATTCTGAAATGCATCTAATAGACATGACTCGTTCAACCAAATATAGTATTTGAAATATCAACTTCGCAGTTCCATGCTTTTGTGAGAGATACACATTCCAAACCCGAGTTAGGAACAAGATCCTTGCATGGAGATGAATCAACTGAAATAGAATCTTGAATCCAATCAGAAATCAAATCCTGAAATTTCGAAAGATTATATTAGCCCAAATTTATTTCAAGAATGAATTTACATCAAGTGGAACAATGCAGAGAGAAAAATTTTGTGAGGAAAGCCAAATCTGATTTAGTTCGGGGATCTTACCATAATTGCGAGATCCTGACATAACCATCAACGAAAGTTGAAGTGCCTTGAATTCCTGACAAGTCCCAAAACTTTCAAGGATTGTAAAATCACATTTTGAAGATTGAATCAGATCGTGCATGGTGTGAGGATAACTACTTTCATTGATTTCAATGAGACCACTACTAACCGAATGGAAGCCATCTCTGTCACTGATTTGATCAGATTTTACAACTTCAACAACTAGATTACTCAAGTCAAAAGATTCTTCTGATTGTAAATCTAGAGATGTATGAATCAGAGAAATTTCATGAGCAAGTTGATTTGAAGAGTTGTCTTCATGAAAAACAAGAGATGATATGGGATGGAAAGGATACTCAATGATATGATTATTTTCTCTTTCATCATGGACAACCTCACTACCTTGTGTCAATTGAGAAGTGAACTCATTCGATGAAGAACTTGAAGAGCATGGAGTATCTTCATCGCATGTAGATGCATCACAAATAGGAGAGCACACATGATAGTGGGATGAAGAAGAAGTTTTGATAATAACATTTTCTTCGGAAGGATCATATTTTAGATCTAATTCTGTCAAATCAAAATCCTCTGGAGGAATTGGAATATCAGTATGTGCACTTGGGTATTCATCATCACATACATTGACAGAGCCATCATCATCCGAATGATTGTTGCCTAAGACTATGGATCTGAACAAATTGATTTCATTTGATTCACTACCGAGATTCATAGATTGCAAGTCATCCAAGAATGTAATAACATGGGGGGCTTTGAAAAAGAGAATAAAGATCAAAAGAAGCGTCACTTTTTTGCTCCTCTACCTGTGCAATGTGACTACCTTATTCTTGATCGCAATTTGAACCAACAACTTGAAAATCAAGAGAGTGTGAAGAGCTAGTTGGTGGAGCAGATTGATCAAGTGGATCATGGTACAATGAGTCATGGTATGTAGATGATAGAGGATGGCAGATGTCCCTTGAAGAAGTAAAATTTACAATGGAACCAGATTCAATATTAAGGTTAAGAGAGTTAATGTCATCTTGAGGAATGAAAGGATTAGTCTTCACCCTAGGCTCCATTAACCATTCCAAGTTTTCCTCCATTGGATCTGAATCCTGAGAGGTGGGTGAAAGTTGAAGAGATGGATCGGTGATCTGATTCACATATTTTCCAGCTTCAATGTTAACGCATAGATGCACCCTGATTGGTACTGGAAAAGGAGGAGGACAAGGAACAAAAGGAGTAATAGGTTCCTCCTTTGAAATTAGAGGCGTCTCATGATTTACAAGAGTCGGGGAAGTAGAAACATCAAGAGGTTCAGATTTTATACACAGAGAGATATGAACCAAACGCTCAAACTTTTGTTTAAATAAATCCCAATCCATGTCTTCTTCAGGAAATTCATAACAGAGGTGAAGGAATCGATCATAGAAATCCTCAATTGATTCATTAGGCTTCATTCTTAGTTGATTAATAATTTTATAAACATCTTAGTAATCATACCTATTAAATAATAAATGAAGCTCCTTGATGAGGTGCTTAAGAGAATGAATGGAAGGGTACTAGTACCTTCAAGGGTGAGGCATAAAAAAATACAAGTCACATCTTCACAGTCAATTTCGTAGTATTCACAGAACTTAAGGAAATGAAATGCATGCTCGACAATGGATATATTTCCCTCACCATCAAACTTGAATTAAGACAAGTCAAGAAGAGGCTCATCAAGGATTGAAAGTTCATTAGGGGATAGGTTAGAAAAACACCCTAAGAGTATGATTTGAGGATGAGCCATTTCAGATAAGAGATTCAAAACAAACTCAACGGGCACAACTTTTCATATGGCCCTCCTTCTAGTGCCATTTTGTTGACGACGCTGGAAATCCGTCAACTAAGGGGCATCCTCAATGTGAAGTCCTAATTAGAATCACATTGTTTGGAGTAGGAGCCTCATCCGGAGTATCATCCTAGCTGCCTTGTATCCTTGTAGATTTTCCCTAGCTACAAATTTCAACACAAGAGAGTAATACATAGGTACTCTTAGATCAACAAGTGATTATGCCTTGTAAAATGTTCAACTGAAGAAAGTATCAAGGTCCTTCTATCAAAAAGTAAGAGAAACATGGGCCCTTTAAAGACAAGCAATAATACTAATCTAGAAAAGACGCACAAGTATATAGATATGAATGAATCATTGATCAAATAGTGAACTAGTTCATAAGGGAGCAAGAATTGTTAAAGAAAATAACACACACCGTCAACAAGATAAGTACCAAAGCCACCAAAATAGTTCAATTTCCTTAGAACAGATGAAAACAACATACATAGAAAACATTCAAAGAATAGTCTTACAATATTCACGAAATATGCATGAAAACATGTTGGCTCAATGAGCTTCTAAATTAAGTAAAAGTTCCAAGATACATCAAGGAAATGAGCAGGACTAGCCCCAATAGTGGAGCATTAGAGCATTCACTTGCTCCTCCAAAACAACTATCTTCCTCTCCAATGCCTAGTAGGAGGAGCTAAGGTGAAAAGTCCTTTACATGAGAAATAAGGGTGTATATATAACAAATGGGGTGACCATTCACCTCCCTTATGACTCTTGTACTACCCTCATGATTGTTTGACTTCTCAATGACCTTTGAACATCCTACCTGACCTTTGGTATTACATGGATGACTCTTGGACTTCCACTTTACATTACATTTCTCCTATATTAAATTTACATAATCCACAAATGATGTGGCAAATAAGGCCATGCGAGTATCCCTTGAGAGGGAGCTTGAGTTGCATGCGGATGAGGAGCTTTTATCTCCTAAGGTTGAGGGGCCTCAGATTGATGTGGAGCAGCCACATGCAGAGGTTCAGAGAGTGGAGACATCCACTTAGGCAGAGTCTTCCAGAGAGGGAAGAAAGCACACTAGAGAGGCTGGCATATTGTTGGATGATGCATGGGAGAATGTGGGAGCACCCTCTTCTCAGCGCAGACAGAGGAGGTCATCAGAGAGGTACATTGGATACATGGCACTTATGGGTGCATGTGTTGTGACAAAGCCATCTTCCTTTCAGGAAGCAGTGTAGCAACCGGTTTGGTTTGATGCGATGGTGGAGGAGTATGAATCCATAGTTCGAAACAATGTTTGGGATGTGGTCCCGAGACCGGAGGACAAGTCAGTTGTGAGTTCCCAGTTGCTTTACAACGTAAAGCAAGCTGCAGATGGTAGTGTGGAGAAGCATAAGGCCAGATTTGTGGCCCATGACTTTTCATGAGTAGAGGGGATTGACTATGATGATACCTTTGCTCTCGTTACAAGGTATTCATCAATTAGATCTATTTGGGCATTATCAGCACAAATGGGTTGGAAGACCCATCATATGGATGCGAAGACTACCATCCTCAATGGCATGATTGAGGAAGAGGTGTACATAGAGCAGCCTGAAGGTTTTGAAACCTTGGACCATGAGTCGCATGTGTGCCGACTCTAGAGAGAATTGTATGGGTTGAAGTAAGCACCTCGTGCTTGGTACACCACAATAGATAGCTTCTTCACTGGGTTGGGCTTCACAAAAAGTATGAAGCGAATGCGAACCTCTATCACATAGTGGTGGAAGGTAAGTCGTTGATCATTATATTTTATGTAGATGATCTTATACTAACAGGTGATGAGAAGCTCATCAAATCTTGCAACGAAGACCTTGCAAGAGAGTTTGAGATGAAGGACATGGAGCTCATGCATTACTTTCTTGGCATGGAGGTATCGCAGGGAGATGGGGAGTTGTTTGTATCTCAGGGCAAGTATGCCAACGTGATACTCAGGAGATTCCGCATGGAGAGTAGTGAACCCATGGAGACTCCTCTAGTTGGTAACTAGAGGAAGGGGGGTGCTACTTCAGGGGTAGTGGAAGCCACTGTTTAAGGGGTAGTGGAAGCTACTGTTTACAAGCAGCTTGTGGGTTCACTCATGTACTTGGTGAACACATGTCGGAATATGTGATATGTAGTTAACCTCCTCCAAAAGTTTAGGGTCTCAAAACGGCTCCGAAAGTTTAGGACACGAAAAACTGCTAAAAATACTAAACTGTGCTACAATTAAGGAAACTGAAAAACTAAAAGAAACAATGGTGGTGGTCCAAGTGGATTTGGCGGGTGGCCACCAATATCCACCTGGATCAAAGTTTTAAGATACGAAAATCCAAAACCGATGAAAAAAAACAAACAAACAAAGATGAACTAATACAAGTCCAATCAACATTAAAAAAATAAAATGATATTGAAATGTTATCAATCAATAAAACACAAAAGGTATGAAAAAACAAATGTTCGAAAAACAGAACACAAAATACAAGGATGTCTTATCTTTATTCTAATTATAATAGTCAATGTATTGCACTAACTAACAACAATATCAACAAAAAATTTACTAGCAATCACAATAGATATTTAAAATAGGTATCTTGACACAATACAACAATTGTCAATTTTTTTTAACCATCATAACTTCAAGAATAGAGAATTATGAGAAACACATTGCTAGGTAGAATG
Source organism: Pinus tabuliformis (assembly GCA_031772625.1). NCBI lineage: Eukaryota > Viridiplantae > Streptophyta > Pinopsida > Pinales > Pinaceae > Pinus > Pinus tabuliformis. Next base: position 251,555,848 of record CM062804.1, read on the forward strand.
AAGACATTTTTTTTTTTTGTATAAAACACTTTGAAGAGAAAGCATTCTTGAAGGGAAAGACAATGTAATGAATATAATGGTTAAAAGCATGTGTTTAAATCTAGAGGGCGTAGAGTATGTACACCTCCATAGACTTTAGCAATCAAATTGTTCTGGAAAGGCAGGTCTTTTGACCCACAAACAAGGCGATCTCATACACCAATTTGGTATCTGGCTTGGCCCTGACCTTAAAAATAGATTATCATTATCTTTTAATGGTTATAAGTACATTCCAATAGGCATAATCAATAACTTCATAGAAACTGCTTCCACTATTCTACCTGGTAGAACCAATATTTCATAAATGCCACAAGGGCCAATATGTCTTTGGAGACTTGAACCAAAGCTACTTGGGACACAAGTCGTGAACCATGCCACTTGAGCTAAGTTCCTTTTTGACTTAAAAAATAGATTATCATTATTATTATATATGCTAATTAAATTAATTAAGACAACCTAGGGGATAAAATATTTCGCCTTTGTGACTACTCAATAGAAATAAATTATATCACAAAAAACTCATCATATCAACTCGTACATCCCATACAATTTATATTTGTATCTTATATGGATTTCAATTATTTATCACTTTTTTTAGATATTTTCAGCACATTAATTTTTATTGATTACAAGAAGCAGCAAGGACTCCACAAGTAATTCTACAGCGCATACCTATTGTGTGCAATATAAAAACAAATGGCATACAGATTTGACAACTTGAACAAATTAAAATTTCATGACATCTTCTATGTCTCTTACTCAAAGAAGAAGGTTTATGAAGCCACACTAAGACAGAGAGATTCCACTACCAGATGAGGAAGATATGTTGAAGGAATAGGTGTGAAACCTTAACAAATGGAAAATTGCAGTATAAGATATGGTGGAAGGGTCTAGATGAGGAGGAAGCAACGTGAGAGTCCATTTAAATTTTGGTAAAGCCTTCGAATTTGGGCAAAGGATTTTATCATGGAGCTAGAGATGCTATATATCTAATATCTTATTATGTATTAAAATTTATATAAATGAGTGGTTTTCCTTGTAAGTCGATGATTTTGCAATAACGTTATATTTGTAAAAAAATACCTTTTTAAGTATAAGAAAGATCTAATGATGTATTTAATAATTTAAATCTTTAATTAAGGCTTTATTAGTTATTTTTCCCTCTATTGATATAAATATGGGTTTTTGTCTCTTACATATTTTTATCAAGTTTTCAAATATATATCAAGCTATTTTAGAAGTCATCTTCCATTACTTAGATTAGCAGGAACAATCCACCCATAGATGTGCAAGTGTCTGATTTTTTTATTTTATTTTATTTTTTCTTATTTGTTATTACAATGGTTCATTTTCTATTTATATTACAATAATGGCCACATTTGATTACAGAGGTGCTGCACAAAATGAGTGACCCAAAAAGTTACCATCACTTGTATCCATTCAACCAATTCATTAATAAAAGTGTTTTTTCCCTCTTATGTATCTCTATCATTTTTTTTAATACAAATCAACATGTTTCTGATCTTTTTTGAAGGTCTTTTTCCTACATCTGGTAGGAACATTCCGCCCCAACCGCCCAATTATTTTTACTTCTTTGTCGCTAAAAAAATTACTTTCCATTTATATTGCAGTAGTGGTCACATTTAATTACAGAGCTGCTATACAACTGATCCAAAAGGTTACCCTCAGTTACATCCATATAACCCATTCATTAATAAAGAGGATAACCATTGGAAAGTTCATTGAGACAAGCATTGCACTTGTTCTGTGTTTACAAGAGTACTTGTTCCGATGTAGTGTACGAATGTTCGCAAGTCAAACCAATCAATCTGGTATACAAAAACATCACGGCTAGGCAAGACTCGGGCTGCTTTTCCAGATATCTAAAATACATTGTACGCGTCTCACTGAATTTAAATGTTCCACAGTAGACTACCTGTCTACAATATCGGAAAGCTATCACGGAAATATGTTGATGCCTTGGCAGTAGACTTACTTTAAGCACGTCAGCATATAAACCCAATACAATCACATAAAACTGTTATGAAACTAGAGAAACCACTACAACATGTGAAATTTCATTTTTTTTGCGAAAATCTGTTTACATAATGCAACATATATATTTTATTCTGGAGTTGTCTATAATGCGACTTTTTGAAGATTCCGGTGACGGAATCCGGCGAAGAAATTGAGGTCAAATCTTGATTTCTTGCGGTTAAAATGGTTTTTTAACTGCATATTTGGATTCAGCGCCCTGAAAAACCCCTGGGACGCTTTCATTGTGGAGAAACTAGCTATCAAACTTGCGATTCCAATAATTCTTGCCGGATTTCGACCGGAAAAATCTGCCGGAAAGGCTTTCAAAAAGTCGCGTTATAGACAACTCCTTTTATTCTTGCATCAAAAAATTCTCTACTTTTAGAAAAATGTGATTTAGGAGCTAGAGTGACTGAAGGATCATTCGCCTTACAACAAAAATTGAGAATTGTCAGTAAGGCCGATATAGATTTCATTTAAATTTCTACTTGAGGACGGCGTTTGAAAGCAGAAATAATAAATATATTGAGTGCCATACCAAGAATGGAATTTAATGGGCACAAATTATGATCTATCAATACTTGAAAATCAGTAGTGACAAGATACTGCAATTCAACTCATTGTTTTAGCTGCTATCTGCCAAAAGTTTTTCAAAATTCTCATTTGCCTCTTCGACGATGCTCAATTCAGCCATAAGTTTATTCAACTTAGAAAGATTTTCTTCTTGTATATTGGCCGGTACTTTGTCTCTATATCCGGGAATGTTCATTTTCTTTGTCACTGCTTCCTGTTGCCTGGTTCCACAAAAAACTCCATCAGATGAAGACACAAACAGCAAAGACTTACTGTGTAAAATTATAAAAATCATAGCCTACCGGATAAGTTCTTCTTTCTTTTTTTCCAGTTTTGAAAGTTCAAGCTGTGCATCTACAATGCCTCGGAGTAATAAGTATACAGATAGATGCTCATTCACAATATTTACTGCGCAGCCAACAGGAGGCACATCACCCTCCCGGAGTACCTACAAAAATATAGATTTCAAATGCATGAATAAGTTGCTCATAGACAGCAGTGTAACATTATGTGGAAATAAGAAACCATGAAATACCCCATTTAGTCAGATTCCCTTTATTTGTCTGACCTAATTGGTCTCAGGAGACAGTAAAGATCGGCATCTTTAATAATTGAAAAAAGCAAAATTTTAAAATTCATGAAGCCCTAAATAAAAGTTGAAGTGCAACAAAAATTCCTAGATCCACAACTCTGCCACCTCATCAATAGCCTCTTAATTTATTTGATAGATCCTCTCGACGCCATACACATCAAGCGGAACGAAGAAAGGTAGTGATGCTCGTGAGGCAAAGGCGTGAATATGTCTTATCTAGATGTACTATCTATTATGATATTAAAGGGAGTCTCCAGTGCCTCTTCAGGGGCAGATCTTTATCGACATTCTTCAAATACCTTAATCAACAGTGACTTGCCTTGTATATTAGAGAGGCATTTCCTCTCAGATGGCCTCTACTTCACAGCACCTCTGCTACAGGAGTTTTCTAATTTGAAGCATGGGCCAAAGACAAAGAAATCCTAAGATAAATACCTTCACTGCCTCATCAATAGCATCTTCTTTTATTTGGTAGATCCTCTCAAACCCTTTGTAGATGTCCTGACTATTATGATATTAGAGGAAGCTCTCATTGCATCATCAGGGCCTCAAGCAGATCTTTATCAACAGTGACTTGCTTGTACATCGGAGGCATTTTCTCAGAGATTCCATCTACTCCACAGCTCTTCTGCAACAAATAACCAGATTGCCACTTCCTTTCATCTGGTCCCTGACAGTAAGGGAGTAAAGTGCACTGCATATACTCGGACAGCACTAGAACCATCCAGCTCCAAAGCATGCCAATAAGCACCTAGAAAGGTCAAAACTACTGGGGAGATCCACCACCTACTCAGAAATGCATCACTAATTTCTTTCCTTTACTAATTCTTCAGCACTGGATGGTTGGACGACTAACCAGATTGCCACTTCCTTTCATCTGGTCCTTGACAGTAAGGGAGTAAAGTGCACCGCATATACTCAGACAGCACTAGAACCATCCAGCTCCAAAGCATGCCAATAAGCGCCTAGAAAGGTCAAAACTACTGGGGAGATCCACCATCTACTCAGGAATGCATCACTAATTTCTTTACTAATTCTTCAGCACTGGATGGTTGGACGACTATATCTTCATCCTCCACTCCAACCACCACTGGGAGCGTATTGATGTCAACCTAGATTTCTCCCCAAGGCCATATTAATCCAGGCCTCCCAAGGATAGCATTCATCAAGTACATTGCATTGACCTCTCCACACTTGTTTCAGATTATAAGCATGGCTAAATCCCCCTTCCCCTTGTGACAGCATCATCTCAGCTTAGGCCATGTTTCTTTATTTGATCCCTTCACTTTCTAGCTATGCTACACCAAGTTTCCGGTACATCAGTGTGGGTAAGTGGGGATGTGTACCCAGTATGTCTACCCACCACAACCACCTCAAAACAAAGAGTCAGGGGACAGCAAGGTATAATAACCATTTTTAATGTGTATAATAACCATTTAAAAACATTTATAATACATACGTGACTAATGCTACATATCAATGATAGTTGACAGTCGAATGCAATGAAAACACGCTGCAAATCCAATGTGGTTATGAGTTTTCACTACCAAAATGACTTCCCAGCAACAAATTGGCAGCCCAACACTAGCAAATAATCATTGTAATTTTGTAGTCTGTTTATTGAGGATTTATAGAGTGTAGGAGGGTTGGTGAAACCAAGTGAATGGTATAACCTATATATCTTCATGGTTGTTGAAGACCATTGGCAAGAAGCGATCCATCCAAGGTGAATCTTTGCCTATGGAACATATGTCTAAATAATGAGTATGTTCTCCGCAATGCTCACAAGGGTAAAGAAAAAAACATTGATCTTTCACATGGCCAACCCGATCACAATGTTGGCATTTCACAATCTGAAGATATTGTGGAAGAGGAGCAAGCAAAGATGAGCTTTCTTGAAGATACCCAACACTGAGATTTATAGTAGTCCGGAATGTGAAAGGACACTTCTTTTTCATATTCATGACCACTTATGTGCTTGTTGTTGATGACTTTTTCCCAAAGTCTGATTATGGGTTTGGGAAGTGCAAGCAATACCTCTGCATCTTCAATTGAATCTGCTCTTAACGTGGCATCAACAAACAGATCAAGTGCAGGTTGTTGGTGGGAGTCTCTCTAACTCAACAAGAGAATTTTTCTAAACAAGAACTAGTTGAGAATGATGACTCTTCTGTTGTAGTTCATCTCACTGGAGCTGAGATTTCAGCTATAGAAACTCAATCTTCCCCTGTGCATCTTGTAAACAATGTTCCAGAAGGGCACATCCTCCAAGGTAGGGTGTACGCACCCCACATTTTCCACGCACCCGGAATTGGAGGACACCTAGGGAAATGTTTCCCCATGTCCCCCTTTTGGGGAAACTAGGGGAGACGTAGGGGGTAACGTTTCCCCAATGTGTGGGATGTGTTTCCCCATAAGGGTTGCTTGTGGGCATACCCCCTTAATTTTGCATGAAAACATTAGTTTATGAGTGTCGAAGCCTAATATTCAACCCTAGGCCCCTGTTTCATCAAAATCTAGCAAGTCTTGTCAAGGTAGCTTACAAGACAAGAACTAGACCAAGGGATAACAATGTGAGGTGTGGCTCGTCGTCACGATAGCCACTACCTCCTACTCTTAAGTGGACTTTCACCGCAAGGAAGGCTTCCCTATACTAGGTCACCTTAAAGGATATATCTAGTCCAAGGGGAAAGGTGAAAAAATAGGGTAAGGAAGCCCATCTATCATAATTAGAGCAATGTGCATCATCCAATGATCTAGATTCGATCATTATATTGTTTGTCATCCATCTCGATGCATTTAGAGTGGGAAAAGTGGATGAATTAACTCATGGGACCGTTTTTACCAATGGGACCTAGTTTGGCAAAACGAAGTATGAAACCTTCGAGGAGCGTTTTGATCAAACGACGCTTTTTAAGGGTAAAATTGTCACTTTAGCGTTGCACCTTTTCTTGTTATTCTACACAAGGATCTTTCCAACGACAAAGAAGCACGTCAATCGAACTCTGTATGCAAAAGTCATGCGACTCAAAAGTTAACCTTCCTGTTTTCACAACAATGGTTTGACAAGATGTCACGTCAGCCCCTATTATTCATGGAAAAGGGGCTAGCCACGTGATTGTGATGTAGAAGACTCTAGAAGAGTCTATATTGTATTTTGGTTAAGAGTTGAGGTAGTCAAACTTAACCATTAGTAGGCTATCGCGTTGTGTTATAACGGGGCCACTAGGAGGAAGAGGCATCCCATTTCTTTCGAGTGCATTTGTTCCATAGTTGAGCAAAAATAGCCAAGAGGGATAGGAGGTAGAGCACATAGAGAGGATTTAAGCACTGTAGCAACCCATAGGCCACAGGCCATACTTCTTTGTACTTGCAGCCATATTTCCAGACAGAGAAAGGGAGTTGAGCGGCCTTACCTTCCAGCTGGGTTTTTCTCTTGAACGCTGAAAGGGTTTCCCAGAGCATATCTTGTGTCTTAAAAATTACAGTAAAAATCTACAAATCTAGAAATTTAATAAAAGTGTAATAGTGTAGAATTTCAGATTTTTAATATAATATTATCAGATTTGTTGTGACGCACTGTCCAATGGAATATCCACGACAGTTTACGGATCATCCAAAGGCCCAATTAGGACACAATGTGACTTAGGGTAGAGATTAAGTAAGGCTAGCAGGCTTATCTAGGATATCACAAGGCCAAGAAAAGGCATACAATAGATTTATACATTAAATTTATGGCACAATGAGCCTTCAATAAGCCTCAAGTTGAAGCCCAGGGAAAAATAAGGCTTTTCTAAGGCCCAATTTACTTATGACAAATCGCATCAACCCTAAAATGGGGAAATTAGCCACAAGAAAAGGTTAATTTTGAGACAAATACCTCACATCCAAGTTTTGAATCCCTCCACAAGGTAGCGCTCTCTACCTTAGGTTAAATTCATGCCCTAACCCTAACTAGCGACTTTTCCTTAAGAGGCCGAAATAAAGTTTGAGTGAAGAAAAATGTGCTATGAAGTTAAATTTGAGTTGTGATCAACAAAATGAGCAAAGCCAATGCCTTGACCTTATAGGTGATGGAGTCTATGGGATAATTAACTTTGTTAATCAAGGTTGTCATTGATGTCAATATGGCATTGACTGAGATGTCAATATTCTTGAGATGCCTGGTTCTAGATGATGATGCCATGACTCTTGGTGGTTGGTTGACTAGGATAACATCTATGAAGATGTCAAGTCATGAAGAAATCAAACCACTAATGAAGGAAGCCCTATGAAATACTTGAATTAACTATGATGTTGCCAAGTGTCAATCATGTGCCTTGATTGATGACCTAGATCCTAAGTGTCAATATACAACCTCGTGATGTGAAGGATTATACTTGATGAAGCCATACTTTTGATGATGTCATACTCAAGAATGACCGCACTTTGACATACTGAAGACTACTTTGGTGTCTTTGACAAATTAATGAAGGTTGCACTGTCACATATTACTACACTATCATTGAATACATGATGTTATACCTTCATGATGCTGGATACTATCATGATGACATTATTGGTGCAAAACAATGGAGAAGCCACGTTGTCCCAAAACATCCCTCATATTGTTCCAAATATTTTATGCACAAAAATTTAAGGATAGTCACAAAGAAAATTAATTTTCTCCACCTTAGAGGCAGAACCTCACCATGAGACCTACACCATCTTGAAGAGCATAATTTTAGCTTTCCAACGAGCTATTATTCAGCCCAAATCTCCAAGCGGTTTGAAAGTTATTAATTTTTCAAGTTAAAATTAACTTTCTGTCGGTAAGTCCACCTATATCCTAGCCTACTCATGTCGGCTTGCTTGAAGGGTCATGTCTCTTTGTTTAGCATTGAAAAACACTATATATTAGGCATCTAATTTCATTCTTCCAACACTTACTCAGTCATCAAGTACAGTACAGAAAGGGATAAGTTCACAACTCGTGAACTAAGGAAGAACATAAACTTTGAAGAAAAGGAGGCACGAAACCAGAGCAGGTAATATCTTCAAGCCTGATTTGGACGGTGAACAGAAGTGATACATCTCGGTGCACTTAAAGATTAATACCTCAGACCAACTGTGGAACTCCTTGATACTTCGGACAAAAGCTCAGGTTTTAGCTCGGATTGTTGTGATTTTAGTTGACTGTGGCTCGTTTATTATTCAGATTATAAAACTCGGACTATACAGCGTGTTGGTCTCTCGGACTAGGCAGGGAACAGAGGTACACAATACCTCGGACTGTATAGAAGAAAGATCGGAGTTTTGTACAACAAAAAGACACAGATCATACTGGTGCAGACCCTCTCATTCACAAATGTAAGAGGGAGTTGGCTTCCGAATTTGAGATAAAGGACCTAGGACTGATGCACTACTTCTTAGGGTTGGAGGTCTTGCAAAAGCCAGGAGAAATTTTCCTCTCTCGGGGAAAATACGTGGTCAAGATATTCGAAAGATTTGGGATGGTGAACTACAAGCCTGTGACTAACTCGATGGAGCTTAACTTCAAAATGTTATGCGGTAGTGTTATCGGACTACAATTGGGAAATGCTTCTGAGTAGCATCAACTCATATGAGCACTGATGTTCTTGGTGAACTCCTGTCTGGATGTATGTTTTGCAGTCAACACATTGAGCCAATATATGGTTGAGCCTCATCACTCACATTGGATTGGTGCCAAGAATCTTCTGAGATATCTTCGGGGCACAATCACTCATGGACTAAGATACACTGTCGGAGATGTGAGGCTGCATGGTTATTCTGATGCTGATTGGGCAGGCAGTGTGGTGGATCGCAAGAGCACTTCTGGGTGTTGTTTCTCTTTGGGTTCTACTTCGATATCCTGGATGAGCAGGAAGCAGAAGTCGGTTGCTTTGAGCACCGCTGAGGCCGAATACATTGCTGCGAGTATGGCCTCCTATGAAGTTGTCTGGTTGAGGAAGCTCTTTAGTGAGCTGTTTGGACATACGTTGGATACTACCGTGATCCTCTGCGATAACCAAAGTGGGATTCATTTATCAGAGAATCCTATATTTCATGATCGCTCCAAGCACATCGATATCAGGTACCACTTTATCCGGGATATGGTACAACAAGGAGCAATAAGGCTCCATCATATTGGGACTGATGAGCAAGTCGCCGACATTCTGACGAAGCCCCTGGGAAAGGTCAAATTCTTGACTTTCTGAGAACGACTAGGAGTCGTGGAGAGACCCTCTTATGAGGGTCCTGTATGATATGTACATTGAGCTCTGGGAGCTTCGGGGGGCTTGGGGTACTTCTTGGAGTGATGAGCAACCATAGGGTGAGTGGTTCAACCTTCCCCTAGTGGTTTGCTATGTACAGGGTGAGTGGTTCAACCTTCCCCTGTGATACCCGTGGCGACATGTAGGCAAGATGAGTGGTTCATCCTTCTCCTGCTGAGACATCCTACCCATGCATTCTAGGACTCATCGGAAGTACCTCTCATCTGGCCAATGAGTAGGGAAATCAGGATAGGGACCATAATACTACCGATGGACGCATCGTGTACTACCATACTTCGTATGCTAGGATGATATTAATCTGGGATCAATTGGAACCGACTTCACATAAGTAAGAGTGGTATGAGACACTCTTTATTTGAAACTGATTTCGGATTAGTAAGAGTGGTATGACACACTCTCTTTATTGGAACTAACTTCGGGTCAGTAAGAGTGGTATGAGACACTCTCTTTTATCTGGGACTAACTTCGGGTCAGTAGAGAATGATATGATACATTCTCGATCACTTCTTCTTCTTCATAGTTCAGCAAAGCAGAGCATAGCAGTGCAAAGCAATGCATTGATGGCAGAGATAGTACCGACAGACAAATAGATTAGCAGGTGGAGTTCTCCCTAGTTGAGAGGGAGTGTTAAAATTGGCAACTAGAGCCAAACTCCATATGGGTCACCTCATTTATGGCAGCTGATATTTTTCTTGAATTCCTCTCTCCGAGAGGTGTAGGATTGATCTAACGATCATCCAATTCTGACATGTATTCATGGAGATATGAATTTATTTGTATTTCTTGACAATTTGTCAAAGGTCGGCCAACAAGAAAAAATAGTCATTTTCACCCCCAGCTTATCCTCAACGTTGCATATAAAAGGAGGAGACCTCGTGGCATTATTTCACTCATCTCATCCCACATCCTTCTCTCGCTCCACACTTGATTGGGTACGCATAAAATTATTTTTCTCCACCTTAGAGGCAGAACCTCACCATGAGACCTACACCATCTTGAAGAGCATAATTTTAGCTTTCCAACGAGCTATTATTCAGCACAAATCTCCAAGCGGTTTGAAAGTTATTAATTTTTCAAGTTAAAATTAACTTTCTGTCGGTAAGTCCACCTATATCCTAGCCTACTCATGTCGGCTTGCTTGAAGGGTCATGTCTCTTTGTTTAGCATTGAAAAACACTATATATTAGGCATCTAATTTCATTCTTCCAACACTTACTCAGTCATTAAGTACAGTACAGAAAGGGATAAGTTCACAACTCGTGAACTAAGGAAGAACATAAACTTTGAAGAAAAGGAGGCACGAAAACAGAGCAGGGAATATCTTTAAAGCCTGATTTGGACGGTGAACAGAAGTGATACATCTCGGTGCACTTAAAGATTAATACCTCAGACCAGCTGTGGAAACTCCTTGATACTTCGGTGCACTTAAAGATTAATACCTCAGACCAGCTGTGGAAACTCCTTGATACTTCGGACAAAAGCTCAGGTTTTAGCTCGGATTGTTGTGATTTTAGTTGACTGTGGCTCGTTTATTATTCGGACTATACAGCGTGTTGGTCTCTCGGACTAGGCAGGGAACAGAGGTACACAATACCTCGGACTGTACAGAAGAAAGATCGGAGTTTTGTACAACAAAAAGACACAGATCATACTGGTGCTTTATGTGGATGACATCTTTCTGACTGGTGCAGACCCTCTCATTCACAAATGTAAGAGGGAGTTGGCTTCCGAATTTGAGATAAAGGACCTAGGACTGATGCACTACTTCTTAGGGTTGGAGGTCTTGCAAAAGCCAGGAGAAATTTTCATCTCTCGGGGAAAATACGTGGTCAAGATATTCGAAAGATTTGGGATGGTGAACTACAAGCCTGTGACTAAATCGATGGAGCTTAACTTCAAAATGTTATGCGGTAGTGTTATCGGACCAGAATTTGGAAATGCTTCTGAGTAGCATCAACTCATATGAGCACTGATGTTCTAGGTGAACTCCTGTCTGGATGTATGTTTTGCAGTCAACACATTGAGCCAATATATGGTTGAGCCTCGTCACTCACATTGGATTGGTGCCAAAAATCTTCTGAGATATCTTCGGGGCACAATCACTCATGGACTGAGATACACTGTCGGAGATGTGAGGCTACATGGTTATTCTGATGCTGATTGGGCAGGCAGTGTGGTGGATCGCAAGAGCACTTATGGGTGTTGTTTCTCTTTGGGTTCTACTTCGATATCCTGGATGAGCAGGAAGCAGAAGTCGGTTGCTTTAAGCACCGCTGAGGCCGAATACATTGCTGCGAGTATGCCCTCCTATGAAGTCGTCTGGTTGAGGAAGCTCTTTAGTGCGCTGTTTGGACATACATTGGATACTACCGTGATCCTCTGCGATAACCAAAGTGGGATTCATTTATCAGAGAATCCTATATTTCATGATCGCTCCAAGCACATCGATATCAGGTACCACCTTATCTGGGATATGGTACAACAAGGAGCAATAAGGCTCCATCATATTGGGACTGATGAGCAAGTCGCCGACATTCTGACGAAGCCCGTGGGAAAGGTCAAATTCTTGACTTTCTGAGAACGACTAGGAGTCGTGGAGAGACCCTCTTATGAGGGTCCTGTATGATATGTACTTTGAGCTCTGCAAGCTTCGGGGGGCTTGGGGTACTTCTTGGAGTGATGAGCAACCATAAGGTGAGTGGTTCAGCCTTCCCCTAGTGGTTTGCTATGTACAGGATGAGTGGTTCATCCTTCTCCTGCTGAGACATCCTACCCATGCATTCTAGGACTCATCGGAAGTACCTCTCATCTGGCCAATGAGTAGGGAAATCAGGATAGGGACCATAGTACTACCGATGGACGCATCGTGTACTACCATACTTCGTATGCTATGATGATATTAATCTGGGATCAATTGGAACCGACTTCATGTAAGTAAGAGTGGTATGAGACACTCTTTATTTGAAACTGATTTCGGATTAGTAAGAGTGGTATGACACACTCTCTTTATTGGAACTAACTTCGGGTCAGTAAGAGTGGTATGAGACACTCTCTTTTATCTGGGACTAACTTCGGGTCAGTAGAGAATGATATGATACATTCTCGATCATTTCTTCTTCTTCATAGTTCAGCAAAGCAGAGCATAGCAGTGCAAAGCAATGCATTGATGGCAGAGATAGTACCGACAGACAAATAGATTAGCAGGTGGAGTTCTCCCTAGTTGAGAGGGAGTGTTAAAATTGGCAACTAGAGCCAAACTCCATATGGGTCACCTCATTTATGGCCGCTGATATTTTTCTTGAATTCCTCTCTCCGAGAGGTGTAGGATTGATCTAACGATCATCCAATTCTGACATGTATTCATGGAGATATGAATTTATTTGTATTTCTTGACAATTTGTCAAAGGTCGGCCAACAAGAAAAAACAGTGATTTTCACCCCTACCTTATCCTCAACGTTGCATATAAAAGGAGGAGACCTCGTGGCATTATTTCACTCATCTCATCCCACATCCTTCTCTCGCTCCACACTTGATTGGGTACGCATAAAATTATTTTTCTCCACCTTAGAGGCAGAACCTCACCATGAGACCTACACCATCTTGAAGAGCATAATTTTAGCTTTCCAACGAGCTATTATTCAGCACAAATCTCCAAGCGGTTTGAAAGTTATTAATTTTTCAAGTTAAAATTAACTTTCTGTCGGTAAGTCCACCTATATCCTAGCCTACTCATGTCGGCCTGCTTGAAGGGTCATGTCTCTTTGTTTAGCATTGAAAAACACCATATATTAGGCATCTAATTTCATTCTTCCAACACTTACTCAGTCATCAAGTACAGTACAAAAAGGGATAAGTTCACAACTCGTGAACTAAGGAAGAACATAAACTTTGAAGAAAAGGAGGCACGAAACCAGAGCAGGTAATATCTTCAAGCCTGATTTGGACGGTGAACAGAAGTGATACATCTCGGTGCACTTAAAGATTAATACCTCAGACCAGCTGTGGAAACTCCTTGATACTTCGGACAAAAGCTCAGGTTTTAGCTCGGATTGTTGTGATTTTAGTTGACTGTGGCTCGTTTATTATTCAGACTATAAAACTCGGACTATACAGCGTGTTGGTCTCTCGGACTAGGCAGGGAACAGAGGTACACAATACCTCGGACTGTACAGAAGAAAGATCGGAGTTTTGTACAACAAAAAGACACAGATCATATTGGTGCTTTATGTGGATGACATCTTTCTGACTGGTGCAGACCCTCTCATTCACAAATGTAAGAGGGAGTTGGCTTCCGAATTTGAGATAAAGGACCTAGGACTGATGCACTACTTCTTAGGGTTGGAGGTCTTGCAAAAGCCAGGAGAAATTTTCCTCTCTCGGGGAAAATACGTGGTCAAGATATTCGAAAGATTTGGGATGGTGAACTACAAGCCTGTGACTAACTCGATGGAGCTTAACTTCAAAATGTTATGCGGTAGTGTTATCGGACCAGAATTGGGAAATGCTTCTAAGTAGCATCAACTCATATGAGCACTGATGTTCTTGGTGAACTCCTGTCTGGATGTATGTTTTGCAGTCAACACATTGAGCCAATATATGGTTGAGCCTCGTCACTCACATTGGATTGGTGCCAAAAATCTTTTGAGATATCTTCGGGGCACAATCACTCATGGACTGAGATACACTGTCGGAGATGTGAGGCTACATGGTTATTCTGATGTTGATTGGGCAGGCAGTGTGGTGGATCGCAAGAGCACTTCTGGGTGTTGTTTCTCTTTGGGTTCTACTTCGATATCCTGGATGAGCAGGAAGCAGAAGTCGGTTGCTTTAAGCACCGCTGAGGCCGAATACATTGCTGCGAGTATGCCCTCCTATGAAGTCGCCTGGTTGAGAAAGCTCTTTAGTGCGCTGTTTGGACATACATTGGATACTACCGTGATCCTCTGCGATAACCAAAGTGGGATTCATTTATCAGAGAATCCTATATTTCATGATCGCTCCAAGCACATCGATATCAGGTACCACCTTATCCGGGATATGGTACAACAAGGAGCAATAAGGCTCCATCATATTGGGACTGATGAGCAAGTCGCCGACATTCTGACGAAGCCCCTGGGAAAGGTTAAATTCTTGACTTTCTGAGAACGACTAGGAGTCGTGGAGAGACCCTCTTATGAGGGTCCTGTATGATATGTACTTTGAGCTCTGCAAGCTTCGGGGGGCTTGGGGTACTTCTTGGAGTGATGAGCAACCATAAGGTGAGTGGTTCAGCCTTCCCCTAGTGGTTTGCTATGTACAGGATGAGTGGTTCAACCTTCCCCTGTGATACCCGTGGCGACATGTAGGCAAGATGAGTGGTTCATCCTTCTCCTACTGAGACATCCTACCCATGCATTCTAGGACTCATCGGAAGTACCTCTCATCTGGCCAATGAGTAGGGAAATCAGGATAGGGACCATAGTACTACCGATGGACGCATCGTGTACTACCATACTTCGTATGCTAGGATGATATTAATCTGGGATCAAGTGGAACTGACTTCACGTAAGTAAGAGTGGTATGAGACACTCTTTATTTGAAACTGATTTCGGATTAATAAGAGTGGTATGACACACTCTCTTTATTGGAACTAACTTCGGGTCAGTAAGAGTGGTATGAGACACTCTCTTTTATCTGGGACTAACTTCGGGTCAGTAAGAGTGGTATGAGACACTCTCTTTTATCTGGGACTAACTTCGGGTCAGTAGAGAATGATATGATACATTCTCGATCACTTCTTCTTCTTCATAGTTCAGCAAAGCAGAGCATAGCAGTGCAAAGCAATGCATTGATGGCAGAGATAGTACCGACAGACAAATAGATTAGCAGGTGGAGTTCTCCCTAGTTGAGAGGGAGTGTTAAAATTGGCAACTAGAGCCAAACTCCATATGGGTCACCTCATTTATGGCAGCTGATATTTTTCTTGAATTCCTCTCTCCGAGAGGTGTAGGATTGATCTAACGATCATCCAATTCTGACATGTATTCATGGAGATATGAATTTATTTGTATTTCTTGACAATTTGTCAAAGGTCGGCCAACAAGAAAAAACAGTCATTTTCACCCCCAGCTTATCCTCAACGTTGCATATAAAAGGAGGAGACCTCGTGGCATTATTTCACTCATCTCATCCCACATCCTTCTCTCGCTCCACACTTGATTGGGTACGCATAAAGGAGCAGCATCTCTCACACGTGCTAGGAGGAAATTTTTCTTTCTGTTTAGGGCTGCGTTGACCTAGGTTGACTGAAGTTGCAGGGTGTCTTTTGGACAGTCTTGGCCAAGCATTGACTCCTCCCTTTTGCAGATTGTGTTAGGCTGCCTCTCCTAGGCAGGCAACATTTTTGAACGGTTGTTTTGACCAGTGTTGACTGTCAAAGAGCTGACCGCAAGTTTGACCAGACGCTGACTGAAGTTTGACTAGATTTTTGGACTGTTTTGGGCTACCTATTCTTGTTGTTGGAGGCTGAGTTGACTGGGATATTGACCAAGCTGATTAGAGGTCAAAACTGACCTGTTTGACCAGCTTTGACTTTGTTGGTTAGGGTTTTGCTGTTGCTGTCATAAAATTACAAAATTGTATATTTGTACTATCTCTCTCTGCTGAATTATTGAAGAATATAAGAAGAACTGATCAAGGGTTTCCCCACATTGGGGTTTGTCCCTAGCTGGTGCCACATATGGTGTCCTCTTGTCTTGGCTTGTCTTCTACTGTTTATGTTTATGTTCTATCTGCATTTTACTATCATGCTGATGTGATTGCTAATATGGAAATTGATATTGGGCTAATAAGAAAATTTGAAGTAAATTGCTCTTAAGCATAGAACATACCAAAATTAGCAAAAACAAAATAAAAAGAACACAAAGTTTGGCTCTCTGCTAGGGACAAAACCTCTCCACTCTTAAGAGGAAAACCCTTTGTAAGTTTTCTCTTATTGAAGCTTCTTATTTGAACAACTGCCAAACCCTAGACCTTTGACTATAGGATCCTCCAAGCACAAGTCAAATCGTTCCTCTTTCTACACTATAAATTTCAGCACATGGAACTTTGTCTTCCGGCACTCTGCTCCTCCTTTTGGCACTTCGTTCTTCCTTATATAGTAAGTAGGTCTTCTAGGAGAGATACTTCTACTTAGTGACATCTTTCACCTAAGGATCTTCACTCCTTCTCTAGGTCATCTGAGTTCTCCTTGATGTATGGCAGTAGGCTGAGTGTGACAACACTGCAGCCCTAGTCTTCGCACATGGGGGAGGATCACTAGGTTCACATGCCCTTCTTTCCTTCGCTTGATAGTTTTCCTTCCACGCTGGAGTAGGAGGCCTTTGTAGGCCTAGTTACTAGCCCAAACAATAGAAAATATATCACTATAATATCACTGTTGATGTAGTCGCAGACTGTCCCTTATTCCTCCGCACGTGTGACTATATAAACCCTAGAAATAGCCTCTCAATCTTCGTTGTTCTTCCTCTTCTCTTCGCTACCTTGTTATACCTTTTATCTTGTCTTCTCTTCGTCCTTCTTAGTCTTCTTTTTCTTTCGGATTTCAGAGATAGTTCGTTGTGCTTTTGAGGAGTGGATAGCCTCTATAAATAGAGGTTTGTCCCTTCTCTTCAAGCCGACATGACTATCCATTAGGCCAACTTACAGTTTGCACTATAATTCAACTTTTATTCATCGTTTTGCATCTTGGAGACTTCATCATAAAATTACAAAACTGTATATTTGTACTATCTCTCTCTCTATGCTGAATTATTGAACAATATAAGAAGAATTTATTAAGGGTTTCCCCGCATTGGGGTTTGTCCCTGGCTGGTGCCACAACTTGTGTCCTCTTGTCTTGGCTTGTCTTCTACTATTTATGTTTATGTTCTATCTGGATTTTACTATCATGCTGATGCGATTGCTAATTTAGAAATTGATATTGGGCTAATGGTGCAGGCTAAACCCACACATACCCACAGTATGCAAGAATCTGCACAACACAACTGTCCCAGGCATTTTACTCTACAATGGAGTCAAATCTTCAGACCATAAATGGTTAAGGCCCCTTTATAAGCAGTTCCTTTGTTATCAGAACTTAATCACCCCGCCTGAAACCTCTATCGGGATTATATGAACCCTCAAACCTTTGGTTATGACTTGGACTAAAGTCTTTCCCACAGATCCTTCTTATCGGAAATTAGAACCCCCTTAACACATCGTTATATACGTTTTAACGTATATAACCTTCTATCGGCGCTCTTCCACTTTATAAAGCATTACAAAGGAATTAACTTTAACATACCTTCTCCGCCTACCGTACAGTGTTGTCACGGTTCCCGAGGTTTAACCTCATCGCAATCGGCCTTAGCATTCTCCCTTTGGCCATGCATACATATATGCCTTCCTCTTCCCGATATGCAATTTCCCTTCAAAACCGGGAAATACACTATCAGCACTTAATTCTTCATATTCATGTTTACAAAGGAAAATACTGTCGAATGTATATATCGGATTTTAATTACATTGAACCCCCGTTTATAAACGCGTTGAGTCCGCCTCTTAGTCTATCACCTTTCCGCTCCTCCGAACTCCGATAGGTCTGAGCTCCGATACTCCGATTATCGCTATCGGATATCGCTTCTCCAACCGCGCCTGGCTTCTTCTGCTCTAAACCTCCGATTGTGCGATTGTCGATCGATCTATCAGCAATATCGCTGCATCGCTTGTCGGAGTTCACTATTTCGGTTGTCGTTGTTCCTTGGCACCTTTGAAATGCAATTGCGATTTTAATCGTAGTCGTTGATCACCCAAATCCAACGGTTGTTGAGCACTAACACTTCACGCTTCTATGTTCGTCCCTTTACTTAGTTTTTACGCTAAGTCATTAGTTTGTCTGTGGTTTGGCTTCTTTAAAAGTTTCGGCTTTCTGCCCATTCGCAGCTTACTCTTCCTTCTAAGCTTAAACTCCTCACTCTTCTTTGATCTCTGTCCTTGCAGAGCTCTTCAACTCCGCCTTCTGCTTCCACTTGGGTTCTATTTTGGCCCAATTTTCCTTCATTGTTCTGTTGAACAATACTCAATTTCTCTTCTGCGTGTCCTCTGAACTCTGCCTGCAACCTGTTACAGAACCTACGAGTTGACATAGTAATCAATTATTCACTCGATTCATGCATATGACACACTCAGAATCGAATTGCTCCGTTGTATATAAACATAAAATATAATTGATTACATTTGAGACTCTCGGTCTCTCACACAGGCCTGATTTCTACTATTCGTGGCCTATTCTCTTTTGACTCTGCCCGTAGGCTTACATATATTCTATCTGTCCCCTCCTTCTTAATTGAACGCGCGGGTTCACTATTTATAAAATACATTGGATCGGATCACTGAAGGGATCAGATCAATCCTTTCCTTAAATCACTCAACTAAAGCCCTAAAGCTCGCTTACAGAATACATATGGCAGACTACATTTAATTAAGTCTTCTAGAGACTTATCCATTCCATCTTTTTCTCTGTTTTAAAACAGAAAAGTCCCTTTATTCAGCTCGATGGTCCACATCCTCTCTTATCTAATTAAACCACCAAAAGCCTAAATTACATTAACTTGAGACTTAAGAAAACTATTTCCTAAAAATACATGACCCCCTATGTCTACTATTTACAATGATTTCCCTTGGGTGAATGCTCCAGCATTAGACTGCCAAAGTAGAAAGTATTCATGATCCCTTGATCCTGTGTCTTCTGATCTTTGTCTTCCTCGATCCCACACTTTGTTCTGTAACTGTCCACATGCTTTGTTCCCTTGTTGTCGCTGCACTTTTGCTGTCTTTTGCTCTATTTTCTTCTTCTTATCAAATCAGGTTCAACTTCTAATTGATCTTGTTTGTTGTTGCTACCATTTTTCCCCATTTGGTCTACTTCATCATCAGCTGCCACATTTCTTCAATTTTTGTTTCCAGTACATCTTTGGACTAGTCCATACTCTGTTTCTTACTTCTGTCTCTTTCTTTTTGTTTCGGGTTGTTGTTGTCGTCTTCTCTTTTACTTGCTCCAACTTTTGGTTTGTTTGTTGCCTCCTTATTATCCTTACCCTCTTTCATGATTGGATCATGATTGTTCAGCACTTTTTCCAGCAAATTAACTTCTCTATTCCATGGATTGAGTTCTTCCATAGAATTCTCTTCTTTCACCTTTATTTGGCTGTTCACTTGTGCCAAATCTCCTCCAGCACCTGCAACAAAACCTACACACTCAAAACACTTGTTAAAATTAAAAATACAAGGTTGTTGTGCCTTATTTTCCATTGGCAACACTTCAGTTTGCTGCACTGTTTCTTCCTCCTCTGTCAGCACATCAGTATGCTGATTTGAACTCTCAAAAGAATTCCTGAGACTGTCCTAATGATGTCTTCCTGCCCTCGTCCACTGTAGTGAACTCTTTTTTCTGCAATCATACTGTCATACTCTGAATTCTCCAGCAAATATTCCAGCAATGCAATTTCTCTGTGACACTTTGCTAGTATTTCATCATCACTTATGTTTCCTGGATTTACACACAAATTATTAGTTTGGGAATCATAAGGTTCAACAGTCTCAACTATTGCTTCACATATCAACTCTTTACACTGAACTTCATTTCCTTCTTCCACAAGAACTTGTTCTTATGTTGTCACATCTTCACACATCCATGCATTGTTAAGTTCTTTCTGCTACAATAAATCATTGCTTCTCTTATTTAAGAGACATTCTTCATCCTCCTTTATTTCAGAGTTTTTATCTTCTAAAAGATACTTCTCCATACTTCTGACAACTTCAACAGATTGCTCATCCTCTACAAAACACTCTTTTGTTAGTGTTCTTTCCCCCTTTGTTAAGTCTTTTGCATAGACTTCTTCCTTAACATCTTTCAGTAGATGTTCTTCTTCTTCACTGACTGTCTCAACAGCTTTCATGGCTATTTCCACTGTAGCTATCATCATGGTGAATTGATGATCTTTTACTATGTTTTCAGCTAACATAGTTTCTTCTTCTTCAGTACACTTTGTCTTGTTGTCCCTCTGTAACTCTTCTCCAAGAGCTATCCTTGTCTCACCATCTGCATTAACATTCTCCTGCATTTCATCAATAACATTAATCAAACTTATTTGATTACCTTTCTGAGACAATATTTCTTCACTCTTCATCATAATAAGATTTTGATTCCTCATCTCCATGACAGCGTCTATAGACTCATCCATATACTTTTTTTTTCTATATGCAATGAAATTCTTCTTCCTCTGAGAAGTTTTCTTTGTCACCTTTTGCTTCTAGATCTTCATCTCTTCTGAAGATATCTTCAAAATGCTGCTTTTCTCCTGCAATATCTGCCATCATACACAAACTATCAGTTCTAAAAATACAAGACCGTATGGTCTCACTTGATGGTTCAGCGATGATATCTCCTTGCTGTTCTAAATCCATCATATGGTTCATAAATTCTTTGATAGTCTCCTCTTCAATCTCTTCAGGCTCTTCACTTGGTTCCTTGACATCTTTCATCAACTGCATATGAGATCTATCTATCTCATCTTTTTCCAAAACAAAATTTAGATTATGTTGGTCTTCTTTCTTCTTCATGACAATATCAGCAAATTGTCCTTAGATGTTTTACCTGTAAACATACACAAATTGTCAAATTTAAAATCATTAAACCCCTTGGCCTCACTTGAGGTTCCAGTCTTCAAGTCTTCATCTTCACTTTCTCCCAGAGATTCTCCTTGTTCTAGTTCATAAATGGATTCTTCCATTTCTAACTCAACTTCCTTGAGTTTTTCCTTCAACCACTTTACTTGCATTTGTTGTAGCCTTCTCTATATTTCTTGCCATTTTACTGGCTTCTTCCTCAAGACCCAACCTAATCTCTGGTTTTCCTCAAGCATTATCCTTAATGCATTGAGTTGTTTTTTTAATTCAGCAACCTCTTTGTCAATTTCTTCTTGACTCATTCTCATGCCATTTGCCTTGGCATCCTTCTTCTCATATCTTCTATTGTGGCTTCTCTCTGAACCTCTACTATAACTATCAGTAGTCATCTTCTTCTCCTCTCTCTTCATGAGCTCCTTTGCAACAAGCCTCTACAACAGCTAGTCCTCCTCGTTGTAATCCTACCTCACTAAGCATAGGTCTTGTTATCACTCATATTTTTTCCTTAGAAGTTATCAAAGAAGGAATAGTCCAAGGTAACCACAAACCTAATCTTTTAGACTTAGGTTCTAGCCAACCTAAGTCCAGAGAGGGCTCTCTCTTTATAATTTAACTTTGTTTGAATAAGATTTCAGGCTAGTTCTTAGTGTTCAAGATTGTTTTGTTTTGATTGGGTGGTGGAATTAAGAAGACAGATGGGCAGAGCAAGTATTTAGGCCATTGGGCTATGGAGTCAATCAAGAAAAGCTTAACTGGATATGATCTATCATTGAGGTAAGAGTCCACAGGGCAGGCTAGCACAGCAAAAGCAAATCTACAGGTTTAAATGAATGAAAGTCCTAACCAAGGCCAAGGGCAATGAAGAATCCTTAACCAGGATTAAGATGAAGAAAGGAAAGATGACCAGTAGCAAAGGGCAATGAAGAATCCTTTACTATGGACCAATTGGGGGGGGTAAACTACGAAAGTAACGGAGCAACTAAGAATTCCCAGACCAAGGCAATTTAGTAGAAAACATAAAGAAAACAAACAATTAAAACAGCGAGCACTTAAGCTAATTCTGATGATATCATTCCTTGTTTGCTTTTAAGATTTTATAGGAAACACAAGTGAATATTTCATAACATAAAGAGAAAATGATATTTAAACTTGAGAAGATGATACTTATTTGTTCCAACTGTGCACAAGAATCCGGTGAAATGTCCTCAGCTTTATTTCATTTCCAGCAAAACCAATCCAGTCTTGAGTACAATAGCTCCTTGGCTCAAAAATAATGTCTACAAAAATGTATTTTAATCCACACCTAATTACTTCAATTTGTGAAGTATTTATACAAAAATTGATACAAAATATCTCATAACCATATGAGAATTATTCTAGGAAACAAAAAATATCTTCAACACAAAGATAGAGACAGATGGAGAACTGTCTTCTAGCTGTCCCTTTTATTGTGACTATGCTGGCTATTGTAACTCGGATTTGGCTCTTTCAGTTTGCTTTGTAGTTATGTGCTGGAATCACTTTTATCTTCTACCTACTGATACTCTTTACCTGTGCTGCTTTGATCCTGTCTTACCTGTTTTACCTGGCAGTTATGTTTTACCATATAGATTTACTACAGTAACTTATAGTAAATCAGTCAAATTTGTCCACCATTCATTGTTAGGTAATTTCATCCTTATCATTTTCCTGTAAATTTCATCAGCTTCTGTGTATTTGGCAAAATTCGGTTTGCTTGTGAACAAGTGCTTGACTTCATGTTCTATGTAGAACAGATTCTCAAGGCCATCATAAAGCACCTTTCCAGTGGGCAAAGATTTCACCCCTGAAGTACTAGCTTGGCTTTTAGCCAGCTTGTCTAACTTGTCAATGTAATCTTCCTGGGTCATCAACTTATCATGGATCACCATAGGACTGGGGAGTCCTTTTTTCCTTAAGATGCCATACTTCAACATAAAGTTATCAATCTCTGTCTAGATGCTCTGACATCTTTTCTCCAAGTTGAGCATTAGGTTCCTTTTGGTGAGAACCTTTTTCATCTCTATAATTGTTGTTGTTTTGTCTTCTATCTCCAATTCATCAAGCTGATATCTGTTTTTGTTGTTCAAAAAGGTGATTAACTGATTGGATTCTTCAGGTTTATTTCCCAATTCTTCCACTGTCTTGTGGATTGCCTCTGTAGCCATTTTGACTAATTCTGTTTGCTCAAAAATAATCTAAACAGAAGGCCAAACATCATTGATTCAACAAAAGGCCAAACATCATTGATGGAATCAATGATGTTGGCCCAAAGAATTTCTTTCATATCTCCTAATGGCTCTTGTAGTGTTAAGTCCTTCTCAAGGGCTTTTATCCTTTCTGCCATCCTTAGGTTCCTCTGAGTTTCTTCTTTCTGCTGTATTTGTGCAAGTTTGCAATTGGTTTCTAAACTTGTCACTTGTTCTCTGAGTTTCTTGAGCTCAGTGGCCTGGATGCTCATTTCCTCCATGGCCTTGATCAATTCTGCAGTTTTCTCAGTTGGTGTCTCTGTGCTGGTTGATGTACTTGTACCTATTGAAGTACCTGTAACTAGCAATGCTGTAACTGGTGGAAGTGTAGGTGCCAAGGCAGATGCCAAGGTGGAGGGCACTGCTGTGGAAACTGTAGGTATTACAGTCTGAGGAGTGGTGGCCAGCTCACTCTGCTTGGACTGTATCAAATTATCCAATTCTTTTTCAGTTTCTTTCAATTGGTCATTCAACTTAAGGACTAGGTCCATAAGTTCTTCCTCCTTCTATGTTTCCAACACTTCAGCTGTTTGAGGATGATGAAGAGGAGGAATCTTGAGCTACTTCTTCAGTGCAACTATGTCATCATTTTTCTTTTTTATCAGCTTCTCTGCTGCTTTCACATCCTTGGGATCATGTCCCAGTTCTATGACCAAGTCCTCTAAGGACTTTATTCTGGTGTCTTTGGCTTGAGAGGAGGCCTTCTCCAACTGGAATTGTGCTGATATATTATTCAGTGAATTCTGGAGTTGGTGGGCTGCAATTGCTTTGTTGGTCAAAGTGGAATAGACCATTTCACCAGTTTGTTTATGCAACTCGATTTGGTCAATAGGATGGATATCCTTGGCCAATACTTCAAAATTTGTTTTTAGGTAGTCTGCCATTGATTTAGGTTGTTGTATGGTTGGCTTGAGAAAACTCATCTGCATCTTACCTTCTTTTATATCAAAGGCTAACATTAGCCTTGTTTGGTTTGTTGGAGCCATCTTCAGATAATGTGCATAGCTTTGCACCTTTAACCTCTCATTCCTTGCCTTGATTTCCTTGTATTTTTCTTTGATGTCTTGGCTCTATCCAGTGGGAGCCCTGAAGGAGGATACTTCCACACTCTGTTGCCTTTCCAACATTTGAGTTTGAGAGGTGGAAGGTTCTTGTGTCCCTCCTGAAGGAATGGTGTGCCTACTTTCTGTTCTCTCTGCTTCTGAAGTCCTTGTTGTTTCCTCAGTGTATTCTTGCTTTGCATATGGATTTAACCTCTGCCTCTTAGCATAGGTTTGGGCAACAAGCCTGCTGGAAGGAGTGGCCTCATCTCTGTCCCTTTTGAGGTTCCTCTCCTCATTTAGAGGAATCTGCAAAACAGGAGGATTGCTCATGATTTTTCCAGGTTGAGCAAGTTCCTCTGAAATTTCAAGCTATTCAGATTCTTCTGGCTGTTCTGAAAGCTCTAGTTGCTTTAATGGCTCTACTTGTTCTGAAGACTCTGGTTGCACTGATGGTCCTGCCTCTGTTGTCTGCCCACTGTCCCTGGGATTGCCTCTGAGATTGAGACTCTCTTGGCACCTGTACAAAGGAATCCTCATCAAGTCTTCTGTCTAAATCTATCAAAACATTATCAACAGCAACCTCTGTGCTATCTCGATCTATCAAAGTGCCTTCCACCCATTCAGATTGATTAGCATATTGTTCTATTTCAGGGATCCTGTGGTGGATGTAGGGAGATAGTTTATTCTTTTGTCTCCTATTACAAATGAAGCTTAAGGGGTCATAGGTCCACATGAAACTCTGTTTCAGTTTCAACCTTTGGAGGATTTCATCTGCCTCCTTTCTTGCTTCCCTACTATTACAAATAAATGGGCCCAGCTGATCCTTTATTCTAAGTTGGGCTTTCTTCTTGGCTTTCACAAAGTGCACCTCATCTGAATTGATCATTTGTCTGTAGTACTCCAGAGCAAATAATCTCATGGGGAGGTACTTTGGCAATTTGTAAGGTGGCAATTCACATCCATAAATCCTGATTTCAATATGGTTTTGGTACAAGTACCAATCCCCTACTTTGTATTGCTTTGACAACTGTAGGACCCTCCTGATGTCTGCACTGATTCTGGGTGGAGGGCTTCCTAGTAGCATGGTTGTCACAGGGTAAACAAAGAGGTCTATGAAATCTGTATAAGAGTATTGAGAATCAAATTGATGGATCAATGAAGTCCAGAAGATCACTGATCTGGGGTTGCCTCTAGTATCAAGCTTTTGGAGGGCAATTGGAAATCTATCAGCTTGGTAATACAAGAATAAATGATATAAAACTAAAGAATACTTGAAAACTCTTTCATTTTCCAACCTCATGAATTGATCATGCATTCTGTCAGCAATAAACTTTGCATAGTCAAATATGATGGTTGGTGGTTGGCCAAGAGAGTAGATTGACATGATGGATATTATGATCTCATCAACAAATTCACTAGTGGTGCAGCCTAGCACACTAGATATCATGTCTATGATGTCTCGGCCAAGGTTGGAGAATATTGTCCATAGATAAGGAGGAGGGTCCTTTGGGGTATACTGTTCTTCTCTAATGAAGGTCTGGAACAATCTAGCAAGTCTGATTGAAGAAAGGGTAGGGTATCTGTTCAGCATATCTCCAATGGAAAGAGGAGTCAGTTCAGGGCTTGGTTGTTACTGTAGCATTTCATTAATAGATTCGGCAGTAATGGTAAACAGAACAGATCGGTCAGGGGTTCTTACTGCCATTTGGATGGGATCATAGTTCATGTGGCAGTAATGTACAATCTCTGGGAATATATGCACTCTAAGGAACGGGTACTTAGGTAAGCCTGATTCCCAAAGTCCAATGGTGTCTACGTGATTCAAGTATTGGTTTTTGTATTTGCAGAAAAGTTTCAGAGGGGATTTGGAGACAGAGATGTCTTTAATCTGGAAATCTTTGTCTGCAAGTGGAAGGTGGTCTAAATCCCTGTGAGGAGTCGTAATGGGCATAACATTTAATGCAATTGGGGCATCCATCCTTGGTTCTTGTGGATTCAAGGACGGGGGCAAAGGGTTCAAGGAAATTGGGAAAAATTGGTCTATTAGAAAGTATTTCCGGACTACCAGGTAGCTTAATTCACTAAATTACTTAGTGTTTAAAGAAATTTGGCTCAAGTTCGGCAAGAAAACAGGGTTTCTCAGTGGAAATGGGGCATTGTTGCAGGGGATCGCCCCCCCCCCCGAGCCAATCTCGCTCCCAATCCGCGCTCCGGGCAAGAGCGACTCGGGAGCTGGTCGGGAGCGCGCTCCTAGTAAAAAATTTGCGCTCCCTGCCAATTTCGGGAGCGGCTTAGGGAGCGTCGCTCCGGGAGCAAATTTTATAACCCGAGAGCGGTCAGGGAGCAAACGTTTCCGACCGCTCCCGAGTTATAAAATTCGCTCCCGGAGCGACGCGAACGGTGGGCAGGAGCGAAGTCGACTGATAAAAAAAAAACGCCAGTAAAAAAATCGATTTTTTTTATAAATTGGGGGAGGGAGGGGCAAAAGGGCTTCATTGTGACTGTGAGAGTTGAGTGAGAGGCTCATTTGAGAGAGGGAGATTGAGAGTGTGAGAGTGAGGACTAAGGAGCAAGGAGAGAGTGAGACTGAGAGAGAGCAAGGTGCCAAGGAGAGAGCAAGGAGCAAGGAGAGAGTGAGGAAAGAGCAAGGAGCAAGGAGCAAGGGGAGATTGGACGCATTTGAGGTAGGTTCGCCGCTCTACAATGTTGAATAGAATGTTAAGCATTTTTTTTAATGTTTATTAAATTATTCCTAACTTCTAAATAAATAAATAATTTTTTCTCTATTTCGGTTTCCCATTCCATTTTATTAAATTTTGTAGATTCCAAACTACAAATTTCAAACATCATGGTTATATTTCTTGGCATTTTCTTCTTCTTGATTCCTTTTTTGGTTATTATGTTGTTGGAGAGTAGAAAAAGGAGGGTTGAAAATGAAGAAGGGGGACAAAGTGGATTTGATGAAAACCTCGGTGAGGAGGAGCTGGAGGAGAGTGAACATGATTCAGCTCAAAAAACTAAACAAGACCAAACCCCATTGTGGAAATATGTTAACAGGCCTGAAGCAAGGAAAGGGGGTGGAACCACTAAATTTCATTGCCCCCATTGCAACAATAATTACACAGGTTCATACACCCATGCCAGAAAACACCTCTGCGGGAAAATGCCATGGGATGGAGATAAACAAATAGGAATCAAAATTTGTACAGGTGTGTCAACAGCAGATAGAGCCAAATACATTAGGGAAGAGGAGGAAGCCCAATACAAATCTAAAAAATCAAAGGGTTTCTTTGAACCAAGCTCACAGACACAATCACATGCACAAAGAAATCCTTCAGCATCCTCCCAAGGCAATGGATATGGAGGCACAGGGTCACCAGGTTTAAGGCGTAGAACCATATCAGATTTCCTTGATGAAGGGTGTAGGAATGATGTGGATTCAAAAGTTTACAGGTTTCTCTATGCATGTGGGATACCATTCAATGTTCTTCGCTCACCTTATTGGCACGAAATGGTTTCTGCCATAAATGATGCCTCTAAAGGATACAAGAGCCCTGGGTATGACAAGGCAAGAACCGTTAGACTTGATCATGAAAAAGCAAAAGTATCACATTCTTTGAATAGAATGACAAGTTCTTGGACTGACCATGGGGTGTCCATTGTATCTGATGGATGGACAAATGTAAAAGGCAAGCCGTTGATAAGTGTTCTTGTTGTGTATGTTAGTGGTGCCATCTTTCTTTCAGCATATGATTACTCAAACAAGTTCAAGACCGGCATCAACATTACATAAGCATTACTTGAAACAATTGACCATATTGGGCCATACAATGTCATCCAAGTCATCACTGATAATTCCTAATTGTAAGGCAGTGGGAGCAATTATTGAAGATAAATACCCCAACATATTTTGGTTTGGGTGTTTGGTTCACACATTGAACCTTTTGATGCATGATATTGTTAAGAACAAAAACGAACATTACAAATGGATTGGCAATTTGTACAAGAAAGGCAAACAAATGATAAAATTTATTACAAATCATAGCAATACCCATGGCCTTTTCCGCAGTGACTCAAGATTGGAGTTGTTGAAGATTGTGAGGACTAGATTTGGTAGCTATTACCTCACCTTCAGGGACCTTTTGAAGGTAAGAGAGTCATTGGCTAGCATGGTATCAAGTCCACACTAGAAGTTATTAAAGGAAAGGGCTACAAATGCAGCTGACAGGCAAGGTTTTGAACTGGTGGAGGAGGCCGCTCTTGATGGTATGTTTTGGGCACATGTGAGGCAAGTATTGGATTTCACCAAGCCCATTTATCACATGATTCGGTTTGCAGATACAGATAAACCAGTGATTGGCGAGGTGTATGAGCAGATGGATACCATGTTGGGGCAAATAAAAGATATTGTTCATAACAATGATCCCAACTTGTACAAACTGATTCACGATTGTGTGTGTGTATGGTGGGATAAACTTAATCTTCCACTACATTGCTTGGCATATATCCTTACACCAAAATACTACTCTACATCTTGGTTGGGCCAACCTGCACTAGGGGGTGGGGTTAGGACCAAACCCCATATAGATGAAGAGGTATCTAAAGGATATTTGGAAGCATTAGAAAAGTTGATACCTGACAGGGAGGAATGTGCTAGTGTGCGCCTTGAAATAGGCAGATACTTCAGTAACACTAGTTTGTTTGGTACCTTCCATGCAATGGAAGACAGAGACAGATTTGATGCTCTCACATGGTGGGAATCATATGGCGGCCATGGACTTTTGCCAAAATTGGCAAAAAAAGTTCTCTCATAGGTTGTAAATACTTCTTCTGCGAAGAGGTGTTGGAGCACCTACAACTTCATACATAATGTGAAAAGAAATAGACTCAATGAAAACCGGGCATAAAGCTTGGTTTATGTGCACTACAACTTGAGGTTGTTGAGTCATTACTGTAATCGGGCTTATGAGGATCCAACATATAAAATTTGAGACAACCACCCAGACGATGACAATTTGGAGGATGGCACTATATATCTTGAAGAACTGGAAGAGGAACTTATAAGGGAGGAAGATGAAGCAACAACCATGCCACCTCCACCATCCAGTAGCAATGTTAGAGTTTCGAGTCTTGTTCCTTTGCTGTCGCCACCTCCAACTACACCCTCACGCAGAGGGCATGTGCCTTCTAGTTCTGGTCGTCGGCCTGTGCGGGAGATTCCCAGAAGACCACCACGACCTGCTCATACATTAGACTCTCATGGCAAGGGCCACATGCAGTAGTAGATAATAGATTTACAATTTACTTGTCTTTTCTAGTTTCTATTAGTTTTCATAACTGTTGAGTCTCGACTCTTGACTCTTTCATATCATAATGATATTTTTTGTAAACAATATATGACTGTGACAATGAAAGTTTGAAGTTTCAAGTTGGCAATTATAACTCATTGGTAATGATTCTGAATTCTGAATATGATGCTTCATGAAAGTTGTTTCATTTCATTTCATGTTAACAGTTAGATATTATTTCTTATAATGGTTAAACTTAGCTTACAAGTACAACTTTGGTGATCAATGATGATAAATGTTATATATTGAATTTTCAATTTTGAAAGCTTGAAGTTGAAACTTTAAGATTGATGAATCATGATTCACGAGACTCAATATGTTGTAATATGTATGTTTCTAACTTGTGGACATGGTTGATGAAGATTATAACTTCTAGATGATTGATGTTATATGGTTCAATGATTAATCTGTTTTTTTATGTTTCTTATATCTAATTCATCATTCTACATGTTTTTGTTGACATATATGTATCAAAATATAAAAAATATATATATTATATAAAAATCGCTCCGGCATTCGCTCCCAAACCGGGAGCTTTTGAAAATGTCGCTCCCACTCCCAAGTAACACTGAAATGGAGTAAATACTTGGTTTCGGCTATTTGAACGGAGTCATGGTGCTAGTGCACTGTTTGTAGGAAACGCACGGGTCTGCAAGGTGGTTTGGAGTTCAGCAGCTGTGGAAAGTTGACGGTTGGTAGTAGGTTGACAGTTGAACATACTTTGTGCTTTGCATGGAAGTCAGAATGCTCTTTTCACGATAAAAAACAAAAAAATAAGTTTTTTGGTTTTATGTGTAAAGTCAATGATATTGGCAGGTACATTGGGAAAACGACAGTTGTTGCCAATCGGGGGATGTGACATTTTTGCATGTAGCAGAGGCGGTAAGCAGAATCCATCGCACTGCTTTTCGGGATAAGCGGTTTTGGGGGGAAGCCGCCCGATGCCATTCATTGAGCGCCACGTAGCGGCAGAGTGAACAGTGAAACTGCTCACATCAGGCGGGTAAAGGTCAGCCTTCGGAGGCAGCCCGATATGAGCATCAGCTGTTAGATCTAAAGGGGTCAGATCGCACGGTGGTCGGGGGTGTGATTTGATCGGGGAGTTAATGGAGGGGCCCGACGGGATATTAATTGCGGATTAGGGAGGCTTAATGACGTTGGGGCGATTTGATTTAATTAACCCTTTTTTGTTTGGCAGAGGGTTATGGCTCTTAATTAGTCGTTGATCGACTAATTAATCCATTTAATTAATTTACTAATAAGGTTTATATTTCAAACCATCGGGGCGGGATATTAACATATGGGATTTTAATAAAACATACGGGAAAGGGGGTTTTCTTTTCGGGAGTTAAATAAATATAATAAAAATTAAAGTTAATATGAAATGAAAGCGGAAAAGTGGGTTTTTGCACTAAGTATAATGTGTTTAACATTTATTTACATATTTGCACCTACACATTATAACTTAGGCTAAATGTATTTTGTGGGTTTTTTGTGAAAAAGGGGTTTTGCATGGGGATAATTACTTTCCCTAGGTAAATGGTGATTTCACCTTAGGAAAAGGGATTTTTAGGTGAAATGAATGAATTATGGAGGGAGTGAATGTTGGTAAGGGGGTTTCAGTACTTGGATCCTATAAGTTATTGGGCCGAGGGTCCGGTCCCTCCAGAAGTCAGAGAAATGCTCTGAGCCCCTTTAACTTAAGGTTTTAGGTACTTTTTCCTTTACTTATGGGAAATTAGTAAACTTAAAGGTAAAATGAATGGGGAAATTAATCACTTGACTTTGTAATTGTTCATTTATCATCCATATTCTTAGCAACTTGATGATGAAAGTAAATGATATGATTTTATCCAATCAATCACCATAATTTTGCAACAATCCAACTACTTACCCATCTACTCATCCTACCATTTTTTTTACCCTTTATTAGGGTGCACTTAAGCTGGCAAACCCTTATCAAAACATTTTTCTTTTCTCTTACAATAGAAATCTATCTAAGTCTATCCTTATTACATCCAAGGGCTCAGATTAAACTATTGAGCTCCTTTTATTTCCTCTACCTATCTACCAATGTTACCAGACTCGGAATCGGCAATAAATCGGCGAGGCAAAAGAGCGAAGAGTTTTAATCGGATCGGGAAAAAATCGGCAAAAAATCGTTGAATTCATTAAATAAAAATATACACATATATTGAATTAAAAAAACCATTTTTCGTTAATATTGGGTAAAGGTATGTCCAAACAATGCATAATATCAATAGATGTCCAAAATATCATGAATAAATAAGTATCTCATATGTGTTATGAGTCCACACATGATCCGATTCCGAGTCTGGTAACATTGGATTGAAAAAGGAAAAACTTAGGCAGGTAACATCATAGTTATTAAAATATAGATATATATATATATATATATATATCTATATTTTAATAACTATGATGTTACCTGCCTAAGTTTTTCCTTTTTCAAAATTCAATCAAGTTTTTGATCAATTTAAATATATAAAAAATGGTAAATATAATAAAAATCGATTTTACAATTAAAAATAAAATATAATATCAAAAATTAAAGAAAAATATTTATAATTTAAAACCATATACATAGTTTCTATAGTTCACTCTAAGTTCTTATTTTTCCAAAGCAATGCTTTGAGCACAGCCGCCACATCAGGGCTACAAAGCCCGATGTAGCAGTGAGCTCTGTCGGTGGGCATATGCATCGTATACTCTCATTTCACTGTCGGTTGTCGTCTTTATTGTATATCGTGTTGGTTTTGTTTTTGTCCTACATTTTACCATACCGCGATATTCCACAGGGTAGTAAAAACCCTAAACTCCATCGTTTGACTCGTTTTCGATGTTTTTTGTGATACCATGGTTCTTCTCTGTTCGGCTCTGTAAGTTCACCTGTGTTTCTCCATACATGGGCCCAGGTTCCTGCTATACAAGGCCTTTGGTATAGTCAGTGCAGAAAAGTTCTTGTTATCAATTTACAATAATAACCATCCCCGTTATCAATATCCACAACTCGGTAAAAGAAAAATCTCCCGACCGTTGCTGACGGAAGTGAAACGAAAATGAAAATAAACGGTGAAATCAATTTCCGTCAATAATGTTCGCCTTAATTGGCATCCTGGAGGTCAGGAAAGTTGCTCTAACAGTGCGTCTGCGATTGTAGTTGTCCCTCGGTGATATTGCAGAGCATCAGGGAAGACCCTCCCTCTCTGCCTCTGCTCAACATTCTCTTCAGTGAATGGAGCGCAGTCTGCGATCCACTGTGCACGCATGCCTATTTTTCGCTCAAGAAACTTTCAGGCCTCACAACCATATCAATACTTCATACGTGGTAGGCTCTGCGGCTTCGAATGCTGCTCTGTGGCGCTGCGGTGTTTCAAGTCGGAACTTTTTGCCGCCGAGCCGATTCATACTCGCGATTAATCGCCAGAATCGGCGATTCCTGTTTCACTGCTATCTACTTATCTGCCAAGATTAAACAGTTTGGTCAAATTTTATTCTCTATCTATAACCATGAAATTCAACACATGGAATAACCAAGATTAAACTATTTGGTTACCATGGATTGTGGCCTAAATAACAAGTTGCACACAATCATTATTGTACAAAAGTAAATAGTAGTGGCATTTGGACTTGCACACTTTCATTGGTCCTTTTCTTTCTTGGGGTTCATTTTTTCATCTTTTTTGACCTTTTTCATTCTTTTTGTCCCTTGATTTTTCTTTTGGGACATACCCTCTTTACATTTATTTTTTTTAGTATATGGAAAACATTTGCAGAAAGCAAAGGTATGTACATATTACAGTTTTAACCTCATCCATTCAAAAATTATGACACCTATTGGTATAGGAACATAACAGGTCCTTTGTCTGGAACCTCTTCTTGAGCAACACCTTTGCTCCTTCTAGGCTTCTACAATCTCTCACTTTCTCTTGAGAACACTTCAGTTGTCCTCTCTGTCCAATCTCTTGTTGAATACTTTTCCTGTAGAGTATTTTCCTTACTCTATCGTTAAGAACACATATGTTCTCTTCTCACAACTTCTCTTGCTGTCACCTGTGTATTAGTATAAAAACACACATTCTTAATTTAAAACATAACATATTACCTCACCTTCAGATCTCAGCATGATCTTGTTTCACCCATTCTTCTACGCTTTGAATGGATTTTCCTCAGTTTACTCTCTAAGTCCTCTTTCCTTCAGAACTTGTATTAAGCAATCTTGCTTTCTTCAAGGAATCCTCTGTTCCTACCTACTCCAAGCCTTTGCTGGAACTGCTGCAATCTCCCACTATAGTCTTTATCATTCAACACATTACCTTTTCCTGTGTGCAAACTCCCTTTCACTGAAATCTTTTCCCACTCTGATTTCAATTATGCTCTGGTTACAAATTTGCTCTGATACCACTAATGGTGCAGGCTAAACCCGCACATACCCACAGCATGCAAGAATCTGCACAACACAATTGTCCCAGGCATTTTACTCTACAATGGCGTCAAATCTTCAAACCATAAATGGTCAAGGCCCCTTTATTAGCAGTTCCTTTGTTATCAGAACTTAATCACCCCGCTTGAAACCTCTATCGGGATTATATGAACCCTCAAACCTTTGGTTATGACTTGGATTGAAGTCTTTCCCATAGATCCTTCTTATCGGAGATTAGAACCCCCTTAACACATCATTATATATGTTTTAACGTATATAACCTTCTATCGGCGCTCTTCTACTTTATAAAGCATTACAAAGGAATTAACTTTAACATACCTTCTCCGCCTACCGTACAGTCTTGTCACAACTCCCGAGGTTTAACCTCGTCGTAATCGGCCTTAGCATTCTTTCCTTGGCCATGCATACATATATGCCTTCCTCTTCCCAATATGTGATTTCCCTTCAAAACCGGGAAATACACTATCGGCGCTTAATTCTTCATATTCCTGTTTACAAAGAAAAACACCGCCGAACGTATATATCGGATTTTAATTACATTTAACCCCCATTTATAAACGCGTCGGGTCCGCCTCTTAGTCTATCACCTTTCTGCTCCTCCAAACTCTGATAGGTCTGAGCTCCGATACTCCAATTATTGCTATCGGATATCGCTTCTACAACCACTATTGGCTTCTTCTGCTCTAAACCTCCGATTGTGCGATCGTCGATCGATCTATCGGTAATATCGCTGCATCGCTCGTCGGAGTTCGCTATTTCAGTTGTTGTCGTCCCTTGGCACCTCCGAAATGCGATTGCGATTTTAATCGTAGCCGTTGATCACCCAAATCCAAGCTGCTGAGCACTAACACTTCACGCTTCTCTGTTCGTCCCTTTACTTAGTTTTTACGCTAAGTCATCAGTTCTTCTGTGGTTTGGCTTCTTTAAAGGTTTCGGCCTTCTGCCCATTCGCAGCTCACTCTTCCTTCTAAGCTTAAACTCCTCACTCTTCTTTGATCTCTGTCCTTGCAGAGCTCTTCAACTCCGCCTTCTGCTTCCACTTGGGTTCTGTTTTGGCCCAATTTTCCTTTGTTGTTTTGTTGAACAGTACTCAATTTCTCTTCTGCATGTCCTCTAAACTCTGCCTGCAACCTGTTACAGAACCTACAAGTTGACATAGTAATCAATTATTCACTCGATTCATGCATATGACACACTCAGAATCAAATTCCTCCTCTGTATATAAACATAAAATGTAATTGATTACATTTGAGACTCTCGGTCTCTCACACAGGCCTGATTTCTACTATTCATGGCCTCTTCTCTTTTGACTCTGCCCGTAGGCTTACATATATTCTATTTGTCCCCTCCTTAATTGAATGTGCAAGTTCACTATTTATAAAATACATTGGATCGGATCACTGAAGGGATTAGATCAATCCTTTCCTTAAATCACTCAACTAAAGCCCTAAAGCTCGCTTACAGAATACATATGGAAAATTACATTTAATTAAGTCTTCTAAAGACTTATCCATTCCATATTTTTCTCTGTTTTAAAACATAAAAGTCCCTTTATTCAGCTTGATGGTCCATATTCTCTCTTATCTAACTAAATCACTAAAAATCCTAAATTACATTAACTTTGACTTAGGAAAACTATTTCCTAAAAATACATGACCCCCTATGTCTACTATTTACAATGATTTCCCTTGGGTGAATGCTCCTCCATCAGCTAATAAGAAAATTTGAAGTAAATTGCTCTTAAGCATAGAA
This sequence comes from Pinus tabuliformis, assembly GCA_031772625.1. NCBI lineage: Eukaryota > Viridiplantae > Streptophyta > Pinopsida > Pinales > Pinaceae > Pinus > Pinus tabuliformis. Next base: position 251,591,967 of record CM062804.1, read on the forward strand.
CATACCAAAATTAACAAAAACAAAATAACAAGAACACAAAGTTTGGCTCTCTGCCAAGGAAAAAACCTCTCCACTCTTGAGAGGAAAACGCTTTGTAAGTTTTCTCTTATTGAAGCTTCATATTTGAACAACTGCCAAACCCTAGACCCTTGACTATAGGATCCTCCAAGCACAAGTAAAATCCTTCCTCTTTTTACACTATAAATTTCGGCACATGGAACTTTGTCTTCCAGCACTCTGCTGCTCCTTCTGGCACTTCGTTCTTCCTTCTATAGTAAGTAGGTCTTCTAGGAGAGATACTTCTACTTAGTGATATCCTTCACCTAAGGATATTCACTTTCACTCCTTCTCTAGGTCATCTAAGTTCTCCTTGATGTATGGTAGTAGGCTGAGTGTGACAGCACTGCAGCCCTTCTTCGCACATGGGGGAGGATCACCAGGTTCACATGCCCTTCTTTCCTTCGCTTGAGAGTCTTCCTTCGATGCTAAAGTAGGAGGCCTTTGTAGACCTAGTTACTAGCCCAAACAATAGAAAATATATCCTGTAATATTACTGTTGATGTAGCCGTAAACTGCCCTTTATTCCTTCGCACATGTGACTATATAAACCCTAGAAACAGCGTCTCAATCTTCGTTGTTCTTCCTCTTCTCTTTGCTGCCTTGTTAGACCTTTTATCTTGTCTTTTCTTCGTCCTTCTTAGTCTTCTTTTTCTTGCAGATTTCAGAGATAGTTCATTGTGCTTTTGAGGAGTGGACAACCTCTATAAATAGAGGTTTGTCCCTCCTCTTCAAGCCGACATGACTGTCCATTAGGCCGACTTACAGTTTGCACTATAATTCAACTTTTATTCATCATTTTGCTGCTTGGAGACTTCATTGATGCTAGGAGAGGATTTGACTTTGCTTGGAGATGTTCCCATGACCTTGTATATTGACATACATGATGTAACATGCCATCAAAGGGTCTCATCATAATTACATTTTGACTTTGACTCTCTAGAAGCACTTCAAAATGTACTTGACATGTTTTCAATGAGAAAGAAACTCATTGACAAATAATATCAAAATAATTTCTCTTTTCTTAAATAAGTACAAATATCAAAATTACATTTATGAAGACCTAGTGTTAAATTTGGACAACTAGGTCCAAACTCCATGTTCTGATGCTCAGATTAAGAGGCTAATATTTTTGTTGGATTCCTCTTTTCTGAGAGGTGTAAAATCCATATAAAAATAGTCTTAATCCGATGAGCAGAACTTATATTTTGAATTTATTATTCTTAATAAATTATATGTGCAAAGGTCAGCCAGTTTTGTAATGTAGGCTCACATGCCCAACAGATGTGTCACACACCCTCATTGATGGATATATATATACAGGAAAAGTTGGAGAGAATTTGATCACAAAAACAACTCACATCTTCCTCTCTCATCCTAAAAAGTACGAGCTACCTGGAGGACGAATTTCAGCCACACGTGGGAAGGACGAAGAGGATATTTCTGCTGCTAGGGTTTTTGCTGCTAGGGTTTCGCAGAAGTTTGACCAGCGTTGACTTTGGTCAACGCTTGGCCCAAACAAGCTGAAAACTTATGGGAGGTTCGATTTTTGAAGGCCATACTACCTGGCACAAAAATCGAGGTCAAAGGGTTGACCGTTTTGCTGCTGCGTTGACTTTTAGCTTGCTGCCCCTGCGTTGACTTTTCAGGACAGCGTTGACTTTTGTAGAACTGACTTGGGTTGACTCATCTACTGGTTGGAGGGTTGTTGTGACACATGCTGGGCTGGCTGACCAAAGGAGACTTTGCTGGTTGAAGCATCCTGTTGACCGCCGAAACAAAAACATACATTTTTCTTGTTTCTGATTTGTCTTCTATAAGATCTGCTTATATGTTCTATCTGCATTTTGCTTATCTACTTGTATGATTGCTGTGAGAAAAGTGAAATTGCTCTTAGCATAGAACATCTACAAAACTTTACATGGTATCAGAGCTGAGGTGAAGACAAACTCTATCTATAGCAATCATCATCGAAGGAAATGGATTCCTCTAAGCTTGAATTCAGGGAGAATGACAAGCTGACTGGAAGTGATGACTTCCATGCCTGGAAGATGTTATTAGATCTCAAATTAGAAGATCATGATCTCCTAGATCATGTGACAGGGAAGATTCAAGAACCTCCATCAAATGCCTCTGCTGCTGTTAAACACAAGTATAAGAAGGGAGAAATCAGAGCAAAACTGCTGATCAGGGAATCCATAAATAAGAGTCTGGTTGCCTACATATCTGAACTAGGCACATCCAAGGAGATGTATGACAAACTGATACTTATGTTCCGAGTAAACAATGTGAACCAAGTGCTATTCCTCAAGAACAAGTTGAAGAATATGAAGAAGGGCCGAGACGAGTCTATTCAAACTTTCTTTATGAAGTTGACCGAAACCAGGAACAGTCTGCTAGCTATTGGGGAGACAATAGCTGATCGTGAGATGGTTCTCACCGCACTTGGAGGACTTCCATATGAATGGCAAGTATTCACAACTACCATTCTCAACAATAATACCATCCCCAACTTTGATGAGCTTCTGTCTAGATGTATGCAAGAAGAAACAAGGATGAAGGAATTTGATAATGAAAGAAATGCTGCCTATGTTGCTCATTCCCGAAAGAAGAACTCTGGTGGTTCCAAGGACAAAGGAAGGACTAAGACTCAAAAGAAGAAGGGTAAATGTTTCACCTGCCATAGGACTGGACACTATGCTAGAGAATGCCCCTTCCAGAAGAATTCTCCCGATAGTGACGACAACAACAACAACCGAAGGAATGGGAATCAAAGAAATGACAAATCCAAAGGAAAGAGGAAGGCTCACTTTGAAGGAAACCATCCACCTTCTAAAAGGACCAGAAATACCAGGTATGAGGAGTCTAATGTTGTTGATAAAAGAAATGAGTATATTCTAATATCTGCTCTCTCAGCTGCATCTCCGCCCGACACTATGGATGTCTGGCTAATCGATAGTGGTGCCTCAAGACACATCACCGGATTCAAGGAAGCACTTTCTGACATGGTTGAAAGGGATACTAATCTAGAAATTACCCTTGGGGATAATGCCACTTATCCTGTGAAAGGGACCGGGACTGTGACCCTCCACTTGTCTCAAGGACAAGTCCTCCATCTACAAGATGTACTCTATGTACCCAAATTGAAGAAGAACCTTGTGTCTGTATCTGCCATGGAAGACAAAGGATTCAATGTAACTTTCTCTAATGGAAAGGTACTCATGTGGAAGAAGAGCTTCAAGGAAGCTATCTCAATTGGTTTTAGAGTTGGTACACTCTACCAGGTTGGAGGGAGTCCGTTGGGAGCTATGACTTGTGATACTATCCGTCAAACCGAACTATGGCACCGAAGATTTGGACACCTTCATTACAAGGCTCTTCCCGAAGCAAGGAAGGTGGTGACAGGGATGCCTGATTTTGGAAATAATCATAAAGGTGTATGTAAGGGCTGTGCTGAAGGAAAACATACAAGGGGACCTTTCCCCTCAAGTGTCACAAAGACATCTGAGATATTTCAACTGGTCCATTCTGATCTTTCCGGTATGTTGCCTGTAACATCCCTGGGGGGATGTTCTTACTATATGACATTTACTGATGACTTCTCTCGCAAAACCTGGATATACTTCTTGAAGAAGAAGGATGAGGCTTTCATGTGGTTCCGTACCTTCAAAGCCTTGATGGAAAATATGACCGGAAAGAAGATCAAGATTTTGAGGACTGACAATGGCACTGAATATGAGTCAAATGAGTTCAAAGACTTTTGCAGAGAAGCTGGCATTAAGAGGGAGACTACCACTGCATATACTCCTGAGCAGAATGGTGTTGCTGAACGCAAGAATAGGACTATTGTGGAAGCTGCCCGTGCCATGCTATGTGACCAGGGTCTTCCAAAGTTTCTGTGGGGAGAAGCTGCAAATACTGTTGTGTACATTCAAAACCGATGCCCTCATTCCGCTTTGGACTCCAAAACTCCCGAAGAGGTTTTCTCTGGTAAGAAACCTGATGTCTCACATTTTAGAATTTTTGGATGTCCTGTCTATTTTTATGTGCCGAAAGAAAAGAGAAGTAAGTTGGACGCTACTGGGAAGAAAGGAATGTTTGTGGGCTACAGTGAGACTTCTAAGGCATATAGAGTCTATGTACCTGGTCAAAGGGAAGTAGAGATAAGCCATGATGTCACTTTTGACGAAGATGCTTCCCTGAAGAAAGTAGTAGATCTTCCTAGATCTGAAGAAAACCATGAAGAAAGACCTGGAAATCTGGAAGAACCCCAGGATGAGACTATGCCTGATGTTGAAGAACCAATGGACCCTATTGATCCTTCCCCTTCTCTAGGAAAGAGGCCATCATGGCTCAGGGACACCCTCGAAGATGCTGAGGGTCATGCTGCCCCAAGGGGAACATTCCGAGAAAGCAAGAAGCCGTGTAGATACCAAGGGTATCTAGCTGCCATGAGTACTATTATACAATCTGAACCTGGATCTTTTGAAGAAGCCATCAAGCATCAAGTCTGGAAGGATGCTATGCATGAAGAATATGAGGCTATTATGAAGAATGATGTCTGGGATGTGGTCCCGAGACCGAAGGACAAATCTGTTGTCACCGCTAAATGGCTCTACAAGATTAAACATGGATCTGATGGGAGTGCTGAAAAGTTTAAGGCAAGATTTGTTGCCCGTGGCTTCTCTCAAAAGGAAGGAATTGACTATGACGATATATTTGCACCTGTGGCTCGATATACCACCATCCGATCCATCATAGCCCTTGCTGCTATGCAAGGATGGAGTCTTCATCAGATGGATGTCAAGACTGCTTTTCTGCATGGTGCAATAAAGGAAGAGGTGTATGTAGAACAACCTCTGGGATTTGAAGTTCAAGATCGAGACACTTATGTCTGCAGGTTGAAGAAAGCCCTCTATGGGTTAAAGCAAGCACCCAGAGCTTGGTATGAGAGGATGGATAGTTACTTGATGAAGCTGGGCTTCACTCGAAGCAATGCTGATCCAAACCTTTACTTTAAGGTTGAGGAAGGAAAGCCTCTCATTCTAGTGCTGTATGTGGACGACCTCTTCCTGACAGGTGATGACCCTCTCATTCATCAATGTAAGAGGGAGCTTGCTGCTGAGTTCGAGATGAAAGACCTAGGACTGATGCACTATTTCCTAGGCCTGGAGGTCTGGCAGAGACCTGGAGAGATTTTCCTTTCTCAAGGAAAGTATATTGTGAAGCTTCTGGAAAGATTTGGGATGGTGGACTGTAAGTCCGTGTCGACACCAATGGAACTCAACTTTAAGAAGTTGAGTGGCAGCGCTGCAGGGCCTATCTTGGCCAATCCTACTGAGTATCGTCAACTCATAGGAGCTTTGATGTTCTTAGTGAACACCCGTCCGGACATATGTTTTGCAGTGAATACTTTGAGTCAACAGATGGTTGAGCCTCATCATTTTCACTGGGTTGGTGCCAAGAATCTTTTGAGATATCTTCGGGGCACGATAAACCATGGGCTGAGATACACTGCCGGGAGTGTGATACTCCGGGGATATACTGATGCCGATTGGGCTGGCAGTGTGGTGGATCGTAAGAGCACATCTGGACGCTGTTTCAATCTTGGTTCTGCTTCGATCTCATGGATGAGCAGGAAGCAGAAGTCGGTGGCTTTGAGCACCGCGGAGGCCGAATACATTGCTGCTAGTATGGCCTGTTGTGAAGCAGTTTGGTTGAGGAAGCTCTTTAGTGAGCTGTTCCAACATGTGCTAGATACCACTGTAATACTCTGTGATAATCAGAGTGGGATTCGTATGACTGAGAATCCTGTGTTCCACGACCGATCCAAGCATATTGATATCAGGTACCACTTTATCCGGGATATGGTACAGCGAGGCGCCATAAGGCTCGATCATATAGGAACTGATGAGCAGGTCGCGGATATTCTCACTAAGCCCCTGGGGAAGGTCAAGTTCCTAACCTTTCGTGAGAGTCTTGGTGTCGTGGAAAGACCCTATGATGTGGGTCCTGTTGGACAATGAGCTCTGGGAGCTCTGGGGGGCTTTGGGGATAGCTTCTCGGAGCTATAAGCACTCATAATGCTTCTGCCCCACCCTTGTGATTATTGAGCTGGTTCGCCACTCATTTAATCTGTGCCCCGTATGCATCCTACCCATTGAGTTCAGGGCTCATGGGAAGTACCTCTCATTTGGCCAATGAGGTGTGGAAAAGCTAGAGACTATTAGCAAAGACTGATGGACGCATCAGAGATTGCCGTACTCTCTATCTAGGATGGCATGGTCCAACCACTTGATCTGGGATCAAGATTTGTGAGGTCTGGGACCTCTGGACTGATTATGTCAGTCAGGGAATGATGTCTTTGTGACTGACCCACTTCTGTTCTGAAATAAAGAAGCCAGCAAAGCAAGTTTCGGCGGGATGACTCACGATGTTAATTGCACTAATAGATGGAGTTCTCCCTAGTTGAGAGGGAGTGTTAAATTTGGACAACTAAGTCCAAACTCCATGTTCTGATGCTCAGATTAAGAGGCTAATATTTTTGTTGGATTCCTCTTTCTGAGAGGTGTAAAATCCATATAAAAATAGTCTTAATCCGATGAGCAGAACTTATATTTTGAATTTATTATTCTTAATAAATTATATGTGCAAAGGTCAGCCAGTTTTGTAATGTAGGCTCACATGCCCAACAGATGTGTCACACACCCTCATTGATGGATATATATATACAGGAAAAGTTGGAGAGAATTTGATCACAAAAACAACTCACATCTTCCTCTCTCATCCTAAAAAGTACGAGCTACCTGGAGGACGAATTTCAGCCACACGTGGGAAGGACGAAGAGGATATTTCTGCTGCTAGGGTTTCGCAGAAGTTTGACCAGCGTTGACTTTTAGCTTGCTGCCCCTAAACTTGTGGGAGGTTCGATTTTTGAAGGCCATACTACCTGGCACAAAAATCGAGGTCAAAGGGTTGACCGTTTTGTTGCTGCGTTGACTTTTAGCTTGCTGCCCCTGCGTTGACTTTTCAGGACAGTGTTGATTTTTGTAGAACTGACTTGGGTTGACTCATCTACTGGTTGGAGGGTTGTTGTGACACATGCTGGGCTGGCTGACCAAAGGAGACTTTGCTGGTTGAAGCATCCTGTTGACCGCTGAAACAAACACATACATTTTTCTTGTTTCTGATTTGTCTTCTATAAGATCTGCTTATATGTTCTATCTGCATTTTGCTTATCTACTTGTATGATTGCTGTGAGAAAAGTGAAATTGCTCTTAGCATAGAACATCTACAAAACTTTACACCTAGCCTAGTTACATTTCCTTCAACACAAAATACGTTCCACCACATCTTCGAAAGAAGAGCCAATCTCCAAGAATTAACATTAAGCTTACTACGCCATTAACAAACATGAGGAGGACACGATGTCCTAAAACCCTAAAGCTCAAGGGACTCATAAAAGGCAGAAATGTCAATATACTTATAGATTCTGGTAGTACTCATAATTGTATAAACATCGATCTTGCTAAACAACTTGATCTTTGTATATGCCCAATCAAGGACCTGACCATGTTTGTCGCTACTGGGAAAAAATTCAAGGAAATAGGAGAATGTCATAAAGTTTCAATCCAAATACAAGAATTGGAGCTACAAACAGATCTATTTTCCCTACCACTCAAAGAAATGGATGTAGTTCTAGGTGCAAAATGGTTAATACAACTAGGGAGCTATACTACAAACCTTGAAGAACAATTCATGGAGTTTAACTGGCAAGGACGACATTATAAATTAAATGGTGTTAACACTCCCAACTCCAAGGAAGGTACAATTACTCGTGAAGATTGCACCAGTCAATGAAAGGATGCCATTCCATAGCAACAATGTTCAACTAGAGGAAACCCTTCTGGTTGTGCTTTGAGGACAAAGCATCTCTAAAGGGGGTGGCAATGTTATGAATAAAATATTCATAAACATCAATTAATAAATAAACATTAAATAACAAATATTAATAATAATAATTAATTAATTAAATTAATTAATGTCCCATTAATTATGAAGGGACATTGGTCAAAAGATGTGACCTATCTTCATGGTCAATCAATGCCTATATAGGCACACCGCCACGAAGAATTGTAACCACCAATTCATATTTATCAATAATACATTTACTACTTACACAAGACTACATTTAATTACACTACTGCGTACCAGTTTTCTGTTCCATCAACTAACTCATTCCCTTGCCCTTCTTCTTGTTCAGACATTGACCTGCACAGCCTCCATATATGTGACAAGTAAAGCACTTAACTTTGTTCATGTCCTTCTTCTTATCATCCTATGAAGTAGCTCCTCCACTTGAGTTCTGCTTGGCCTTTGCCTTGCCCTTATTTGGTTGCCCAACAAGAACAAGGTTCTCCTCATCCCCACCCTTACGTTATCCACTAGACAATGACTCCTCACAAATTTCCTTCTGAGTGAAATTTTCCCACAGTCTATTCCAATCAAGAAGCTTATCTCATGCTAGGATCTATTGGAAAATGTAACTAGGCTCAGTCTTCATTAAATGTATTTGAGTCATCTTGTAATGTCCTTGTCAAAAGAATAAAGAAAAGAATTTTTATTATTATTATTGTGACTTATTAAAGCATGGGTTTCATGCTTGGGTCACCATGTTTTAGGTCAAAGTCCCCATTGAGGGCTTCTAGGATTTATTCTGAGTCAAAAGAGTCATTGTACTTTTAAAGAGACCCTTCTTGGGCTTTTGATAAAAGGTTTAGTATTGAGTCAAATATAATTTATGTATCCTCCACATCCCTTGAGGGGGGTTTTGCCCTGCCATAGTGCCTATATCTGGTGTCCATTGTTTTATGTGCCTTTGCTTTGGTAATTGCTTGATGAACTAAAAGAAATAAGATATAAAAAAAACCTAATAAGAAGTCAAGAACATCACAAGTAATTAACAAATATAAGAAAATATTTCTGCCATCCTGATTTTCTAACAGGACCCCTGTCACAAAGGTAGCCACTAGACAATGACTTCTCACAAATCTCCTTTTGAGAGAAATTTTCCCATAGTCTATTCCAATCTAGAAGCTTATCTCATGCTAGGATCCTTGTCAAAAAGGTAGCCACTAGACAATGACTCCTCACAAATCTCCTTTTGAGTGAAATTTTCCCATAGTCTATTCCAATCCAGAAGCTTATCTCGTGCTAGGATCCCTATCACAAAGGTAGCCAATTGTTTGGAAAACCCACTCAAGGCTATCTTAACAAGCTCATCCTCTGACACAGCTTCCTCAACAATTGCAAGCTCATCTCGAACTTGCTAAATCCCAGAGAGGTATGATGCCACTGTGTCTGATCTATTCATCTTGGTGTTTTTCAATTTCTCTCTCAACACTCTGTTACAGCTTTGCCAAAGTCGTCCACATCTCACAAGCATTGTTCTTTCTTGATATGTGAGGGATCACATGATCCTTCACAGTGTCCAAAATGATGTATCTAACTTTCACATCCTTGAAATTGTGAGTGGCCTGTGTTGTAGCATTCGAAGGAGGTTGTATATCAGTATCAGCAAATTCTCATAGGCAATTTTCCATGAGAATTAGTGAAATTCTCTCCTTCCATGGACTGAAATTAGATGCCCCTTCCATCTGGTCTTCAAATCTCAACCCGGTAGAGGTCATTTTTTAATTTTTCTCAAATCAAACATTTAGCCACAAAACCCTTCTGCTGAGACTAAAAATCTGCTATTATAACCCTTGTGCTACTAATCTTCCCTTTTTTAGAGTTTCAAGTACTCTGATACCATGTTTATTTCCAAGTACCAATTTCAAATTTTTTTTTCCTACAGCTATTTTATGCCCAGAAAATATTCAACTCAAAGAATTAATTTTTTGTTGCCCATGGGGTGCAGCTCAATTGGCAATCATCATGATATGAAGTGTTCTATAAAAAAATGAGATTTAAGGTTCAAATACTCGTGGGATGAGCCAACAAAAAAAACAAATTAAATTTATGTTGTGAATAGATTCTGAAAACTCCAAAACAAAAATACTCTAGTACTTTTAACTCAATAATGTTGCAGCATAAATATTTAGAAAATCAATCATAAAACAACCACTAAAAACACAGTTAATTTGCCCCAAAATTTATCCTTAATTAAATTTTCTCTAGAAAAATTAGGGTTCCCCTCACAAGGAAAATGGCCCTAAAAATTACACAAAAAGAAAAAACAATAATAGAACCTAGAAAAATCCCACTGCATTTTCAGCCCAAGAGAAATTCGGCCCTCCTGGAATAAACACAGCCATGGCAAATCCCAGCTTCCACTTGTGAATTATGGCCCCCACCTGTACGGCCTATGCACTGGGAAAAATGGCCACCCTTGCTCCACAAGCCCATGGCTGGAAACTCGGCCTTGCTCCACAAATTCGGCCTAAACAGAAAACCTGGCCTTCTTCTCAAAGATCTTGGCCTCGCTCCCCTAAAAATTCGACCTCCATCAATTTCCCTTCCAGAAAACCCTTGTTGTCCCTTGCTGCTCACTTTCTGATTTCTTCAGCCTATCACAAACTTGCAATAGGCTCATTCAAATCTACCGGAATCTCTCCAAAACAATTGTGTCTTCATCCTCTCCTTTAGGCTTCTTTTATAATTTCAAATTGAGCATAATCCCTAACTCTCAATCTCCAAAGTAATAAACAGCTAAAGATTAAATCCTAACCCACATAGATTAATGGTTGAGAATAGATCTAAGTCACTTAAATAACTAACTTATTTATCCTTAGGAATTTGCTCAATTACCCAACATTAATTGATTAAATTAATTAATGTGTGTTTCCTAAGTTAAACTTAGGAAAGAAATCATATTAATTGCTCCTCTCGAACAACCACCTAAAAAGAACTTCTCCTCTTGCATGCTATAAAATCAACAATGATTCCATGTCTCAAGTTTGTATCAATCTGAGGTTCTCCTTTAAATTCCCCATGGACAGCAACACGTATATTTCTTAATAAAATATAATGAGTCTTTCTTCTAAAAAAATTAATATATATATATAGATGTCAATTGGGGTTATCCTGGGTGGTTGGAGGAAGGAATGCAATCCTCCCCACCTAGGTTCAATTCCTGCGTGTGACATGACGGAAGTTGACAGTATATGTATATTCCTCATATGGAATATATACCATTGAACCTGTGAATATATATATATATATATATATTGATTGTCAATCATGTATCTGTGTCTATACAACTTTTCTAATAAATTGTCATATCGGTAACAAATATCATATTTATACCATGAGGCTTAGATTTTAGTCCATACAAGAAATTAATAAAAAATCATATTATGGGGACCAGGGAACACCTTGACATTTTCAAGGATATCACCATTTGACAAGCGACATCCCACAAGCATCCCCATGCCAACCTAGGATAAATGCCATAACTGTAATGATTCCTTTCCCAAAAATCAGGGATGCATCCCTCTGCAATGTGAATGTTAAGCCTTATTTACAGCATTATTATTCACATTACAAATGGCTCCCAAAAATATAAATCAACAGTGGAAAGTTAACACACCCATACACCCTAAGTTGGTCACTTAGCCCCATTTTGGGGTAAAGCAAAATAACCTACCCAGACTTACCATCCATTTTCATATATATCCTCTTCTTTCTCTCAATCATAAATATTAACAATTATTACTGACAATATAGAATTTATGTTTCTCTGCCATTTGTATTGGAATCCGGTTCTTTTCCATTAAACATTATTATCTTCCTTCGACTGCTGTAGATATGAGCTTCTATTTTATTTCCTTTACATTCTGCAGTATTTTCCATCCCCTCCTATATTTCTGTCAATTCATATTTCTTCCCTGGATTTCCTCTGCTATATTTTCCATCATGAGCCCTTTGTATAACAATGCTGTAAATAATGCGTAGCATTTACAGTAGAAGGTTAACACATCCATACACCCTAGGTTGGTCACTTAGACCCAAGTTGAGGAAGAGCAACATAACCTACCCACACTTATCATCTCCATTTTCATAGATATCCTCTTCTTTCTCTCAATCATAAATATTAACAAGTATTATTGACATTATAGAATTTATGCTTCCTTCTCCACTTGTATTGGAATCTGGTTCTTTTCCATTGAACATCATTATCTTCATTCAACTGCTGTAGACATGAGCTTCTATTTCATTACCTTTACATTCTGCAGTATTTTCCATCCCCTCCTATATTTCTGTCAATTCATATTCCTTCTCCGCATTTCTTCTCCTATTTCCATCATACCCATTTCCCACCTCCTTCCATCTTCCTTCCCTGAAATCATTGTTGGGGTTTTACTTTGGAAATTCAGGAAAATGTTAGGGATAAAAATCATAAAATCAGGCTAAGTTTCTGGCTTCAGAAAACCTCAGCTTTCTTACACAAATTTTCCCTCACTGAAGTAAAACATAAAGGAATTAAAATATATATGGATTAATCCATTGAAATGAATATCAATCAAAATGCATAAATTTTCTCTGAGTAGATGCATGCATAAATTTTAACAAGCTTTATAATAATCAATAACCACTAAGTGAAAAGCAAAAACAATGTCAATTACCCACATAAATGTTTTATTAGTAAGTTAATCATTAACCCCGACCTAACAAATAATAATTATGGAATTTGACAAGCTCAACAGGACATTGAATAAAAAATACAAGTTTCAGTGTAGCTGTACCTTCAGTGATGCTAAGGAAGCAAGCGTGCAAATCTCTGTAGCACCCTTTTCGACTACTGTGGCCACTTCATCTGTTTTGCATAGAAGGAAAGCCTCTGGCCTGGCATGAGAATGTCCTCTTAGACCAAAATATTCCAAAATAAAGCTCATCTTAATGGCAAATATAAAAAAAGAATATTATAATGTGGACATGATTGTAAAATTCCTCTGCATACCTTTGCTTTGGAAGTAATAAATAAGCCATTCGAAGAGATCTTATTGACCTTACTGATGATTCAATAAGAACCATCTGTGATTCAATTTCATCATCTGTCCACTCCTGCAATACACAAGAAACATCAAGAAGATCTACAACTATTTAATGTCTATAACATTTCTACAAATATGTTAAAAAGGCAAACTTGAACAAAGTTGCTAAAAAAATATTGAAATATAAGAGATTCCTTCAAACTAATACAAACATTAAAAGATTTGCATTGCAAACCTCGACGACTGTAGGATAATCAGAAATCATAATTGATTCTTTCCTTGAGGTATCCCCTAGTCTTTGGGGTAAGCGTTGCCATAACTCTTCAGTAACAAAGGGCATGAACGGATGCAATAACCGCAATCCATTATCCAGGCATATCCATAATGTATCCCTTGTAATGAGTTTTACTGATGCTGATGTTGAATTATTATCATCTGCCGACATGACTGGCTTAATTATCTCAATAAAAACATCACATAATTGATATTGCCACCACGAGTAAACTGCATTGGTTGCACTGGAGAAATCATATACTTCCATGCTTGTGACAGTCTTTGAGATAGCTTTATTTAGAACAGAAAGTATCCACTTGCAACCACATGGCAGAGATTTCACATCCAAATTCTCAGAAGGCAAAAAATCTGTTCCCAAGTTGAGCATAGCAAAGCGGATAGCATTCCATAGTTTATTACACCAATGCCGATAACCAACTACCCGCTGGATATCCAAATTTATTTTATCTGACTGCACAATAATTTCAAAACATACACGGCTAAGCTCCAACTAATAATACTATAATATAACCTATTACAATTCAAGACTGGCACCAAAATACCTGAGCAGTGTAGGCCACAAGAGAAAAACGGAGGGCATCTGTCCCACACTCTGCTATGCCATTTGGAAAGTCTTGCTTTTGTCCTGCTTTTGCAATGTCAAGTTCATTTCTATCTAAATTACCCTGCTCCAGCCTTTTATGCAGATCCTCCAATATTATACCATTTATGACTTCCAAAGGATCAATCACATTGCCTAATGACTTGGACATTTTACGACCATGTGCATCACGTACCATTGGATGCAAATAAACCTGTATCAAATAACTTTATGAGTTTAATTTCAGGAAGAAAGCCAAATGTGAATCTATAAATCCACAATATGATATTTTCAAAGAACCTCAAAATTTTCTAGAATATATGCTCCTACATATGGTATCTTCAAAAAGTCATCATAGTTGTAAAGCTACAACATGGAGTATAATTTAACAGCAGAGAAATTATAATATTGATAGAAGAGATAGAAGATATTGAAATTGAAATTCCAATTTAAGGTTACAGGGGCAATGCAAGACAAATTTATGTAAAACATCATAAAATCATTTTTTAACAGACAAGGGAACACATATGTAAAAGGACGTTAAAGATCGTTATGAGTCATTGAAAACATCAACGTAATTTAGAGCAATATATTGTAAGTTGTGAAAGACTTCAATCAAAATAAATAAAGTCTATAAAAAATATGGATTCATTCAAGACTCATGCTTCTGATATTAAGTGTAATATCTTAGAGATTAGCTAATTGAAAGTTTCAACTCAACATAATGCATTGAAGCAACAAGTTATGCAACAAAAAAGTTTCCCAACTATGATTTTTAGCATCCAATGCAAAGAAGTCACATCCAACCTCTACATCTCATAGATAAAAGAATCTGCACCTCTAAATATCAAACTGGGTAAAAAGGAGGTACCTTCCAATGTAATCTATTATCTTGTTTCAGAGAGGAGAAGATAATTTTATTAATGACCAAGGAAAAGGTCAAAGGGACTAGTGTACAACCAACCGTCCATAGACTATGGGGCCGTATAGAAAACTCCTAGACGGTAAAAAGGCTGACACAAAAGAAAAGGTACGGCTAATAATAAAAAGGAGAACAGCAGGATCTAGGTACCAGAGAGGAAGAGAACACTAAGAAGCATTATGCCCTAGCTGATATCAATATCATAAGTAGAAATAGAGGTAGATGACGAAGAGGAACAAAAAGTATACGTGTCTCCATCTATCCTTGTGAGGGACCAATGCAAAGCATCATGGCATCCTCCCAAAAGTACGGAAAGAACAAATAAAAAAATTGTTACATGAGCGGACCTCCTCAGTAGTACTCTGTATGGTGCTGGTCTAGCTTTGATATAATAATATAAGATATTTTTATTAATGTCCAACAAATGACCAAAAATGTAGGCCAATGGGACTGATGAAGAGTACACTCAGTATGAATACAATAAGGGAGTGCAAGCGCAGCTCCTAGAAAATGTTGAGAATAACATAAAGAAAGAGAAAAACAAGCAGTAGTGCTGCTGATGTGCTGCTGTGACACACATATAAAAGACCATGGCATGATACAAAATAATAGGTAGGATGTACATCAATCCAGTGGATGGACGTTCATTGTCTCAATTTTCTGCCACCAATAGGATTGAGTGAAGAGTCCATCTATATCTGCCTCTGGCAGTGGAGGTAGGCTGAAAGAGAAGTGAGAAGCCTAACACTATTCAGTGTGCAGTGGTCACACAAAATCTCTCATTTGTGAACCATTGCCTCTTGGATGTATAATGTAAGGCATCTCTAGTTAGGGTAGAAAAAGAAAATCAGAAGGGAACTGCCTGAAAGAAGCAGTTTATCCTCCTCCAAATTTTAGTGTACGGGACACATAAAAACAAGGTGCTCTTTGAACTTGATCTCCTAGATATGGCAAAGTTGACAAATAAACTTGAACCATGGGATGCGATGGTCTACCTTGATCTAGAGATGGTGAGAGCAAACCTGCAACTAGTCAAGGGGGATACAAGGGCCATGAAAAAACAATGAGACCATCCTTTATTTACATGAAGTGCTAATAGCAAAATACCATCTTGGGGCCAAAAGTGGAAAGGACCCAGGTGCTCTGAATGTATGCTCGTTAGATTTCATCCCTAACTACATTGTTGATCTCTCCTTAGGTAGGGAGGAGATGACTAGGGCATTGTTATGAATATAATTCGTAACAATTAGCTAAATAAAATAAATATAAATATTAAATAATTAATTATTATTCAGGTTAATTAGTCATTAAATTAAGTGAAAAGGCATGTCTAAAAGACATGCCCATTCACGAAAGGTCACCTGCTGAGGTATAAAAGCAAAGCCTCATTGTATATTCAAAATCATTTTATACATTTTTATATAATAATAAATCATTATTTTTAAATACCTTCTGTGTATTTTAACATTCAAGTTTACAAGCTATCAGAGTTTTGTGCTTCAGCATAGTTTTTATGCTACAGTGGTATCAAAGCCATGGCACATTGTTCGTCACACAATGTGTTATTACATTCAAGTCCTGAATACAGTGAACATTTTAGTGAAATTCAAGAAGCATTTCAGCATTTAAAAAAATCAATTGCAGAAGTTAAAGCATGTCGAAAGGGAAATGTGGAAGAAGAAAAAGAAGAAAAATTCGATCAAAATGTTGATTTTGATGAAGCTGAACAAGATCAAGATAAGGACTATCTTGAGAAACAAGGAGATATACAATATCATAATAATGAAGAAGAAGTCGTTAATGAAAAACTACCATTTGTGACTCCGGAGAAAGAGCAGGTTGTTGTAGATATCGACAATGAAAGGATATTAGATTTATACTTGTTGAAAAAAGATGTTGATAAAAATCTGTCGTTGGTGGCTCTTGAGAAAAAACAAGTTTTTGGAGATATAGAATTTATACAAGAGGATATAGTGAAAGTGCTCAGTAGAGAAGAGAGGAATTTGAATTTAGACCAAGAAATGGAGTTCTCATCTAGGAAGAGAAAGGCAGAAGAAAACGGCCCCGTGGACTTGAAGGTGGAACAAGCACGGAAGATTCTAGAGGCTTTTACCAATTTGCTACCAATGCTGCCATTGCCGCTACACTTTGTGAGTTCGATTCCCTTCCAACCGTAACATTTTGTTGGCACGGAATTGTTAGATGTAAATACCAAGAGGCAGATTAATCAGCTGCTTACTTCCTGGGATTTTCCTCACACGCTTCCTCATGTCACATTCAAGCTGAGGCATGTGTTAGAATGGGGGAAGGGAATAATATATTTGGTGTTTGAGGAAGATAAGAAAAATGATCAACCTGATTTAGGATCTTGGAAGATATAAGATATGTATACTGGGCGATTAGAAATGATAACAGCTTACTGCTACGGCTCCTCGATTCTCATAAATCCATTCAACATTGCTGCTCTAAGATGCACTGCGGAGTTTTTAGAGATGACGGAAGAGTATTGCAGAGGTAATCTTTGCAAGCAAAGCGAGATTTAATTCAACCAAGTAACACTGAAAAACCAGGAAGACGCGATTGAAGTGCTCTGAAACTGTAAAAATCTTCATCCTATGGCTGAAGAAATGCTTATTGTAAACAGTTGCGTTGAGACTATTTCTATGAGGGTACTGATGGGCCTTTTTGAAACAAAATATCAGCTAAACGAAGAGATTTTTGTGGAAAGTTGTGAGGACTGGTGGATAAATGATCTATTGACGTTGTTGTTTGATCATTTTGGACAAAAGACCCTGCCCGACCACACCGACAATGTTGCCCCCCTGCCGTCTGTTGCAACCTTTTCTGTTCGTTGTTCTGCATTCCTATTTCTGTCCATTTCGTATTCCATCCCTCTGTCTACCATTGTCCATGTTTGCCTCGGCAAATGGTATCAGAATGGGTGGACAGGCGTTCTAGTTGGAAATTTACTGTGCAGACACCACACTATTCAAAAATGTCTCGTCCCCACTGTCAAACGACGTGGCCCCTGCTCTAAGGTCAACATGAAGGGTTGTCGTCGGTTTATGCGGTCTCGGTATATACAAAAGGAAACACTTGAGATGAGTCCAATGGACGTTATACGACAATATGGTGGCCGAGCTTACCCATTTAATAAAGAACGACTAGATGCGCTTGAGGCCGAAAAGAAAGCCAAAAGAGAAGCAAAGACTCTGGGTTCGATCTTGGTGTCTGACAAGCGCAACTTCGTCATCAAGAATGGAGTTGCCCAGGTCCTGGTATCAGAGATTGTGGGTAAGACAGTTGGTTTGTATTTCTCTTCTAATTGGTGTCGTCCCTGCAGATGTTTCACTCTCAAGCTTGTAAACGTATACAACAAACTGAAGGAAAGAGGGGAAGGATTAGAGATTGTTTTCTTGTCTAGGGACCGAAATCAAAAGGCTTTTGAAAAATACCACAGAACCATGCAATGGTTGGCTCTTCCATTTGGAGATAAAACAAGGGACAGTGTAGACAGACTTTACGGCCGAGATGACATTCCATCCTTCATTGTGGTTGATCCAGATGAGAAGGAGGTGTCAAATTCCACAAATGCCATACTCGACTGCGGATCCAAGGCCTATCCCTTTACTGAAGCACGTCTTGAAACGCTGAAGAAGGAATTCGAAGAACATGGAAAACCAAAGGATACCCTTGACGAAGATCAATATACCACTGATGACAGTTATAGAGAAGACGAAGAAGACGAAGATGCCACTGATAAACCCTCTGAAGAAGGTGCGAATGCTGTGATTGACGAAGGTTCTGAAGAAGACACAAATGCTGCGATTGACGAGAGCAGTAAACTCAGTGGAGTAATTTGTGATGGAGATGTTTGTTACATTGCTCGTTAAAGCCTAATGGCGATAAATGCTCATTTGAGAACCCTGTTTATCATTAATTGTATACATCTTTGAACTTTGTTGAGTGAAGGGCATCTACAGCTACAATGAATAAATTGCTTTGGCCACTATAACGAGAATTCAATTGACAATCAAGGATATGTACTTGTGAAAAAAATCCAAGGAAATAGTACGGATAAGCTACCTGACGAATCAATGACCAAATTGTATACATCGACAGAGACTAAGATAAGCTACCTGACGAATCAATGACCAAATTGTATACATCGACAGAGACTAAGTGAAGAAAACCCCAGTATTAAAGCTTTGAGGACAAAGCTTCTGAAGGGAGAGGCTATGTTATGAATATAATTCATAACAATTAGCTAAATAAAATAAATATAAATATTAAATAATTAAATATTATTCAGGTTAATTAGTCATTAAATTAAGTGAAAAGGCATGTCTAAAAGACATGCCCATTCATGAAAGGTCACCTACTGAGGTATAAAAGCAGAGCCTCATTGTATATTCAAAATCATCTTATACATTTTTATATAATAATAAATTATTATTTTTAAATACCTTCTGTGTATTTTAACATTCAAGTTTACAAGCTATCAGTCTTTCATGCTTCAGCATAGTTTTTATGCTACAGTGGTATCAAAAGCCACGGCACACAATACAATCATGCGGGCCTTTGAACGTTGTTCGTCACACAATGTGTCATTACATTGACGTCCTGAATACAATGAACATTTTAGTGAAATTCAAGAAGCATTTCGGCATTTAAAAAAATCAATTGCAGAAGTTAAAGCATGTCGAAAGGGAAATGTGGAAGAAGAAAAAGAAGAAGAATTCGATCAAAATGTTGATTTTGATGAAGCTGAACAAGATCAAGATAAGGACTATCTTGAGAAACAAGGAGATGTACAATATCATAACAATGAAGAAGAAGTTGTTAATGAAAAACTACCATTTGTGACTCCGGAGAAAGAGCAAGTTGTTGTAGATATTGACAATGAAAGGATATTAGATTTATACTTGTTGAAAAAAGATGTTGATAAAAATCTACCATTGGTGGCTCCTGAGAAAAAACAAGTTTTTGGAGATATAGAATTTATACAAGAGGATATAGTGAAAGTGCTCAGTAGAGAAGAGAGGAATTTGAATTCAGACCAAGAAATGGAGTTCTCAACTAGGAAGAGAAAGGCAGAAGAAAGCGGCCCCGTGGATTTGAAGGTGGAACAAGCACGAAAGTTTCTAGAGGCTTTTACCAATTTGCTGCCATTGCCGCTACACTATGTGAGTTCTTCCAGCTGCAACATTTTGTTGGCACGGAATTGTTAGATGCAAATACCAAGAGGCAGATTAATCAGCTGCTTACTTCCTGGGATTTTCCTCACATGCTTCCTCATGTCGCATTCAAGCTGAGGCATGTGTTAGAATGGGGGAAGGGAATAATATATTTGGTGTTTGTGGGCGATAAGAAAAATGGTCAACCAGATTTAGGATCTTGGAAGATACAAGATATGCATACTGGGCAATTAGAAATGATAGTAGCTTACTGCTATGGCTCCTCGATTCTCATGAATCCATTCAACATTGCTGCTCTAAGATGTAATGCGGAGTTTTTAGAGATGACGGAAGAGTATTGCAGAGGTAATATTTGCAAGCAAAGCGAGTTTTATTTCAACCAAGTAACACTGAAAAACCAAGAAGACGCGATTGAAGTGCTCTGAACTGTAAAAATCTTCATCCTCTAGCTGAAGAAATGCTTATTGTAAACAACTGCGTTGAGGCTATTTCTATGAGGGTGCTGATGGGCCTTTTTGAAACAAAATATCAGCTAAACGAAGAGATTTTTGTGGAAAGCTGTGAGGACTGGTGGATAAATGATATATTGATGCTGCTATTTGATTATTTTGGACAGACCCTGCCCGACCACACCGACAATGTTGCCCCCCTGCCGTCTGCTGCAACCTTTCTGTTGGCCATTCCGCATTCCTATTTCTGTCCATTTCGTATTCCATCCCTCTGTCTGCCATTGTCCATGTTTGCCTCGGCAAATGGTATCAGAATGGGTGGACAGGCGTTCTAGTTGGCAATTTACTGTGTGGACACCACACTATTCAAAAATGTGTCATCCCCGCTGTCAAACGACGTGGCCCCTGCTCGAAGGTCAACATGAAGGGTTGTCGTCGGTTTATGCGGTCTCGGTATATACACAGGAAAACACTTGAGATGAGTCCAATGGACGTTATACGACAATATGGTGGCCGAGCTTACCCATTTAATAAAGAGCGACTAGATGCGCTTGAGGCCGAAAAGAAAGCCAAAAGAGAAGCAAAGACTCTGGGTTCAATCTTGGTGTCTGATAAGCGCAACTTCGTCATCAAGAATGGAGGTGCCCAGGTCCTGGTATCTAAGATTGTGGGTAAGACAGTTGGTTTGTATTTCTCTTCTTATTGGTGTCATCCCTGCAGAAGTTTCACTCTCAAGCTTGTAAACGTATACAACAAACTGAAGGAAAGAGGGGAAGAATTAGAGATTGTTTTCCTGTCTTGGGACCGAAATCAAAAGGCTTTTGAAAAATACCACAGAACCATGCCATGGTTGGCTCTTCCATTTGGAGATAAAACAAGGGACAGTGTAGACAAACTTTACGGCCGAGATGACATTCCATCCTTCATTGTGGTTGATCCAGATGGGAAGGAGGTGTCAAATTCCACAGATGCCATACTCGATTGCCGATCCAAGGCCTATCCCTTTACTGAAGCGCGTCTTGAAACGCTGAAGAAGGAATTCGAAGAACATGGAGAACCAAAGGATACCCTCGACAAAGATCAATATACCACTGATGACAATTATGGAGAAGATGAAGAAGACGAAGATGCCACTGATAAACCCTCTAGAGAAGGTGCAGATGCTGCGATTGACGAAGGTTCTGAAGAAGACACAGATGTTGCGATTGACGAAAGCAGTAAACTCGGTGGAGTAATTTGTGATGGAGATGTTTGTTACATTGCTCGTTAAAGCCTGATGGCGATAAATGCTCGTTTGAGAACCCTGTTTATCATTAATTGTATACATCTTTGAACTTTGTTGAGTGAAGGGCATCTACAGCTACAATGAATAAATTGCTTTGGCCACTATAACGAGAATTCAATTAACAATCAAGGATATATACTTGCAAAAAAAAATCCAAGGAAATAGTACTGATAAGCTACCTGACGAATCAATGACCAAGTTGTATACATCGACAACAACTAAGTGAAGAAAACCCCAGTATTAAAGCTTTGAGGACAAAGCTTCCGAAGGGAGAGGCTATGTTATGAATATAATTCATAACAATTAGCTAAATAAAATAAATATAAATATTAAATAATTAAATATTATTTAGGTTAATTAGTCATTAAATTAAGTGAAAAGGCATGTCTAAAAGACATGCCCATTCACGAAAGGTCACCTGCTGAGGTATAAAAGCAGAGCCTCATTGTATATTCAAAATCATCTTATACATTTTTATATAATAATAAATTATTATTTTTAAATACCTTCTATGTATTTTAACATTCAAGTTTACAAGCTATCAGTCTTTCGTGCTTTAGCATAGTTTTTATGCTACAGGCATCCAAAGGGTAACTAGAGAAATGCAGTGGCCTCTAAGAACGAGCTGTCTACACCCAAAAAAAGTCAATCTCCTCAGAGAAGAAAGCAAGATAGGATAGTTGTACAGGCTAGAAGTCAAGTCCCACGAAGTAATAACCTTGTGAAGGAAGAAAACAAGTCTTCAAATGTTTTCCAGGCCTAGAGCATGGGCCCCAAACCCACCTTGAACAATGGCCTAGGGGACCATCTGTTTGCAATGGATTGTGTGTTGTATAATAAAAAACTACACCATCTCAACAATGCCCAATTTATAGAGCACAAAATCAATCCAAACATCAACTCCATATAGAATAGTGAGTTTGATGATAGTATCAAAAAGGTACATCTCTCTAAGGATGTCCTAAAAATGCAACTGGAAACACTGGCACTCAAGCAAGGCCAAGTAAGCATTCCCTTTACAAAGACAGGTTTGGAAAAAGGGTTTCATGGTGAAATGAGGTCACGTGAACATGACCCTAACATATGTCATAGTCTCACTGTTTTATGTTTTGGTGTTTTTCCAAGCATATTTTCCGGTCAATTTTTCCCCAAATCCGGGAGAGATTTGTTTGAATTATGTAGGAATTTACAGGCTAAGTTCCTCAAATAGAACACCAAAGGACACCGCTCACAAACAGATCACAGATCAATACACCAGTATTGTTGACGTGATTAAAACCCTCAAAGAGGGAAACAGTCCACAGCCTGAGCCAATGCGGCCACTTCAGGCAATTTATTAATAATAGAAAGAAAATTTACATAAGCTTCTCTCATGAACGGTCACCCTACAAATGACCCTCCATGCTCTTTAAATAGAGATCATGGACCAATCGGGTGTTAAGCCACAGATCAAGTGTCGGTAATACCAAGGAGAGAATGAACCATCGGATCACTTCATGTCTAGAACATATCATGACTGTCGGATTGTACATTACAAAAGTACATAGTAAAGAAACACACTTTACCTAACTCTACACTAGACCAAGTTATACTTAATTATTTCCTATGTGTCTGCATATCCTAACATCCCCCCCAAGAACAATTTGGGATAGGATTGAAAGATGTACAAATATGACACAATAGGAGAAGGAAGGAGGCATTAGAGCCTATCCCCCCTTAGTGACAACTTCCTGAACTCCAACCATAACTCGAAGTTTAGTAAACTTCGCCTCTATGAGAGCTTTTGTAAAGATGTTTGCAACTTGATCATCTGTTGAACAATATTGCACTTTAAGAACATGGTCATGAATGAGCTAGTGCATGTGTAGTTCAATGTGTTTGTTGCACTGACGTTGGACTGAATCTTTGCATAGTTGAATGGCACTTTGATTATCACACCAAAGTGTAGTCGGATGTTGCTGCTGAAAACCGAACTCTGACAGGATCTGATGAAGCCATAGGGCTTCCTTACTAGCTTCTACAGCGCCACGATACTCTGCTTCTACTGAAGAAAGAGAGATGGCACTTTGTTTCTTGCAAGCCCATGTAATAGGTCCAGAACCAAGAGTGAAGACATAACTGGCAGTAGACTTCCTATCATCAAGGTCACCAGCCCAATCGGAATCAGTGAAACCAACCAATAGAGGAGATGCTTCTGCACTATAATCAATCCCAAACTAATCTGTACCTCGAACATAACAAAGTATTCTTTTAGCTGCTTTCCAATGACTTTCATGTGGGTTTTGCATAAACCGAGCAATAAGGCCAACAGCAAAGGAAAGGTCAAGATGAGTATGGGTTAGATACAAAAGTTTTCCTACAAGTTGACGGTATAAGGTAGCATCAACTTCAGGGGAAGTACAAGTGACTAAAATCACTGGGAAAGGGAAATACCTTCCTTGGATTGCAAGACTTGAAGACCAAGAAAATAATGCAAGTGTCCTAAGTCTGTCATTTCAAACTTCTTTTTAAGGCTGGACTTCACATGGTTTATAAGGTTGGGATCACTACCAGTAAGGATAAGATCATCAACATAAAGAACAAGAATGATAAGAGACTTGCCCACTTTCTTGGTGTTGACGGTATTGTTAGAATCTAAAAGAAAGCTATCCATTTTTGCATACCAAGCCCGAGGGCTTGCTTGAGATCACAAAGGGATTTCTTAAGCCGACATACAAGGCTGGAGTCTGTTTGTATAAAGCCAGTAGGTTGTTCCATATAGATTTCCTCATGCAAGTCCCCATGCAAGAAGGCAGATTTAACATCCATCTAGTGGACTTCCCATTTGAAAGAGGCAGCAAGGGAAAGAACAAGGCAGATAGAGTTCATTTTGGCAACAGGGGAGAAGGTTTCAGTATAATCAATGCCTTCAACTTGTGAAAAACCCCTAGCAACAAGACGAGCTTTATGTTTATCAACTTTTCCATCTAGTCCATACTTGGTTCTGTAAACCCATTTGCATCTAACAAGTTTTCGTCCCTTTGGAAGAGGAACAAGATCGCATGTATCATTTACCAATAATGAACGATATTCTTCATTCATAGTTGCGTCCCAATCTAGATGGCCTGAAGCTTCTGCAAAGGTGTCAGGATCATAATTCACTGAAGCTTGAGCTAGTAAAGAAGAGACTCTATCGAACTGAGAACGTGTATGTCGTTGGTCTGTAGGATCACCGGCAAGAGCACCTACTGCATCCCAAGTAGCATGGACCCATTTTGGAAGCTGAGGAGCTGAAGGAGGATCCTGAGAAGTTGGGGGAGGATTGTCATCCTCGCTGTCATTATCTAAAGAAGAAATATTTTCAGAAGTAGAAGGGATAGAGAGAGGTGGCACATCCACCGAACTAGGCTCATAGGCTGATATATTTTTAGCAAACTTTACATCTCTTCTAATGATAACATTTTTGGACTTAAGTGGAATAAGTCTATATCCTTTGACATCTTCAAAATATCCAACAAAAATACATTTTTCACTCTTAGGTTCTAAAGCTTTATGTTTCTCATCTGGAATATGGGCCCATGCTTCACTTCCAAAAACACGAAAGTGAATTACATTTGATTTAATTGAGCTCCATGCTTCTTCTGGAGTGATATTCTTTAAAACCTTAATAGGAGTGTGATTTACTATGTAATTTGCACAGTTAATTGCTTCTGCCCAAAAATTAAGACTAAGTCCTTTAGATTGAAGCATACAATTAGCCATTTCCTTTAAGGTGTGATTCTTCCTTTCAGCTACACCATTTTGTTGTGGAGTATATGGAACAGTATGTTGCATTTGAATTCCATGCTCAGTGCAAAAGTTGGTGAATTTTTTGTTAACATATTCTTCGCCATTATCAGATCTTAGCTTA
This sequence comes from Pinus tabuliformis, assembly GCA_031772625.1. NCBI lineage: Eukaryota > Viridiplantae > Streptophyta > Pinopsida > Pinales > Pinaceae > Pinus > Pinus tabuliformis. The sequence continues at coordinate 251,617,636 of CM062804.1, forward strand.
AGAATTTGATGTCCAGATTCTTTTTCAATGAAGGTCTTAAAGGCCAAGAACATGTTAAATACTTCACTCTTGAGTTTTAAGAAGTATACCCAAGTGTGTCTGGAGAAATCATCAATGAAAGTTAAGAAATACTTGTAGCCAGAGAATAAAACAACTGGAAGTGGACCACATAAATCACTATGCACAAGTTGTAAAGGGGCTGAGGCGTGCCAAGAGGCACATTTTTCAAAACTACCCCAATGATTTTTTCCGAGTACATCCGAAACAAACACCATCTCTGCAAGATACCATTGCAACACCTGTCACCATATTTTCTTTACATAGATTCTGAAGGGAGCGATAGTTTAAGTGACCAAATCGCTTATGCCAATGTTTGCTCACTTCATCATTATGATCAACAAATATCGAGGGAAGATTTGATGACCCAAAGTTGTTAAACTTATACAACCTTGTAGAATCATCAACGATGCCAGTAGCTAAAATCTGTCTAGGATCTCTTAGGTCCTTAGTTACAACATCGTGAGGTGAAAATTCAACGATTTTACCTTCACCTGAATGAGTTATCTGATATACAGATAGAAGGTTGCAAGATAAGGTTAGAACACATAATACATCATTAAATTGACCATTGTCTAGATGAACAGTTCCAGGCCCTACAACACTACGAGATCTATCATCACCAACAAATATATTTTTGGTGTTACAATCATTTAAAGAAGAAAACATGGCTTTGTTTTTGGCCATGTGATAAGACGCTCCAGAATCAATGAGCCACTCATGAGAATGAGAAGAAGAAGATACATTTAGTGCATAACCAGACCGAGGTGCTTGACAACCACATGCAGAAAGTGTTATTCCTGAAGATGAAGTTGAAGTTGAAGAGTGCTCCAAATGGATGTTATGCTTCTTCATTGCTGCTTCCAAGGCTTCCATCTTCTTAAAGCATTTGGATTCTAAGTGGCCATCTCGATTACAAAAGCAGCAATGTCTATCAGTCTTCTTCCCTTTGTTTTTATTTGCCTTATCATTTGGTTGAAATGATTTTTCATTTTGAGAATGAAATTTCTTAGTACCCTTGTTTGGTTTAAGACCATTCTTTTTAGGATACTGCTTCTTAGGATTCTTTGAATTTGGTTGTTGTTGGGCGGATAAGGCTTTCTTAGAAGAGTTTCCAAGATTAAGAAGACCAAGATATAAGAGTTTTTCTTATTCTTTTATTAAAGAATCACAAAAGGCATCAAAAGAGGGGGACTTGTAGTCTTGTCCTTGAGAAATAAATGCTTCTCTAGTAGAATGGAAGGTGGAAACAAACACAGAGTAGGCTAGTCCCAACTTAGTAAGAATGGAATAGACAAGGCTACCATCTTCTTTCTTAACCTTAACACCTTCCAAGAGAAGTTTAAGGGTCTTGAACTTGGACAAAAAATCTTCAATGGAAGAAAAATTATTGGGGTCCAATGTAAGCAACTCATTTTCGAGTTGATGGGCTCTAATCTCATTTTTAATTCCAAAAAATTTAGTGAGTTGTTTCATTGCTTCATTAGGGGTATCAAGTTCTGCGATATGGAATCTAAGGTCTGGAGAAATAGACATCCCTATCAACCCACGTGCTTGATCTTGCCTATTTTCTCATTTGGCTGCCTTATCTTCATTTTTAGGTTTGGTTTCTTGGCCAGAGGCTATTCTGTAAAGACCTTTACTTCTAAGTAAATCCACAATGTAGGACCACCATTCGAAATAGTTGGTGTTGTCAAGAATAACTTGGCATGGACTTTCCATTTTAACAGAAACTGAAGCTGTAGATGTTGAAAATAAATGTTCCAATGGAAAGATCTCGAAAAATTAGGCTGATTAAAAAAAAACGGCTTCCGGATGAAGAAGTTATGGCTTTTTGAAGAAAAGTTGTTGAAGATGCCAACGAAGTGTGTGAATGTGCGGAAGTGAATGATAATGTTATATTAAAAAAAAAATCCCCCCCCCCCTCCAAACTTGATCTAATTAGCTCACTTAAAAAAAAGATTTTATGTGACCCACTTTTATAAATAAATGAAAGTCACTTTTACAATGGTATTTTATGAGCTACTCACTAAATTGTAACTTAAATAAAAGATAAAGAGACTTTAGAATTATAAGTAACTGACTTTTTATAATGGGTGAGAACACTTTTACATAAAGTAACTTTAAAACATAAGTTACATGTGTTTTTTGAAAAAGTAACTCAACAAAAAGAAAGACTTGAACAGAAGACCTCTATTCCAATAAAGCAACTTTGGACCAAGTGAGCTAATTTAAAAGGTTAGTAATTTTTGGAAAAGAGGAAGGGGTTCTTTTTTTTTTTAGTCACTGAAGCTTTGGGGTGCGTGCTTACTTGAAAAATCTCTTCTTGCCTACAAAACAAAAAACCACACAACCCAACACAGACATGCAAAAAAAAAAACCAAGCCTTATAGCTTGAAGTTAGTTTTCACCAGAAACTAAATATTTTCCTCAATGTTTCTGATTTTCTGAGCTCACACTAAGGCGCGGCGAAAAAGATCATACGCATGAGAAAAATCCTTCCTTTTTGATTTGCCCAAATCGCACAGTCGCAGAGCAAAGAGCATACACAGAAATGAAAGGTATAGATCCGGTAATAAAAAACAAAGAGATAAATAAACCGAAATAAACAGAGAGATAAATAACTAAAACTACAAATAAATACTGTATAGCTCTAGATCTTAAAAATGACGTATCTAGGGCTACCGGAAACCTTTTTGCGTGAAACGAAAGGGTTTCCTCACTGGAACAGATGCTCCTAACACAATAGAGCAGTCCCCTTGGCCCGAAAGTAGTTAGAAACAGTAGATCTAGGAAATGACAGTCGGATGCAGTTGTACTGGATTCCGATTTGGATCACCAACGAATGCGACCCTCAAATAGCTCTGATACCATGTACGAATTTACAAGGTAAGTTCCTTGACGTGGTTAATAGATCACAATCAATACACCAGTATTCTTGACGTGGTTAAAACTCTCAAAGAGGGAAACAGTGCACGACCTGAGCCAACGCGGTCACTTCAGGCAATTTATTAATAAAGGAAAGAAAATTTACATAAGCTTCTCTCATGAACGATCACCCTACAAATGACCCTCAATGCTCTTTAAATAGAGATCATGGATCATTCGGGTGTTAAGCCACGGATCAAGTATCGGAAATACCGAGGAGAGAATGAACCCTCGGATCACTTCATGTCTAGAACATATCATGACCGTCGGATTGTAAGTTACAAAAGTGCATAGTAAAGAAACACGCTTTACCTAACTCTACACTAGACCAAGTTATACTTAACTATTTCCTATGTGTCGGAATATCCTAACAAATTACAGATTTGAGCTGTGTAGTCTGCACAATCCAAGTGTCTCAAGGTTTTTCAGGGCACTAAATCCATATATGCATTCAAAAGCACAATTTAAACAACGAAAAATTGCAATATCACCAAAAATTGTATCGTCGGATTCCAACCAAAAAGGCCTAAATGTAGAACAATTGTACTGTGTCTAAAATACATAAAGCTTGCATTAACCTCCATTGCTTCTGTGGAGGGAAAAATGAAATCCCTCTAGACATTTCTAGGAGATTTTGTGGCTAGAGTGTCCAATTGCCTCTAAAGGCCCTCAAGGAAGGAAAAAAAAAAAGATACGTCGTCTACAACGTATGGCAATCAAGACATGTTTTAAGCATTCTCACTAGGAAACTTCTCGAGCTCATCCATCTATATCCCAAACAATCTAGGAAAGACGGTGCATCCTTGTTTGACCACAATGATGCTACTGATGAAGTCAGAGAAGCCCTAATGAGTACATATCCATCCTACAATTGTCTCTTAGAAACTCTGCTAGATAAACACTATTCATGCTTCATCTCTTTCCAAGCAGAAACTGGGGCAATGCAACAGTGCAGCCACTATTCCATGTTTGTGAGGAGGATAGACACAATCAGTCAAATGACATAACTAAAACCAAAAAAAACTAGTGTAAGATGCAGAGGAAAGAGGATTAGAAGGAAAAGGAATTGAGCAGCTTACTTTGAAATCTATGGACAATAACTGGTCAATGGAAAAACAAAAATTAACCCACCATATGAAACCTGTTAGACTTAACTCTATCTTCCTCCTCTGCCAAATGTGGTGCACAGCACTGATTCCTAAGGAGTATAAGCAAATCCTGAGGTCTTTAATACATAGAATTTTTCCAATTGGCATCAACAAAAGAGCTTCTAATGATTCCTAGTGCATTTCATGAATTCAATTAAATAAAACCACATTTTATTTCTTTAACTTACCTGCTTAAAAGGAACTTCTCCTGTAAGTTTCATTCCTAGCATTACCATGCGTGCTACCCAGAAGAAAATAATATCATGTCCTGTTTCAAGCAGGGATGTTGGATAAAAAGTCTTCATATCGATGGTATCTTCAGGCCAACACATTACTGAAAAAGGAAAGAGACCAGAAGAGAACCATGTGTCTAGCACATCTGGATCTTGTTCAATGTGATATTTCTTGCCAGGAAATTTGGTGCCTGCTTCAGTAAGAGCTTCTACCTCATTTCTTCCAACTACCCAGTGATCAACATATACCCCAAACTCTTTAAGGTCATCATCCTCCAATGTGACATACCATGCTGGAACACGATGACCCCACCATAGTTGCCTTGATATACACCAATCTCGAATGTTCCTCATCCATCTGCAAAATATAGACCATTCAAAAAGGAACCTAATGCATCCATCCAACTACTAAACGGCACATGTTCATGATGACATTTAATTTTTAAACAGACAGTTCAAGTAAGAAAAATCAGGAAGAACACCTGAACCAATCAGCTTCAAACTGCTTTGGAATAATCTCAAGTCTACCATCTTCCACAGCTTCACAGGCTTCTCTTCCCATATCAGAACAGTTGACGAACCATTGTGGCTTTACCATTGGTTCTACAATATCATCACTTCGAGAACATGTGCCCAGGCGCATCTCATTGTTTTCAGCACCTCTGTAAAGGCCCTGTACATACAACAAATAAAACATCAATGCCAGCAGTTTCAAAAAAAATTAGTCAGGATTCAAGAGATCAATTTTTCTGCTACTCTGTAAGATCAATATTTCCAAGCCCGTCTTAACAGGGAGTATTTCACACATGAAATGCATGAATTACTGTGTTGTGAAAACAAAATATTTTCTGAAGGCATAAAAGAGCAAGAATTTTGTAACACTCAACTATGTTACTTTAATCTTCGCAATTGAGAAATGGCAAGATTTCAATATTATTAACAGAACATTCTGATAAATTACTGATCAAGGAAACAGTTAAAGGAAGGATTTACTTCCAATGGCTCAACAATGGTGGGAATCGGGATAGTCTGAAACCTATAATATTTTAAAATATCTTGGAAGCTAACTGCCACTCTGTAACTATGCTAACCGATATTCATGACCACTCAAGTAACTTCCTATGATATTTTAACAACGTTGTCCTATATAAGTGACAGCTCTTGATATTCGTCGACAACATTGTGGCAATTTAGACACATCTTTGGCATGTGTGAAACATCTCCCTTTTATTTCATGTGAGAAATATTCCATGACATTTACATAATGCAAACACTACCCAACTTCATTTCCCAAACATATCTATGACATAAAATAAACATTACACTATGAGCGTGACACTTTTATCCATCCTCGTCTCATTTGGTACTCTCATAAGTGAATCTCATTATTAATATTACTATGACAACTTCAAGTGCCACATACACACTTTTTAATTACCACATAAACACTGCTAAATATCTTATTATATTTCAACATCCATAAACATTAGAGTAGGATCTAGGACAATATAAAAGAAGATATTATTCCAAAATACTCTATATTGATTGTCATAAGCCCCTGCATCAATTCTCGGCCCTACACAGTTGTTTATAGCTAGAAAGTCATCAATTGTCATCTACTAAACTATTAAAGTATTAGTTTTTCATTTTACATGACACAATTTTTGGTCATGTTGACTGTGATCATCAAACATAACCATAATTTCATTCTCACTATCACATCTTAGCACTTTAGATAATGAGGCGCACTCATTGTCTTTCAGAGTCTCAGCAATTTTTAAAGAAATTAGCATGTACCATGGTGAAAACATGCTAATTCAACAAAATTTCCATGATATAGATGATACTTCAAGGTCAAGGACTCTCACCGTATTGTCTTATGCTAGGGAGACTGGACAAAGTCCTAGAGTTCAAAATTTGTATGCTAATCATTTTACACATGGATTGTGATACTACAAAAAAGATTGGATGATAATGGGCTTACTCAAGATGGAAGGAATTGCGGCATGTTTTATAGGGTTCCAAATTGCAAAAACTGATGTTTTTCTCTGTTATGGGTCAGTGACATCATTTTGAAAGGTGAAATCTGTTTGAAAATCTCCCATGCACTTTGTTATTATTGGAGCAAACAGCCAGCTCCAACGTTAATATCTTATGTATTTAAGATGACCATGTTCGTAATAACATGTAAACACTATGGAATGACATTAAGGATAATTGATGTTAGGACTCAGTTAGGTCTTAATATATGATGTAATGTATGAAGAGATAGGTGACAGCCGTTTATGTATTTGGGTACATGACTAGCCTACCTCAGGTTAACCCTGCAGCGTATTGCCATAGCATCATTAATAATATATAGAATTTATAGCTTCCTCCCCATATCTTCTGTTTATTTTCATGTGCATGTGCAGTTCTAAAATCTTGTATGATATTGAAGCCTTGTTCTAAGGTTGATGGGAAATGCTTTGATTGAATACATATATGGGAAATCAAAGGCAACGGCAGAAGAGCAAAGGCACAAAGACAAAGGAGGCATCCACTGCATTTAAATCCAGTATTCTGGAGTCTGTATATATATATTTGGATGGCAATTTCAAGACCCTACATTGGAACTCACAGAAGTAAATCAGAACGGAAATTAATAAAAGTTTTGGACGGTTGACAGCCCAACTCTGACCTTGGGTGGCACCAGGAGAAACAAGTGTAGATGGCAGAGGCTATAAATCTGAGCAGGAAGGTAGCTAGGTGGCTGGTAATCAGAATCCCACAGATAGACAGGTACTCTGAGTAACCAACAGACATAAGGCCTCCAATCAGATATATTCATCGGACACTGTTCTTCAAATCAACGAATGTGTAGCTGTGTGGACAGGTAGACATTGGTTCCAACTGGCAAAAAACTCAAATCTGACAGCAAGCAGAAAATGAATATATGGAAATGCACATTGTGTCATTTATGATTTATCAGACAGCAGCACTTAGATAATGAGGTGCATTCATCGTCTTTCAGAGTCTCAGCAATTTTTAAAGAAATTAGCATGTGCCATGGTGAAACAATGCTAATTCAACAAAATTTCTACGATATAGATGATACGGCAGATCAATATACAGAAATGCATGTTATGTCATTTATCTGCAGTCAACGTTTTGCAGATAAATAAGAACAGCAGAAAAATACCTGCAGTTGCAGTTGACAGTTTGGGACATCAAAACAGCTAATAGAAAATTGTAGGTGTGGATCTGAGTGGTGGCTCCCCCTGCAGATTATCATATCGCAGCATTCTGTATAGGGAGGCTAGACTACACATGTAGGCAGAAACTCACAAGTAGTCCAGTGGTGGCATTTCCCAGGCAGAATAGGTTGAATAAGTTCTATTGTTGAGCCACAGAAACTGAGGCAGCAGTTCAGAAATAAAATTTTGAGCAGAGATATGCCAGTTTTAATCCCTCAGTATGCATCAGTACAATAAAAAGTCTGGAGTGGTGTGACAGTTTCAGCTGAAAGTCTGGTTAGTTTAGAGATTGCAGTTTCTAATGTTTTGGAATGTAACATAAGAGAAAAATTCTGGTGACATTTTGTGGGTGGCACAGGAGTCGAAAAGGAGGTTATTTGATGTCTCTAGAAAACATGAACACTGGCTGATATAACTGAAAACGTGAGGAGAGGCAGAAAATTCATTGGCAGGGTCATGGCACTGCAGGACCGTGACTAGGAAAGCACACATAGGGCAGACAGATATGACCAAGGCAGTCAGATGATGCACACAAAGGAATTGTGGCCAGAGCAGACACATGTGAGTTATGTGGAATATCAAAGAAAAATAGTATTGTTGGGATGAGGTGGTGTTGCTGAGTAGATTTACCTGGCAGGTAACAATTGAAGCTTTGCTTTACTTGAATTTTGGTGTTCATAACCATGTGTTGATTTTGGTCACTGTTGACCACTCCGTGTCACCTACCCTATAGCAGTACATATTTTTGCAAAGGAATTCCATCATGTTCGAGCAATCAGATATCCAGGATTCATCATCATCATTCATCATTTTATCAGAGTTGTAAACCCCAATTCTGCAAGTATAATGTAAATGATGCTAGTAGGACCATGTGTGTATGTAACAACCTAGGTAACCCTACTATTTTGGCAATGTGTTTCATCCTAGGAGGTTTTTCGTCTCACTAATTCATTTTTGTTTCTAAACACAGATGATCGACAAAAATTTTCCGTCCAGCCTCACCCCAAAGCTATGGTGGAATTTATTGTCAAGATCTTAGGTGAGTCCTAGTGTTTTAGTCGAGTTTTTTGTAAAAGTGATTTGGGAATAATTTAAGCTAATTGACTAAATTATTTTATTACAAATCACTTGGTCTACTAGATCATATTGAGTCGCAGAATTGGGTAATAAATTGAGGGTCTATAACAAACAGGTGTTCCCCCTTTGAAGGTTGAAATGTAATTATCTTATGTAAAAAAAATGTTAGTGCATGGTCCCTCATATTTAGACACCATGTCAAAATTATTAATCCCCTCAAATGTCTATTAATTAAATTTTCTAGCAAAAATAAATTAAAATCCTAAGCCAAAAATTTAATTAATTAAAGCCAAAATTAAAATCCTAGAGAGATTAAACTATCCAAGAGGAAAAACTCGTGGGTTTTAAAGAAATTAATTTTTGGGGTCTTACACCAAGGGAATATTTGAAATTTCAAGAAAAATTGGACCCTTAGGCTTTGGTGGTTAAGTCAAAGTCAACTTTTTTGAGAAAATTAGCCCAAAATAATTATTTTTGAACTAATAGAAGATGGGTTAAATGAAAAATTCGAAAATTTCTCAAAAATAAAGATTTTCAACGGTGGAGATTAAAATATGACCAAACATTTATCAACGGTTAAGATTATTTTGACGAAGATCAAGCCAACTAGTCGTTATTTTCCATTTGGAGGATTTATCTATAAATTAGAAGCCATTTGCTTCTCAATACAGGAAAAATCCTGTAAAAAAATCCCTGAGTCAAGCTCTACTGGTTGTAATATTTTTTTTTGGTCCATAAAGCAAAAGACTTTGGGGTTTATACATGGTGGTGTTCCTCTTCTGCTTCTTGTGGTAATATTTTGGATCATGTTCGTAATTCTTTATTGAATAATATTTTATAAGTTATTATTTCTTTATCCATTTGATTGGAATAAATATTTGCACAGGTATTTTGCATTAGTTACTGGGTTTAGAAAAGCATTCTAACTTGATTGATCTAGCAGGTATCTCTAGATCTTGAGGGTTATGGTGTTTATCTAGCCCCTATTGATCTAATAACTTGATCTTAAGTGTGTAGAGACTTCAGGGATTCAAATCTTGGCGTGAGGGGAAGTCTTCGGCTAGACCAGCCAACCCCCAAGACAAAAAAGCTTAACAACCAAACATGAGCTCTACCCCTAGCATCATGATCATCACCTTGGTTCCTAGGGCCCCTCATATGGACTCCTTACATCATTAAGGAACCCATGATTGTCCCAACCCCTGGTGGGCGATGAACTGCCCCACCTTTAGGGGGGTATTCACTGTAATATCTCACATATCATGCTCTCATCCCTTGGAGCCCCAAGCAGTTACAAAAGAAAAATCTATAAAAGGAAAAAGGCATATGAAGAAAGGTGGAAAAACAATGGCTGGAGTAACTCATGTACGACGATTGCTCCCCCTATTAGGGGGGTATTCACTGTTATATCTTACATATCATGCTCTCATCCCCTGGAGCCCCGAGCAGTCACAAAAGAAAAATCTATAAAAGGAAAAAGACATATGAAGAAAGGTGGAAAAACAATGGCCGGAGTAACTCATGTACCACGATTGCTCCCTCCTACATTCATATACCCAAGTGTTCGCTTCTCTTATTTGAGATACACTTGTACCGTGGCATGTGGCTTGGAACCTTCTCCTAATGCCCCACCCCATTCCATCGTTATTTCACATACCACTTGCCATTTGATGGATGTACCATGGGCATATCACCCCCTTAGAGGCTGAAACCACCCAATAGGGTCCTTGGTTAACCTTCTTCTTGAACTTGGAGACATTAGTACGTTCTGAAGGACATTATGAAAAGGCATGCCACTATGAAGTGTCCACTTGGAAATGTACATATATTTTTATCTATTGTGCATTTAACAAGAAATGTACCATAATATGCAAAAGATGGTTAGGACATACAAATTTAGCACGTGAGCAAAAACCAAACATGAGCTCTACCCCTAGCTTCAAGATCATCACCCTGGTTCCTAAGGAACCTCATATGGGCCCCTTACATCATTAAGGAACCCATGATTGTCCCAATCCTTGGTGGGCGATGAACTGCCCCACCTTAAGGGGGTATTCATTGTTATATCTTACATATCATGCTCTCATCCCCTGGATCCCCGAGCAGTTACAAAAGAAAAATCTATAAAAGGCAAAAGGCATATGAAGAAGGGTGGAAAAACAATGGTCAGGGTAACTCATGAACCACGATTGCTCCCTCCTACATTCATATACCCAAGTGTGGGCTTCTCTTATTTGAGACACCCTTGTGTTGTGGCATGTGGCTTGGAGCCTTCTCCTAATGCCCCACTCCATCCCATCACTATTTCACATACCACCTACCATTTGATGGATGTACTGTTAAATTTCCACGACCTTGGGTCTAGGATAGAATCTTAAAATCTCTGACACTACCAAACCAAGAATCTAAATGATACTACTTTATACAACGGAATATAAATAGCAGTAAATCACATGCACAGAATATAGACAACTTTTTACAGTTTTCAACCCAACTTCATTATATTAAACAACATATAATACAATAGTCTAGGGCGCCCGTACCAAGGATAATGGCCCTCATACATCCACTAGTACAAGATACAAAACTGGGGCTTGGTGCCAGTGCATCGACGACCAATCTACCCTCAACAAGATACTCTGACCATTTGGCTGTCGCATGCTCTCTCAGCTCCTCTCAATCGTACCTTGTACCTGCCTGTCCTCTGACTACCGATATGCAGCTCCTGCCTCTATCAATGCTCCAAGTCCATCTGGCCACTGAATCTTGGTTGTCCAATCTGCTCTCTAGTTGTGCCTTCGTCCATCAAGGCCACAACACATCGAGACTCCTATCGAGTTGTTCACAGCTCCACTTGTGAACAACTCTCAATCTACCCAATGTTGCTCCTCAGCTACTCAAGGACTTCCGCCCACTACGGTCTTCCTGTGCTGCACCGATGTAAGACCAACATAGGGCACGAAGGGCTACCACCTATTACTGCAAGATGTCCATCTCCCACAATGAACACAGGCTAGGAGGAATGCCATCTTCTACTGTAGATGTCCTTCTCCACACACAAGTCTCGAACTCCACAACTACTCCTCTAGTTCGCCAAACCTTGAGCTCAACAACTACTTCTCTCGCAACTAACTTTGTCCATCAACGTGTTGCTCATGGGGCTCCAACTTGGACACTATCACGCTGTCCTCCAGCAGACCATAAGTGCCCAATCTCATCCACACTTGGTCTTCTCTCACGCTGCCCTCCAATAGTCCACGAGAGACCAAGTCCACATTGTAGCATCTACACCTAGTTAGGGCATCCCCACACTTACGAGACCCTTACACATGGCTACCCACAGACTCCACCAATCTGCCCTTTGTTTTGCAATAGAGGAGCTATTGCACAAACCTGGGCATCTGCCATCAACAACCTGTCCTCTCCTAGGACACCATCAACTCATCAACCAAGGGAACATCTGCAACACTTCTTGCTATTGTCCTCTTGCCTTCCAATCTGATGTGCCTGTTGTCACCTTGGTTGCTTGGTAGGCCTCCCAACAATCCACGTGGGCTCCTCCAAACAACTCCTAAGGCCTCCTCAAGTTGCCCATCAAACTGATCCAAGTCTAGTCAACATTTTTGACCCAACATCCCTCCAAAAACACTGTTGTAATAATGTTTGACTTCGTTGTTGTGACAGTTTTGGTTAGCACACGTGGTTAGGCGAACGAGAATGCCTTTTTAGCGGAAAAAAAATATGAAATTAATGATTTACAAGTGACAACTGATCATTATGAGTACATATCTCAATTCCATGTCGTAACTATGCTTGGCAAAAAGGTTGACATAATTCTCGGTCAACCTTGGTTCAAGGAATTAGATACGTTCATTCTAAACACCAAAAAAAAAAAAATATTGATATTCCCTTACAAGAAGAAGATGGTCACGTTCCAAGACATGACAACGAAATCAAAACTAATAATGCCTTCAGTAAAATATCTTAAGGATATTTCAAAACTAATGTTTCAAGAGAATCCAGAAACAGTAACAACGAAGCAGAAAGAGCTTGAAGAAGTCATATCCAACAAAAATAAAGAGAATTCATGTTTGAAGGAGCATAATCAGAATCTACTTACACAAGCAAGAAAATGTAAAGCTAAGAAACACTAGTTAGAACAAAAAAAGGATATTCCTGAAAAGAAACTCAACAAACATCAAGAAAAGAGGAGGAAAATTTACACTTAAAGAACCTTAATTAAAAATTATTAGAACAAATCAAAAGTATAAAAGATAAAGAGAAGGATACCAAAGATAAATTCAACGATTCACAAAACGAAGAGCTTCTATGCTTAAAGAATCATAACCAAGCCCTTCTTACGCAAATAAAGAAACTAAAAAGTGACAAAAAGTCACTAAATATCAAGTTTGAACAACTTCAAGAAGAAGCATTGAAGTCTCCAGTCGTTTCAGTCCAAGTTGAAGATAAAGGAATAAATATCGATCCAATTAATATCACAACTTAAGAGGATGAGAAACCAAAAGAAGTTAAAACATATTCAGAAGTTGCAATGCAAATGATGGACATTCCAAATGATGATGCCAACTCAACAACAACAACACCTGAAGGAAATCAGGGAACTGCCACTAACATGATAAGGGAAAGTCCAACCAGAAGAACTCCTTGTTGACATCTGAATCACAAGAGCGGACTTTCCAATCAATCTACATACCAGTATCACTTGGAACAAAAACAACATATTTATGTTCCAAAGAATACTTTAGTTTGCAAAATCCAGTCCGATGGTAACAATTCATTGCAAATTTTCAGTGACTCGAAGATTTCACAGAGGATTAATCATTAATCTAGGATGGTCAAATCCATTTTCGATTCGACAATTTTATTTATCGCTCCAAGGATCGTATCGTCTTGCAACAACGAAGATGACAGTTTCGCGACGACCTGAAAAAGAGATCAAGGGTTTTCATTAGTAAGCTTTGAGGACAAAGCTTTTTGAAGAAAAGGACAATGTTATGAATATAATTCATATAAAAATAATAAATGCAAATATAAAATATAATAATAATAATTAATAATTAATTAACTAATAGTTAGTTAGTTAGTAATGAAGAGGCATGTCTTAGAGACATCACCATTTATGAAAGGGCACCTGCCTTGGTATAGAAGTGTGCCCTCATTGTAATCATTTCACACATCTTTTATACATTCAACAATTCTTATATACAATTTGTCAATTACTACTTGTCCTACGATGGATACTTACATATTTCAGTTCTTCTGGATTATTCCGCTGTGTATACGAACTTTGTTCATTACAGTATCAGTACCGCTTACATTTTCTTCTGAAATATGTTGGAACAAAATTACTCTAAAAACAAATCAATCATTAACAAGATCACCTTTCATTATAAAACCTTTTGCATAAAGATAAGATAATATGATTTTATTAATGTCCAATGAACTGGAGTGCTAAGTAGGATAAAAGCTGAAACAACTACAGGTCATGATTGGAACATTAGCACACAAGAAACAAAGAAGATAAGACATTCTAAAATTTGACCATCATTGGTGGAAATAATGTGGGTCTTTCCTGAAGTATATACACACCATGTAAAAACAGGTGTTTTCTTTTTTAGACGTGTATTTTCTATTTTCAAGCACATTCTTAAACATCTTCATCAAAACAACATCCGCAAATCCATTTCCTTGATGTCCAACAAATAGTTCAATGGGAGTGCTAAGTATGATAAAGTTGAAACAACTAGAGGTCATGATTGGAACATAAGCATACAAGAAACAAAGAAGTTAAGGAAGACGACGGACGTTCTGAACTTTGACCATCATTGGCAGTAATTGTGGATATTTCCTGAAGTATATATACACAACACAAAACAGGGGTTTCCTTTTTTAGATATGCATTTTCTACTTTTAAGCACATTCCTGAACATCCTCATCAAAAGAACATCTGCAAATCCATTTCCAATGTCCAAGTCATTAGGACAGTAGTGCCTATCAACAAAAAACTATTCATACTATGAGAAAAAATTTAGTGAGCTTCATGTAAGTTATATGGTGCATGAATTTAGAGTGAATGAAAAGAGTCGAACTCGGAAAACCATACAGCCAGATTCATGCAAAGTGACTGTCTAAGATAAGAAGATTAACCCAGATAAAAGTAAAATAAAATAAAATAAACCCTGCAGTCCATAAATAATTTCACAGATGCCTCTAGTAGCTAGTTTATCTCATTTTTCTGATATGCTAAAGAAATTAGAGCAGCAATACTTGTACATCATTTTCAATGTATGCACTCAATTATTAACATATGATAGTGAAATTGCAAATGAGAGGGCTACAGTGGCTTTATAATTTGCAATCTATACATTTATTCTGACAAGGAATTATGAAACTGACCTTGCTTTTCAAAGCTTCAATCACAGTAACACGAGCATCAAAGCGCTTCAATCCTTCAAATTCCTTCCCCCCATTGCTATTGATCATACCGTCATCGCTAAATATATTAATGAATTCTAAATTGTGGCGCTTCCCCACAAGAAAATCATTTGGATCATGAGCTGGAGTAATCTGCAAAAGATATCGAAGGCAATATAAAGTTATAATTCAGCCTCTCAATTGCATGCCCTTGCCCATCTAAACAGAACAAAAACTAACACGGAAATTTTCATTGGAGAAATCAAATTTATGCCTCAAGCAACTACTGGAAAAAAAGAAAAATCCCACAGGAAGACAGACAGGAATTTTCCCTCGAGGTGTGACCATCCAATTTAGTAAGAAAATCAATCATATTTCATTACCTTAACAGCACCAGTTCCAAAGTTTGGATCAACAAGCTCTGCATCACAGATGATAGGAAGTTTTCTTCTGTTGAAAGGGTGAATGGCAAATTTATTGTGCAAATGCATATACCTCTGATCTGCAGGGTGAACTGCAATTGCAGTGTCCCCTAACATTGTTTCAGGCCTTGTTGTTGCCACAACAATCTCCCCCAAATCCTCATCTAAAGGATAAGCAAAAGATGTTAGAACACCAAATTCCACTGGGGATTTATACCCAGGCACTTTTAGTAGTGTTCGCCCTTTGATATCAATATAGTCTACCTGCACAACATGAAAAAAGAATGTCAAATAGCTAAAATGGTGTAAAGATAACTCGCATGATGGTTTGAAATATTCCTAGAAACTACATGAGAAAAGAAAAGAAAAAATTACAATAGCACAAAAAGGTATTTTTAAGTCGCCATACTTCAATATCTGAAATGGCCGTTCTTAGAATACAATCCCAATTCACAAGTCGATGATCCCTGAGAAATGAAAATTCTATCAGACCGTATAAGTTATTGCAACTGACAAAAGAAGAACCAAAATAACAGCTAGTGACTGAGCTATTGGTGCATCAACGAGGGAATACCTAACAAAACACATCATAATTTCTGGAGCCACCTCTATAAGGAAGATGTGCAATACAAGAAAAACAATCAACAAGCTTGAGCACAAAAGGAAACATTGCTAAGAACTAATTCCCTCAGTATGTATTGAATATTGTTTGTGAGTTATTCAAGATGAACATTAAGTTAACCATCAAATCTGGAATATACAGCAAACAATGTGCCATACGGCCAAAAAAATTGCAGCTTGAATCCTGAGGGCATCATAAAAATTTTGCATGGAAATCAGGAATTTAAAAGATACTAACATGTTCTAGATAACATGCAGAATAAAAATAAGATGAGTAAATTGATCTAGCAGACCCCGTCATCAAAGTAGACAAACAATGTATTCTGTACCATGAGCAAAGCATTCCATGGGTACAATTCTTAGCAAAAAAGAAGGCTAAACCTGCTAACGGGTGCAACCAAATCCACCAAAGGCCTTCCATGCCCTTCAGTGAGATCAACACGTTACAATTTTCTAGATGAACAATATGTTCTCAACAAACCTTAAATACTGTTTGTCATTCAATTTAGTAAACTACCCAATTTTATAACTTCTATCATTTACTTTTTTATATATTTCATTTACTAGATATTATTATAGCAAACTCCTCACAACATTATCAAATATATATTAATAACTCGTAAAAATACTGTCCAATTGGCTACAAGTGATACTTGGTTCCCACAAAATATCAAGCAACAGTGTCCTCTAATGCAAATTATTTAAATTACTTTCGAGAACTGGGTTGGCAGGCTATGTATTTCTTCAAAAGTGGAAGGGCACTTCCATCTTGTGAAATGCACCAAAACAAATGTATTGTTCAAGCTCTCTTGTTAGAGTTTAAGCTGTTCAAGAGCTTCACATCGTCTTTCGAGGGTTGAGATCATATCAACAATAAAGTATGAACTCTTTAAGTTTTTTCACAATCATCATCCAATACACCATAAATCTTTCCGTTTAAAAGCTGAGATTGGACCTGAAACTCTACCCATAATATTTGATTTCCACATTTTCCTTCAAGGTGCCTGAAACTGTACCCATACTGAGTCCAACTTTAAAACTCATCCAGATCATGTTCATTTTAATGCCATATTTTATTTTATTTTTTTGATTGGGTCAGCTGATCTTCGGACAGTAGAACTCTGACTTGAGCACAAGGATGAACTAACAGGGCAATATTTACAACCACTGATATATCCCAACAGCATAAAAAGCAGGATGGCTCTAGAGAACTCGATAATGTTAATAAGAATGATGCTATCCTTTTAATCAATGATGGGTCGCTCTCAATTGGTGACAGTGAGGTGTTAATGATGCCTCCACCATGATTCAAGCCTTACCCACAACATGTTGATTTTTATAGCTTCAAAAGGTCTTCTGCATAGGCTGGTGTCTTTGCATGCAGGAGAAGAAGTCTCCTTTCGGTGGTTGCTCAACAAGAGCAACTAATATGGTTTCCTTCCTAAGTTATAAATTAGAAGTTATGACAAGTGCATTGATTAATTATTTGATTAATGTAGACGTTGGGCTAATGTTTTTTCTAAGGATAAATAATTAATTATTTAAGTGACTCATATCTAATCTCCATTGTTGATCAAAGAAAGCTAGGATTTAATTCTAGCCCTCAATCACTTTGGAGATTAGGGATTTGGCCTATGGAGAATTACAAAAGCAGCCTAAGGGGAAGGATGAAGACACAACAAGAGAAATGCAAAGATAGATTTTTTGAAGAATTTGCATGAGTCATAGTGCAACAGATTTGATGAGTGAGAGATTCATGTAGAAATTTCTCATTTCCCACCCCGGTTTTTCAGTTTCTCCTTATTTCTCCCATATAGTTAAATGCCCTTTCCCATAACCATACATTTAACAAGCTGGAAAAATAAATTTGTTGAAAACACAAATTCTGGAAATTTTACAAAATGCTGGAAATTGCAGAAATAAAAATCAGCAGTAATAAACAGCCATTAAAACACGTTTAAGCACTGAAATTTTTGGTCAATGTGACCCTGGAAAAACCCCCTACAACTCTTGGGGAAAACCAGTTTGAGAGCTCTTCTTTATTTATGGAAAATGCCTTTTTACAGTAAGAGAAATATTCAGCAAAAATCAGCAAGCAAACTTTTACAACTTATCTCAGCCTTGCTGAAACTCAGCCTTGCTAAAACTCCGCCTTGCTGAAACTCCGCCCTGCTAAAACTCCGTTGTATAGACTTGCTGGAACTCAGCCTTGCTGAAACTCCGCCCTGCTGAAACTCCGTTGTACAAACTTGCTGAAACTCTGCCCTGCTGAAACTCCGCTGCTGAAACTCCGCTCTGCTGAAACTCCGCCGCTAAAACTCCGCTCTGTTGAAACTCCGCTCTGCTGAAACTCCGCAGCTCACTGTCCAGAAATCTCCCTTGCTCTCTTGCTCTCCTTCTCTCAATCTGCTCATGAAAGAATGAATGACCTTTTCCTCCTTTTCCTCCTTTAATCTAACCCCAAGTGACTTTTGGGTGATCCAAGTGACTTTTGGGTGATCCCTAAATCCAATGGCTGAAATAGATTGAGATCTAAGGCTGAGATTAAATGCTCATTTAAATCTCACTTTTTATTTTTTAATTCACCCCACTTTAATAAAGACCCACTTAGTCATTTATTTCCAAAGTCACTTTTCCTTTCTAATTTTTCATTGACTTTATAAAAGTCACTTTAAAATTAGACTTAGTAACTTTATCACTTAAAGTCACTTTTAAATTAGATTTAACTTTATAAAATTATAAAGTCACTTTAGGAGAAAAATTAAATTCTTTTGGACACTTTTCCCTAGACCAAAGATCAAAGCCTAAGGGAACCACCTGTCCTCCGGTACCAAATTTCAACACTCCCTCTTACCGAGGAAGGTGTTCCTCACCACACCCATCTTGTCTCTGAAATAGACATGCTTTCCCCGTGGTAAGGTTTTGGTAAGAATATCTACAACCTGCTCATCAGTGGAAATATACTCAAGCTTCATAGCTCCCTTCTGAACATAAACTCTGATGAAATGATATCTGATCTCGATATGCTTTGACCTGTCATGAGATACTGGATTCTCCGTGAGTTTAATGCAACCCTGATTATCACAGTAAATCACTGAAGGTCTCAACCGCTGACCAAATAAGCCAAACAACATCTTGCGAAGCCAGATAGCCTCACAACTAGCTAGATTGGCTGCCATATACTCTGCTTCCGTTGAACTCAGTGCTACTGACTGCTGCTTCCGGCTAAACCATGACACTACTGTTGAACCCAACCCACAACAGCACCCTGAAGTGCTCTTCCTATCAGAAGCACAACCTGCCCAATCAGAATCAGTGTATCCTGCCAATCTCACTCCATCTCCCTGCCTGTAGTCCAGACCATAATCCACTGTCCCCTGCAAGTACCGCAAAATGTGTTTTGCAGCCACCCAGTGAACCTTCCTAGGCTCACACATAAACTGACTCATCGTGTTGACTGCAAAATAGATATCTGGTCTAGTGTTGACCAAATACATCAAGGAACCAATCAGTTGCCTGTACAATGTGGGATCCACCAACTCGGAATCCGAAGCATGAAGCTTCTTCCAGTTGGTGATCATCGGTGTCGACATGGGTCTACAATCCTCCATGTGGAATATGCTAAGGATGTCCACAATATACTTCCCCTACCCCAGGAAGAAATGCCCCTCCTCCTGCCACACCTCCAAGCCCAAAAAGTAATGCATCAAGCCGATGTCCTTCATCTCAAACTTCGTCGCAAGATCTCTCTTACAGTGCTCTATGAGTCTCTCTGCACTTGTAATGACCAAGTCATCCACATACAGCACCAAAATTAGAGGCTCCTCACCAATCACAATAAAATAAAGGTTCGGATCTGCCTCACTCTTTGTGAAACCCATCCCCTGCAAATATGTATCTATCCTGGAGTACCAAGCTCTGGGAGCTTGCTTCAGGTCATAAAGGGCCTTCTTCAGTCTGCACACATGGGACTCCTTCCCATGCACCTCAAAGCCATGTGGCTGCTCAATGTACACCTCCTCCTGTATGAAGCCATTGATAAATGCAGTCTTCACATCCATCTGGTGGATCTTCCAACCCATCTCTGCTGCTATCGATATAATGGAGCAGATCGAAGTATATCGAGCCATGGGAGCGAAGGTCTCCTCATAATCAACTCCCTCTACTTGGGAGAACCCTCTAGCCACAAACCTTGCTTTGAATTTCTCAATGCTGCCATCTGCAGCATGCTTTACCTTGTAAAGCCATCTGGAAGTAACCACGGATTTGCCCTCAGGCCTCGGCACCACCTCCCAAACATCATTCTTCATGATAGAAAAATACTCCTCTTGCATGGCCTCTCTCCAGACCTGCTGGCTAGTTGCCTCCTCATAGCTAGAAGGCTCAGAGTCAAGGATGCTGGTAACCGTCGCCATATAGCTACAAAACCTCTCAGGTGGTCTACTCTCTCTGACCGGCCTCTTCGGCTCAGTAACAGATGAGGCATCTCTCAAGGTGTCCTGAAGCCACTTGGGCTTCCTCTTCCCTGAGCGCACTTCTCCCACCGGAGAATGAAACTCCTCCTCATCATAATCAGGAGCCTGAACTCGTGACTGTCTGTCTGTTGTCCTCCTGCCTGCACCTGAACCTGTAGAAGCTGAAGTACCGTGTGAACTGTCCATCAGTGGACTCCCTAGTGAACTGCTCTGCATGCTGCCCGAAGCACCACCCCTCTGGCTCGGTGAGCCACTGCTCACTGACGAACCTGACATCCTCATAGATGTACCTCCTAATCCTCCTGATCCCTGCCCACTGGATCCCTGCAACTGACTCAACTGCTGCTGAGGGTCTGGCTGATCCAGATACTCTAACTCTTGTGACCTCCTAAAGGCCCTGTCCTCCTCGAACTTCACATCCCGTCTGACAACAACTCTCCTTTCTGCAGGAATGTAAATCCGAAAGGCCTTTGAGGTCTCACTGTAGCCCACAAAGATACCCTTCTCTGCGGTGAGCTCTAGTTTGGTCCTCTTCTCCTTGGGTATATAGGAGTATGTAATGCATCCAAATATATGAAGATGACCAATATCAGGATTCTTCCCAGAGAAAGCCTCCTCCGGAATCATGTGCCCCAAGGCACGATGCGGACTCCTGTTCTGCAAGTAAACAGCTGTGTTGCAGGCCTCTGCCCACAAGAACAATGGCAACCCCTGATCATGTAACATGGCTTTGGCAGCCCCTATGATGGATTTGTTCTTCCTCTCTGCAACCCCGTTCTGCTGAGGGTTGTATGGAACAGTGAACTCCCTCCTAATGCCTGCCTCCGCACAATAGTCAACAAACTCTCCAAGGGTGTACTCTCCTCCATTGTCCGACCTCAGGGACTTGATCTTTCGACCTGTCTGTGTCTCCACAAGAGCTCTGAACTCCTGAAACCGCTTGAAGACCTCACTCTTGGTCTTCAAAAAATAAATCCAGGTCCTCCTGGAGTGATCATCAATGAATAAAACATAGTACTCATATCCACTCAAGGAAACATGAGACATTCGACCGCTCACATCGGAATGAATCAAATCAAGTATCCCAGTCGCTCTGCTGTCACTGCTGGGAAAAGGGGATTTGGCAAACTTGCCCATCGCACAACCTCTGCAAGTATCAAAGTGATTAGTATTGAAATCTGGCACACCTGTAGTGATCTCCCGCAATGTTCTCAAGGCTCCATGATACATATGTCCCATCCTGCAGTGCCAAATCTCACACAGCTCAGAACTGCTAGCTCTGCTGTCGGTACTACTGCTCAATGCCAAAAGGGGCTGGAATGCAAACTTGTACACCTTTGCATGGCGTACACCTATCACTCTAGCTGAATCAGCTGGAGTGCCCCTGGGATACATCAACACCTGTCCTCCCCTGAACAGTACCTCATATCCTCTGTCCTCCAAAGCTGAGACGGATATGAGGTTCTTCCTCATCCCTAGCACATAAAGAACATCTGACACTTTCAAGGGAGGTTTGGACTCCCTCTGAAATGTCAGTGTCCCCACCCCGACTGCTCTAACAACTCTGTCATCACCAAGTACTACCTTTATATCAGTGCCACTCTCTGAAAGCTCTGAGAAGTACTCACGAACTCCTGTCATGTGACGTGAAGCCCCACTGTCCACATACCAGATACCTGAAGATGCTCCGCTAATCGAGGGAAAATCATGCTCCCTCTGAACCTGTGTGACAGGTGATCCTGCACTAGAGGACTCACATGTAGTGAACGCAAACTCCCGGTCAAAACGACCAACAAAGTCCTCAATCTCTGCTGAAGTTGCCACGTCCTGGTTCTTCCCCTTCTTCTTCTTCTTCTTCGGACACACAACTGCATAGTGTCCCATCTTTTGACAATTCTAACACTTCACCTTGGAATAGTCCTTTTGTGTATTCCCCTGTTTACCTTTACCTTTGCCTTTGACCCCACCACTACTTGTGGAAGCCTGCTTCTTCCCTTTGCCTTTCTTGCCTCCTGCCACCAGTGCTACATCATCATCCTGCTCAACTGGCTTGGCTGCCCCAAGCTGACCTTTCCTGATCTCTGTCTGAATGCAATCATCCCAAAACCTCTCCCATGTGGGAAGGGTCTCACGTGCACAAACCCCATCAGCAAAGTTCAACCATGAACGGGGGAGGCCATTCACTGCAATCCGCACCAACTCAGTGGGTGGAATGGCCTCTCCAATCGCTGCCAACTCATCTCTCACATTAGTAATCTTTCTGAGATATCCAGCTGCACTATCATTACCCATCTTAATGTTCTTCAGCTTCTCCTTCAGGACCATCTTCCGATTCTCATTGGTACTCTGGTAGAAATTGGACAATGCTGTCCACATCTCATGGGCATTGCTCTTTCCTCTCACATGAGGAATGCAATGGTCTTTGATTCCGTTTAGAATCAGCCTCTTACCTTGTTGTTCTTTTTATTATAAGTTGTCAACTGAGTAGCATCAGTAGGCACAACAACAGGGTTCTGTGTGGTATGCATCATGATATCCCAAACTTCTGCCTCCTCAAAGATACTCTGCATTCTCTCCTTCCAAACGTTGTCATTTGTATGCCCATCCAGCCTATCCTCCACCCTCAATCCCAATGACATCCTGTTGTCCTAAAATTGAAAAATAGCACTGCTGTAGTAAAGATAAAATTGCTGTTTATGGAAAAAATCAGCTTGCTGGAATTTTCTGAGTGAAAAATCAGCAACTATAATTTTTCCTTTTGTTGTCCCAAACTGTCCTTCAGCACTCAACCTCTGATACCATGTAGAAATTTCTCATTTCCCACCCCGGTTTTAAGTTTTTCATTATTTCTTCCATATAGTTAAATGCCCTTTCCCATAACCATACATTTAACAAGCTGGAAAAAAAATTCGCTGAAAACACAAATTCTGGAAATTTTACAGAATGTTGGAAATTGCAGAGATAAAAATCAGCAGTAATAAACAGCCATTAAAACACATTTAAACACTGAGATTTTTGGTCAATGTGACCCTGGAAAAACCCCCTACAACTCTTGGGAAAACCAGTTTGAGAGCTCTTCTTTATTTCTGGAAAATGCCTTTTTACAGTAAGAGAAATATTTAGCAAAAATCAGCAAGCAAACTTTTACAACTTATCTCAGCCTTACTGAAACTCAGCCTTGTTGAAACTTCGTCTTGCTGAAACTCCGCCCTGGTGAAACTCCGTTGTATAGACTTGCTGAAACTCAGCCTTGCTGAAACTCCGCCCTGCTGAAACTCCGCTGCACAGACTTGCTGAAACTCCGCTACTGAAACTCCGCTCTGCTGAAACTCCGCAGGTCACTGTCCAGAAATCTCCCTTGCTCTCTTGCTCTCCTTTTCTCAATCTGCTCATGAAAGAATGAATGACCTTTTCCTTCTTTTCCTCCTTTAATCTAACCCCAAGTGACTTTTGGGTGATCCAAGTGACTTTTGGGTGATACCTAAATCCAATGGCTGAAATAGATTGAAATCTAAGGCTGAGATTAAATGCTCATTTAAATCTCACTTTTTATTTTTTAATTCACCCCACTTTAATAAAGACCCACTTAGTCATTTATTTCCAAAGTCATTTTTCCTTTCTAATTTTTCATTGACTTTATAAAAGTCACTTTAAAATTAGACTTAGTAACTTTATCACTTAAAGTCACTTTTAAATTAGATTTAACTTTATAAAATTATAAAATCACTTTAGGAGAAAAATTAAATTCTTTTGGACACTTTTCCCTAGGCCAAAGATCAAAGCCTAAGGGAACCACCTGTCCTCCGGTACCAAATTTCAACAATTCACAGGCTTAAAAAATCAGAGAAGTGTGCAGCTAGGATTTCGAGAGAGCACAATTTTGTTGGTGGAGTGCACAAGAGGAGGGCCGAGACTCACTTGAGGATGAGGCCGAGATGTGCCACGAGATTTGAGAGGCTGAGTTTGTGGAGTGGTCCCGTAAGTGTGGGGAGGCCGAGACGGTTTTGACCACACTAGTGGAGGGACCAAGCAACTTCGGGAGGGCCAAACTTGTCAAAGACAGTCAGCAAAGTGCAGGACAAATTTCTTGGGGCCAATTTTGCCAAATTCCATTAGCTATATTTTACGTATATTTTCAAAGGGCCATTTTCCTTGGTAAGGGAGCCCATAATTTCTCTGAGAAAATTTAATGAAGAGAGATTGGAGGGTTAAAATAATTGTCGTAATTTTTCTGAGTAATTTTTCTTTTTACATTCCGCTGCAAATTGTTAAGTTAAAGTGCCAAAGAATTTTTTGTTTGTAGTTTTCAGATTTTATGTACTGCAAAAAAATTCATTTATTGGGTAAAATAACAGCATGAGACATTAAATCTGAAACTGGAACTTGAAAAATAACACGGTACCAGAGTAAGAGTTGTTGGAAGAATTTGTCATTGATGTCAAAGGGTGAATGGGCCAGCGTTTGTTTGGTGATTTGCGTGCACAAATCAGTGAATGTGGATGCAAGGACCTTTTAGATTATTAGCCCTCGTCAAACCATTTAGTTTAATAGGTGGCACGCCTTGGGCATGCTCCTGGTTGAAGAGATATTTAAAGTTGAAATTTGATGCCCCAAATGGATGTGTTTTGCACCAGATCATGCCCCATTATATTCATGTCTTTAATATTTTATTTCTGCCCCTGGAAGGAGGTCAAATTGAAATTCAAATTGTCCTATATCCATTATCAAAGTCAAGCCTTGAAAGGAGAATCTACGAAAGTCAAAAATCTGATTTTTTAGAATGTTCTAAGCCTCCTCTTTCATGTCTGCCTCACCGCAAAATTTCTGAAGTCAGCTCCTACAAAAGGTCGTGCCTTTTGATGAAAGTTTGTATTTCTGGTACAGGTTGGTCCCAATATTGGGCCCCCTCCAAAGATGTACAAATATGGTGGTCATGGCATCTAAACAGACATCGAATGAGTCACAAGATCTTCTTTTCTGCAGCTGAACCCTAAAAAGCATATCTGAAGTAGGCCGAGGTATCTGAAGCTTGGAGTATCGGTTATATTTTGAAGCAGATTCCACTTTACATTTGGTAAGATTTCTTCAGCCTGTTCTAATCCTTGTTTGAGGCACTGCTGGCAGAATTTTGTGCTTCCATTTGAAGACTGTTTAAGGAGTAAACAAGGATCAGTTTTGATACTTTACTAAGGCATAAATTCGGCCTGGTCTAAGGCTCTGCTGCACTAGTCTGAATCTCTCTGAGGCTCTGTTGCACTGGTTCGAATCTTTCTGAGGCTTTGGTCCAAATCTTTCTGCGGCTTTATTGCCTGGTCCGCATCTTTATGAAGCTCTGGTCCGAATTTTTCTGACGCTCTGTTGCACTGGTCAGAATCTTTCTGAGGCAGCCCTTTTGTTGTAGGTCCGAATATCTCTGAGGTTGAACCAAACCTAAGACAGACCCGAATCCTGAAGACTATGTTCTGTGACTTTCTCGCACTTCCTGAGGCATAGTTTTGGTTATTCTTAAGGCTATCTCGAAAGCTTATTGGACAACAGTTTAAATTTTAAAACATCAAACCGAGTTATTAAGGGACTGTACCTAGGACAAGTCTGAAGCCATCTCAGCCCTTCTTCTGAGGCAAATCTAAAGCTACATTTTGAAGATAATCTTGAGATCATTCCTTGAATTGTTTCAAGCTTGTCTGAAGAACACTTTGTGGCAAATTAATTTACTTGTTAAGGCAAGTCAAAGACATCACTTTGAAATAGACCTTGAAGTTGTCTATGTAGCATACCTCAATATCAGTTCTGTAGAAGGTTAAAGCCCAGATTGGTGGACATTTTGATACTTGTTGAAGATACTTTAAGCAGACCTTGAAATTGAGTACAGTGACAACCTGTCCAAGACCAGACTTCCTTCAATTGATCTAAGGTATGAAATAAATTCCTTCTCTTGTCATTGGACTGTGGACAATGGTTTCAACATCAACACCTTTTTTACAGCAGAATTTTTCTATCAAAGGTTTTGTGGCTGAAATTGATATGGTAAAGATGGCATCATCAACTCTGAGATTTGAAGACAAGTTGGAAGGGGTTGCAAACTTCAGTCCATGGAAGTAGAGGATCACACTAGTTTTGATGGGCAATAGCCTATGGGAATTTGTTAATAAAGAGATCCAAGTTCCTTCGGCTCCTAAACAAGCAACTGAACAAAATATGAAAGATATGAAGGCTAGAGAAATCATATCAGATACTGTGAAGGATCACATAATCCCTCACATCACAAGGAACCAAGCAACTCATCAAATGTTGACAGCCTTAATAAAGTTACACCAAAGTGACAACCAAAACAAAAAGATGGTGCTAAACTATAGCCTCATTCTTCACAAGAATTCAGCAGGTTTGTAATGAACTATCAGTTGTTGGGGAAGTTGTGGATGATATGCAACTTGTTAAGTGTTATAGGAACCTGGTCGCTCACTCTATCAGTGCTCATAGACATTGCTATTAAACAAAATCAGTTATAATATCTTATTAATTGAATAAATTGGATGAATACATGGCTATGGCAGTTCTCCTTATATAGGAGTTGACTGGCCATGCCAAAATAAAAAGACATGTCCTTTGGAACCAATGTCTCTTCAATATTAATTAAGTGTTATTAACTTAATTTACTTAATAATTTATGTTATATATATATAGTTTATGAATTTTTAATTCATAACATTGCCTCTTCCTTAAACATGCTTTGTCCTCAAAGCATAGGTAAGGTTGGGTGTTGTTGAAGAAAATGTTCTGACTCCCAAGATGAGTCTTCCTCCGGTAGTTTCTTCCATTTGATGAGATATTCCTTAATTGTCTTGGACTGCAATACCTTCTCTCTGGTAGCGAGTATACCTTCATCGGTCTCCGGTATCTCTATTTGAGCTATTTGATTTTGCCCTAGTACTTTTTTTAGACTTGACATAGGGAAGGTGTTATTGTTTCGAAAATTGTTTGGTAACTTCAGTCCATAAGCCACGCTACTTATTTTTTTGATTATTTGACATGGGACATAATATTTAGGTGACAACTTATTTTTCCCTTGTTGTTTTAATGACAATTGCTTATAAGGTTGGAGCCTAACAAAGACCCAATCTCCTTCTTCGAACTCTCTTTCAGTGCGACGTTGGTCGGCTTGTTGTTTCATTCTATTACGTGCCACGGTTAGATTTTCTTTTAATAAGTTAATGACTTTTTGGCTTTCTTCTAAGTGGTCTTTTATTGTTGGAACCTTAGAATCGAGTAGTGCAAAGTCCTTCCACCTGGGCGGCTCATAACCATATAAGGCCTCGAAAGGCGTCATTTTAGTTGAAGTATGGTAGGTGGTATTATACCACCATTCTGCCAAGTGTAGTCACTAGGTCCATTTGTTTTGTTTGTCGGTGACGAAGCAACAAAGATATGTTTCCAAGCATTTATTTACGACTTCAGTTTGACCATCTGTCTAGGGGTGATAAGCCGAACTCATGTTGAGCGATATTCCTGCTTGGTGGTAGAAATCCTTCCAAAAATTGCCTTTAAACTTTGTGTCTCTATCACTTACTATGACCTTGGAAAACCCATGTAGTTTGTATACATTTTTACAAAACATATCCGCAATTTGCTTAGTTGTGTCAATTTTTTTGATAGCCATAAAATGGGCATATTTAGTGAGTCTGTTGACTACGACAAATATCTTGTCCTTACCGTCAGATACAAGTAGTCCTTCAATGAAGTCCATCGAAATCTCCTCCCATTTCTGATTTGGAATGTGTAGTGGGTGTAGTAAACCAAGGGTTGGGATATTTTCACTCTTATTCCTTTGACAAACATCACATTCCGCAACATATTTTTGGATTTCCTTGCTCATACCCTTCCAATAGAATGATTGTCGAATGTTGTAGTAAGTTTTGAAGAATCCTACATGTCCGACTGCAGGAGAACTGTGAGATTCTTTTAGAATTTTCATCTTAAATTTGGATGTTGGTGTTAGGTAAATTCTACCTTTGTACCATATTATGTCATTCTTCCATTCAAAATTGGTATATTGATTGATATTTTCAATCATAGAATCACAATCCTCATCCTTGGCATATTCAGCTCGTATTTTGTCTAACCATTCAGGAACGACTACCATGGCAGCGCATGTTGTGTTGTCATCATCCTTACGTGAGAGTGCATCAGCTACAACATTTTCCTTCCCTTTCTTGTGCAATATTTCTAGGTCGAAAGCTGATAGCTTCTCCATCCACTTTTGTTGTTTTGTTGACAATGTCTTTTGTTGAAGTAGGAATTGGAGACTATTGTGGTCGGTTCAGATTGAGAATTTACTTCCAAGCAAGTACTGTCGCCATTTCGTTAAGGCATGTATGATGGCAAGCATCTCCTTTTGGTAAGTTGATTTCAAACTCTCCCGTTTGTTAAGTTTCTTTCTCTCGAATGTTATAGGGTGGTTGTCTTGCATTAATATGGCCCCAATTCTGAATCCTGAAGCATCACATTCTACTACAAACGGTTTGGAGAAGTCTGGCGTTGCTAGTACCAGTGTGGTTGACATTACTTCTTTTAGATTCTCGAAGCATTCATCTACTTGGTTATTCCACTGAAAAGTGTTCTTTTTTAACAAGTTGGTCAGGGGTGTGTCAAGTGTGCATAGTTTTTTATAAATCTTCTGTAATACCCAGTTAGACCTAGAAATCCTCTTAGCTTGGATACGTTCTTGGGTTTTGGCCATTCTTTGATTGCTTTGATTTTGTTGGGGTCCACTTTGACTCCCTCCCTGGATATAACATGTCCTAGGTATTCAACTTCTTTTTGCCCAAAGGTACATTTTGATAACTTAGCATAGAATTGATTCTTTTCTAATACAGATAGTACTTCCTCCAAATGCTTGAGGTGCTCCTTCCATGTCTTACTGTAAACGAGAACATCATTGAAAAAAACCAATACAAATTTCCGCAAGTATGGGTGGAAAAAGTTCATTCATGGTGGCTAGCGCATTTGTTAATCCAAATGGCATAACTTTAAACTCATAGTGCCCCTCGTGAGTTCTGAATGTTGTCTTTTCGACGTCCTCTAATCTTACCCGAATTTGGTAGTAACCTGATCTCAAATCTAATTTTGAGAAATATTTTGCGCCATGGAGCTCATCTAGCATCTCGTCAATGAATGGGATTGAAAACTTATGTTTAATAGTAATTTTGTTTAGTCCTCTGTAATCTATACACAATCGGAAGGATCCATCTTTCTTTCTGACCAATACTATGGGTGCAGCGTATGGACTTCTACTTTTCGTAATGATTCCATGTTTTAACAGGTCTTGTATCAATCGTTCTATTTCTGTTTTATGATGATGGGGGTAACAATACGGTTTTACATTTACTGGTGTCGAGTCTGGTTTGACTTCAATGATGTGTTCAATTTTCCTTTCAGGGGGTAATTTCATTGGCAGATCTTGAAAAACCTTCTCATACTTCTGGATTAGGGATGAAATTTCTAATGGTTGGTGAATCCCTTCTATTGATAATAACTCCAACTGCTAACATTGTGCAACAAATGTGGGGGCTCCTTTGCGAATAAGTTTTTTCATCTGTTGAGCAGAGATGACTTGAGTAGGTGGAGTTTGGAACCCAAACAACTTATACTTCCATCTGTTTTGAATTTAATGAACTGCTTTTGGTGATTTGTCAAATACGTGCCTAGTGTTTGCAACCATTGCATTCCTAAAACGACATCTACTCCTCCTAGGGAGACTATATAAAAGTTGGACTCCATTTCATATTTGTTCAGTTGCATTTTGACTTTATGGCACTTTCCTACTCCATCTATTTGTTTTCCATTTGCCACCATAACTTTTAAATCTGCTACAGGGTAAGCAAAAATGTTCAGTCTTTTTGCAACATTGACATCTACAAAGTTGTGCGTACTTCCTAAGTCTATTAGAACGATAATGTTTTGTTTCTTGATATGGCCTTTAAGCTTTAGTGTCTATGGCTGAGCTATCCCTGTGATGGCTGCCAGAGAAATTCGCAACATATCTTCTTCTAAATCTGGATTAGGGTTGTCATTTTCTTCATTGTTTTCTTCGTCAGAGCTATCTTCTGAAGATTCTTCTTCTTGTTCGGCTTCGCAGTTGTAAAGTTTTTGCGTCGTGCATTTGTGCCCTAGGGAATACTTATCTCTGCATTTGCAGCACTTGCCATCCCTTTTCCTTTCAACACTAGATTGTTGTTTTCCTCCATTGTGCATTGGTGGTGGAACATACTTACCAATGCTCTCTGAAGATGGTTTACTTGACTTCCCCTTGGAGTAGTTGTTTGATTTTTCATTACTGGCATATGGTGCTTTATGGAGTTTATATTTCCGTTCAATAATTATGGTTGCATGTCTGGCCTCTTCAATGGTTTGGGGTTTATATAATTTTAATTCTTCCTGAATGTAATCCTTAAGGCCACAACAATACATTTTTAATAGCTCTTCATCTAAGAATCCCCTTTGCCTTACCGCTAATACTTCCCATTCGTGGGTGTATTCACTCATCGATCCTTTTTGTTTGAGGTGAATGAATCTCTCGTATACATCATCCTCTTCTTCATCATGAAACCTTTTTAGCAGGGCATTTTTAAAATTTTGCCAATTGAACAAGCGAGTTGCACATTTAGTAGACCACCACAGGAACCAATCATACGCTTCTGCTTCTAGGTAGTTGGATGCGGTCATGACCTTCTCTTGTTCACCTATTGGTGGATTTGCTCCAAAAATGGTGTCCATCTTATTTACCCATACAACGGTACCTTTATGGTCCTTACCATCGTATTTTGGTAATTCTCTTTTAATTTTAAGGTGGTCTCTTTCGGGGAACTTCATATAGTACTGACTTCCTTCGAAGTGTAGTTGCGGTATTCGCAACTTCTCGTGTATCAGGAAATCATGATTTGGAGAATTTCCGTCTTCCGGAGTTTTGGGACTTTGTGTGGCTAAGGGTGGATTGTCCTTTCCCATAAACTGGCTCATCATGCTTTTTAATTCTGTGATATCATCAACCATTTTGTCTTGTTTACTAATTGTCTTCTCGACATTATCAAGGCACTTATTTATCTTATTGAGTTCTTCTTGGATTTTTTTTACATCGTCATTGTTACTCCCCATTTTGTTCTTTTTCTTCCTAGTAGACCCAATTTTTAATTTTAATTTTTTAAAATAATTATATAAATTTATTTATTTAAATTAATATATATATATATATTAAATCGTATGACCCAATTGACAAAATCGTAAGTCAACTTATAAATGGAATATCCCGACAGCACGCCTTTACATCTCGAAGGGCAGCAAGCATGTGACCACTGGCCAACAGGGAAGGGACGGAACCAATCAGCGGCTAAAACGGAATTATTCAAGGGTGAGACGGTCGGAGAAGGGTTGGGATACCACGATACTGTGCAGAACATCCGACACGAGGGTGGACAGTTAACAGAAAGTGGACGTGGCTGGACACAGGTGTCAGCGGAAGTCTTGGTGGTTGGGGGAATGCAAGTGGCTCAGTAGTGGAACGGTTAATGGAAGGTGGTGAACCTCGAACGCGAACTAATGATGGAGATGGCGATACCACTGTTACAAGAACCTGGTCGCTCACACTATTAGTGCTCATAGACATTGCTATTAAACATAATCAATTGTAATATTTTATTAATTGAATGAATTGGATGAATACATGGCTATGGTGGTTCTCCTTATATAGGAGTTGACTGGCCATGCCAAAAAAAAGACATGTCCTTTGGAACCAATGTCTCTTCAATATTAATTAAAGTGTTATTAACTTAATTTACTTAATAATTTATTAATTAATTATTTATGTTTTATTTGTTATTATATATATATATAAGTTTAGTTTATGAATTTTTAATTCATAACATTAAGATAGCCCTAAGTGGTTGTACCAAGTAATGGGTTAGCTTTGTAACAAGTATCCTTACTAGAGACAAGCTTCCTGATTGGACCAAGCTGTTGGACAACTTCACCCAAAAGGAGATTTGGGAGAATAAAAAATCTAGTGCAAAATTTAGAGGTAGAGGTGAGGAGAATTTTTCTATTGTTGGGCAAGCAAAGAAGGGTAAGGGAAAAGCCAAGCAGAAGTAGGGTAGAGGAGCATCTTCACAGGGACAAAAAAGGAAAGACATGAGAAAAGTTAAGTACTTTACATGCCATAAGTATGGTCATTATGTACAAAGTGCCCAAACAAGAAGAGATGCAAGGGGAAGACATCAATGTTTTCATCAACACAAATTTCCCATTTAACAAATCCGGGTGGGGGCAAGGAATTAGTATCCTTATTTTTGAGGTGCAGCAAACACACTCGCGGATCTCGGTTTTAATGGCGAAGGATTTAAGTTGCAAAGGCATTAATTTTATGGCTAAGTGTTGGAGTCAGAGAATGTATGAGTATGATGGTTGCATTAAAGAAGTTGCAAGAAGTGACAACCTGGTGGTGGCAGGCCTGCAAGATTATAAGGAGGGCTAGTGCATTCCTGTTTCATCAGGAATCTGTGTTTGTTTGCCCAAAAGTTCTACAAAGAGGGTAGTTTACGGTGTGAATAACCAAATGGAGCGTCCAGTCAGTGCAGATAAGGATGAAATTAATCAGCAGTTGGACTATCTGATGGCTTTGATGGAGTACATCATAACCCTATTAACCAGGCAAGGGGAGATGGGAAAGGTTGAATAACAAGCCCAATTTGTTCTCTTGCATCAGAAAATAGGCATGTTGCAGAATAAGATAGATAGAATTCAAGTGGCATATGATTCCTTGAGTCTTAAGCTTGACAAACTGGTATCTTTGTTTGAAGGAGGGACAAGTAGTGTGGAAAAGGAATTGTTCACAAAGGTCCTTGTGCAACTGTAGATTTTCATGTAGATTCACAAACTCATGCAATGTACTAAAGAACATGACAAGAATCTACTGCTACTTTCAATCAACGGAAGCCAATAGATCAATGAAAAACAATATGAACAAGAAGATAAATCAATGGCACATAACACAAGATGTATCTGGGGAAAGCCACTGGTCAAAACCTTGCTATTTGTACTGCATATATTAGAAATATGAGTGAAGATACAAAGCTTGTTCTCACAAGAACAATTCCACACAAGTATATCAACTCTCTGCCTCACAAGCCCGCTCTTAGCCAACACTTAGCCAATTTCCACTGTCTGCCAAGCTCCTAATCTCTTGCGTAATTCCTAGGATGAATAGCGTGTACTTAAAGGGAATTCATGCTTCCAAATCTGCGCAATCCAAACATAGGATCAATCTCTGATGCATGCATGATATTTACACTCTAGTAAATAATACCACTGATAGTACACTATCCCTGCACTCTAGTCTCAACTAGGTCTCTCTCAGAATCGACATGCATGAGTTTCTGATGAGGGAATCTTCAGTTAACTAAAGTGAAACTTGTGGATGCACTAGTGCACCAACTGACTGTTAACTCTCTATTAGTTCCACAAACAGTTTGGAACTAATTTAACTGAACTTAACTCAGTAAACTAAGTGATCTAATTTCCAACTCAATTTAAACTCATACTGGACCTCTGAAACTTAGGGAGAACATATACATGACTAGAAAAAGACTTCCAACTCAAAATTCCTCTGCTAATTAAGTTAATTAAACTTAATTAACTATTTACAAGTTGCTATGAGAATAGAATTCGATTTTAATTCTCAGTTTAATTCAAGGACAAATTAAACTGGAATTTCTTGTTGCCATTTCTCAATAGCAACAAAGTGCAACTCCGGTCCATCGGGCATCGATAGCTTTGTAAGCTTCTGTGGATTTGGCTTCTCCTTCCTCCTAGCTAAGAATTGACTGTCCTAAAGTTAGTGTTTCCCCTGGGGTGAAAATTGAAGGACGGTCCTTTTTAGTTTTAAACTAGGTTATGTAAGTATGTTTATGGTTTGGGAGTCTTTTGGAGGCAATATAAGCTCTGCCAAATCAAATTAGCAGTATGCAAACAGAAGGTAAAACACTCCAAACTTTTTTGGTCATTTTTGGAAAATGGATGATGATTTTGTAGCAAATGTAAAAGGTTTTGGCTTTCAAACCAGTTTGAATTAATAGAGAAAACCCCAACCTATTTTGTTTAAAAAATAAAATAAAAATTAGCAAATTGAAGAGACATGTCCTAAAAGACATGACTATTTGTGAAGGAGCACATAGCCTGGTATATAAGTATGGCCCTCATTTGTAAACATCATATAACATACCTCTTGTGAATTCAACATTCTTATATAAATATCTTATCCTACATTGGATATTCCTATATTCCAGATATTCTAAATATTCTGTTGAGTATACGAACCATGTTTGTTACATTAGTATCAAAGCCTCGTTCTTCAATCCCGACCTTTGGCCATCAACCCCTCATCAAGTTTGTTGTCATTGCGATTGAGGTCTTTAGCCACAAAAAGTTTGTTTGGAGGTTTCCCATTTTGTTGTCAAGCCTTTGGGTTAAAAGTTAAAATATAATTATATTATATATATCTATATATATTAAATACATATGTATATATATAGGAAAAAAAAGAAAATTAAAAAATAATAATAATAATAAAATTTATAAAGAAAAATGATTATGATTAAATATATATATATATTAAAAAATAAATAATAAATATATATACATATATATAAAGGGTAAAAAAATAGATTGTTGTTGTCCCTTGTGGAGCCCCTGAAACATCGCAGCAAACGCAAAATGGAGTCAATCACTGAAGAAGAAAAAAATGGATTATAATTTGGAAACAAAGGAAGATTTTTATATAACAATCTTCCAATCACAGATCATAGATTATTCACATTCAAAGGGAGTATTCAAGGGAAAGAGATTAATATCATTACCAGTGCAAGCAACAAAGAAAATTACATCGATATTAATTTGGCGAATCAGCGATCAATTCCAGAGCCAAATATAGGTGAAAGAGAAGATACCTTTGTTAAGAAAGAGTATGAAATTAATGATTTACAAGTAACAGTTGATCATTATGAATGTATATCTCAATTTACCATCATAACGATGTTTAACAAAGAGATTGACATAATTCTCAATCTATGTTCATGTTAAACAAGGAGAAAAAAAATTGATGTTTCTCTATAAGGAGAAGATGAAAAAATTCCAAGACATGACAATGAAGTCATAATCAATAATACCTTCATCAAAGGATTTTAAAGATATTTCGAAACTGATGCTTCAAGAGAATAAAAAAACAATATCAAAGAAGGAAAAAAAAAAATTGAAGAGGTCAACTCCAATAAAAACAAAGAAATTTCTCGTTTACAGGAACAAACATTGATTCAGATAGTATCATGATTCAGAAAGATCCCAATCAAATTGAAGGGAAGACATACTTAAATGTTGCAATGCAAACTTCAAACAACGGAAATTTCAAGTGAAGATCTAATGAATTAACCAAGCGACTTTTGAACGTGAAGGAAATCAGATACCTCAAGTAAATTAAGAAATCACCACAAACGGTTAAGGGGAAATCAAATTACAAGAACTCCTTATCAACACCCAAATCATAAAAGCAAACATCTCAACTAGTTCGCATATCCATATCACTCAGACCAGGAACAAGGGACTTATGTTCTCAAGAATATTGATGTTATCATAATCCAATCTTATGATAACAATTCATCCCGAGTCTCCACTCATCGCAAGATTCCATAGAGGATTAATTTAAGATGGTTAGATCATTTCATAGTATGACAATTTTGTACCACACTTAAAAGTTCATATTGTCTTGTATCATCAAAGATGTCAGTCCTAAGAATTGAGTAAGACAAGAAGACATTACGAAACATAAAAAGATATCAAGCATTGCCATCAATAAGCTTTGAGGGCAAATCTTTTGTAAAGGGAAAGGCAATGTTATGAACATAATAATAATTAATAATTAATAAATAATTAGCATATTGAAAAGACATCTCCTAAAGGACATGACTATTCGTGAAGAGGCACTTTACCTAGTATATAAGCAGGCCCCCATTTGTAAACATCACATATCATTATCTCTTGTACATTCAACATTCTCATATAAATATTCTTATCCTATAATGGATATACCAAATTCCAGATATTTTAAATATTCCGTTGAGTATACAAACCCTGTTCATTACAATTAGAATAAAGGAACCAGCAACAAATTACCATCAATATGATGAAATTCACAAAGTGGAGCTTAATACAATATGAGGAGTAACACCATGCATGCAACATGTTTTCATAAAGACTTGCAGACCAAGTGTTTGACAAAAGTTGTCTCCCAAAAGCTTGATGTTCTGAGCCTATTTGCCAAGTGTCCAAAGTTATGTATGAACTAGAATTAATAGACAGATATTTTTATAAGCTTCCATTGTTGATTCCCCTTTGTATAACCATTATATATGCTCTTCACTACCATACTCAATGTGAGACTTTCCTTTATATTTTAGCCTTGTTGGCATGAAATAAAGAGCATGTTTCTTGTTACAAACAGATATGGTTTTAGGTAAAGATCCTAAATTCATCTTGTTTGGCTATGTTTTGAAATAAAAGGTAGAGCTGAAGTTTAATCTCAAGCTGGAAATGCTTCTTGATATAGACAAAGGATTGTATGAATAAAAGAAGGATTTGTATACTTCTTATCTGAGTGTTCTCATGGCATTGTTTTGAATTACTTGAATGTGTTTATGTAATGAAATCAGTTTGAAATACTGAATGTGTAAGATGGTTAAGATATGGAATCTCTTGGTGAACTTGATGTTGCATTAAGATCGCGATACATCATAGTAGCAGATGGATTGTTTTCTTGACACTTCAGAATGTTAGATTCCTCTTCTAGATTTGTGAAGCTGTTGCTTTCATGGGTATGCTTGAGTTCTGTTGCTTATTTATTAATGACAAGTAATTGGTTTCAATAACCTCAAAAGTTAAGTTTTAGTAATTGGAACTACATATTAATGAATGAATATAAATAGACAATGAAATGGCTTGCCATGATATCAAAGAGCATTGGGATCACTTGAATGTATAGTTTTGGAGATGAGCCAAGAGCTCTCCGGCACTCTTGTTGTGGGTATTGGGAAGGGTCCATCTAATGGTTTATGGAATAAAATTTTGGAAATAGTTTATGAGTAATCACTTATGAGTGATGGTTGTTGATTTGAATTCGTATGTGGCTTGTATACATATTACTTTTGTATAAAAAGGTAAGAAGTAAAAAAATTATTGTCTCTTCCAGATTATATACCTAGGCAGGTACTCTTTCATGAATGGTCATGTCCTTCGAGACGGTCCTCTTCTATACTAATCATTATTTAATTAATATTTATTATCATTATCATTATTATTTATATTTACATTATTTTTATATAACCTATATTCATAATAAATTCGTACTTGGCTGTTATGTGAGGTTTAACTGGCATAGTGCTGAGGACCACTACAAGGAAGAGGACCAACAAAGAACACAAGCATCTCCAAGTGATGTTAATACCAAAGAAAGCGAAGGCGCTATCACAACAACCAAAATACTTTCACCCCAAAGCCAGCTTATGGATTGGCAAAGCTTTTGGTGTGTATATGAAAACTGCCCTTGTCTCAAAATTGTTGTTAATGTGGGATTATTACACTCACCTACACGTTAGAAAATGTTGCAAAAACCATTATGTATTCACAATTTGTCATTTTGTGGATTGACAAGTTACGACATACCAATGTGGAAAAAGTCGAAGTCGAGATTAAATCAGCAAGGGTCCAAAGGTTGAAAAACTCGTTAAAGTCAGGAGTTTTTTGAAAAAGTCGGCAAAAAGTCGGCAAACACAAAAATATTCATTTTTTTTTAACATCTAGAGTATCCACGGTCCATTAGGGCTTGTAGTCTGCAACATCAGATTTGCAATCTAACCAATGAGAAATAGACAAGAACAAACATATAGCTTACTTGTTGAAGTAGCCCATCTAGATCAAACCTTTCTGCATTTTTTGTCCTTGACACCTGGCAGATCCTTTGCTTCATTTGCCATCAATTGCTCACTGAGTATTTGAGACTCCAAAATACACAATATACTCGGCCCTAACCAGATCTACTTCTCAAGTGGATTTGACCACCAAATCACAGTACAATCAGCATCAAAGTATATCATCGACTCACAATGCTTTGGCCCTTCCAAGACACTGAATACTAGTTGTCCAAAACCCTTATTGTTCAACCTCCTCACAGCAAATTTGCCTCGTCAAATTCATTGTATAACAACTTTAACAGTAGTGGCAACTCATAGTAATTTTGCTTATCAAATCACTATATGATAGCCCTGAAACACCACTGTCATATCCCACATTCAGCAGAGATGGCCGACTTTTTCGGTCGACTCCCAATAAAATCGAGCATATAACGAATAAATCACGATTTTTTTGTTTTTGAAAAAGTCTACAAAAAATCGGAGGATTAAATCATTTTGTTGAAAAAATCGCAATTTTAGGATCTAATCCCGATTTTTTGTAGACTTTTTCCACACTGCGACATACATGATATCCCAAATAGGGACAAAAGAAACCGCTGATTATGAGACCTATATCAAACAGAAACTAAACATATTTGAATCAAACTAAAAAGGAAGAATGACAAGAAGAGCTTAACCACGGGAACACATGGTCATTGATAATGACAGCGACGAAAAATGGGTAGCATTTATGCTCTTCACCGTGGACTATGTTTAATAAGTAATTGTTATGAATAAAATATAGATATAAATAATGTAAATATAAATAATAACAACACATCATACGACATAAGCAATCTACAACTAAGGATTTGGGATTATACCTTTATCTCGCAATTCACCATGAAAACTTTATTTTTTGGCGATAGTGACATTGTTTTGGACTCACCCTGGATGGAAACTCTAGGGTCCTTTATCCTAAATACGAAAAAGAAGTTTTTGACATTCTCCCGCAAAAAGAAAAAAAATAACGCTACAGGATATTACTTTGAAGCCAGATTCAGTGATGCCAAAAGATATGCAAGAAATATCAAAAGTAATTCTTCAAGAAAGTAAAATGCGATACAAAATTGAAAATATGCAAAGGGAAGTTGACAAAATCGCCACTGACAAAAACGAAGAAATTACTCGCCTTAAGGACCATAGCGAGAAATTACTCACTCAAATTAAGAAACTAAAAAATGATAAGCAATCATTGAAAAAACGAAAGATGTATCAAAGTCGTCAAATGTAACTATCCAAACTGAAGATAAGGGAACGAATACCAATCCAGTCAATACCACAACTCAAAAAGAGGATAAACCAGTTGAAGGAAAAACATATTCAGATGTTGTAGTTCAAATGATGGAAATTCCAAGTGACGTTTCTGTAACCAACTCAACATCGACACCTAGAGTAAATTAGGAAATTGCCAAACACGTGATAAGAGAAAATCAAATCACCAGTACTCTTTATCGACATTTGAACCACAAGAGTAGACATCTCAATTAGTCTGCGTATTTGTATCACTCAAAACAGAAACAACAAACTCCTGATATGAAGAATGATGATGTCGA
Source organism: Pinus tabuliformis (assembly GCA_031772625.1). Classification (NCBI taxonomy): domain Eukaryota; kingdom Viridiplantae; phylum Streptophyta; class Pinopsida; order Pinales; family Pinaceae; genus Pinus; species Pinus tabuliformis. The sequence goes on from CM062804.1 coordinate 251,657,868, forward strand.
CACAATCTAAACTAACAATAACAAATTGTCCCAGTTGTCAAGTAACTGCCAAGTTTCACAGAAGATTAATTTAGGATAGTCAGATCCCTCCTCAGTGCGGCAATTTTATTTATCACTCAAAGGATCATATCATCTTGCATCAATGAAGATGACAATTTCGAGACGAAAAGACATTCAAAACAAAAAAAGAGATCAAGCCTTTTCATCAGTAAGCTTTGAGGACAAAGCTTTTTGAAGAGGAAGGCAATGTTATGAATAAAATATAAATATAAATAATAATAACTAGTGTTGGACAAAGAGCAACCCCCCCCCCGGATCAAAACTTGGATTCGTGAAATGTACGGATCCATGCGTGATCCCACCCTAGAACTGCGTCTCGGAAATTCGAAAACACGGATCGGGCCGGAAAAAATGATTCCTGGTCTGTGGGAACTATCCAGCCCAGTACGCATTTCCGTACGCCTGAGACATGGTTCCAGGACCAGATCACTTGGTGGATTCGCCGCGAGGATCGGGGCCGACTCTAAGCAAATCCTGACTGCTTTTGTGGGCCGCCTACAAAACCCACAAAACTCTTCTTGTTTTTTTAATTGTGGTTAGGGGTGGGTTTAACTTAGATTAGGGAAAAGAATGAAGGGAATAAAACTCTATTTCTCCTCTCATTTCCTCACTCTTGTATTTATGGAGAGCTTGGAGAAAAGAGGAGAAGAGAGACTTGAGGAGAGCTTGGAGGAGTGAAGGAGGAGGAGCTAGGAGCAATGAAGGAGGAGGAGCTTGGAGGAGTAAAGAAGGGTTCTAAAGAGATAATAAGTGCAAACCCCAAACTCCTTCATTTTTCTGTCATTGTTTTTTGTATTCTTTCTCCTCCCTCTCCTACTCTTTCCCATTTTTTTTCTTACTCATTTAATTGCAAGTTGTCCACCACCTATATTCATATTCCAAGATGGTGTTCTTTTGGCTTCTATGCATCATTCCACTTTTGGTTTTCATGATGGCAAGGGGGTAGTAGGAATAGAAGGGAAGAAGAACAAGAGGATAGTGGTCCCCATATAAGTGACCCAATGTATGATGCGGAGGAAGGGGATGAACCTGAAGAGAACATTGAAACAATAGAGGGGAAAGTTGCATTGACACCCTTGTGGAACTATGTGACCAAACTTGAAGGAGGAAAAGGTGGTGGAAGCTACAAGTTTTTGTGCCCTCATGGTTGTCATGGAGGAAAACCATATAGTGGTTCATACACCCATATGAGGAGGCATCTTTGTGGGGTGATGGAAAGTGATGAGAAAAAGGGTCTTGTGGGATACAAATTCGCCCAAATATTTCAACTGAACAAAGAAGAAAATACATCCAAATAGAGGAGGTTTCACAACAAAAAAGCAAGAAACAAGAAACTCAATCTGAATCAAGTGCAACCTCTAGATTTGGTAGCTCATCTCCTCATGGTAATTCTGCAACCTTTGGAGGTAGAAGAATAGGGGATTTCCTTAATGTTGTTGGGAGGGATGATGTGGATGGAAAAATAGTCCAATTTCTTTGTGTTTGCGGTGTACCATTCAATGTGTTTCCCTCTCCCTATTGGCATGATATGGTTAAGGCCATCAATGAGGCCCCAAAAGGATACAAGATCCCCAACTATGAGAAAGCTAGAACAGTGTTATTAGAAAGAGAAAAAGCAAAGGTTCAAAGAACTTTGACACGTTTTACAAATGAGTGAGTGGATTGTGGGGTATCCATTGTATCAGATGGGTGGACAAATATTAGAAACCAACATTTGATAAATGTTCTTGGTGTTTCTGCTAGTGGTGCAATATTTATTACATGTCATGACTCCTCTTCTGTCAATGCAACTTCCCAAAACATTGCAGATCTCCTATTGCAATCAATCAAAGAAGCTGGTCCTAATAATGTGGTTTAAGTGATCACTGATAATGCAACAAATTGTAAGGCAGCAGGAAAAGTTATTGAGCATACTCATCCACACATTGTTTGGACTAAGTGCTTGGTGCACACATTGAACCTTTTGATGCATGATATTGTGAAGCATAAAGAATGTGGATGGACTAATGAGCTTTACAAGAGAGGGAAACAACTCGTTAAATTTATCAGAAGGCATACAAGGGTAAAGGCATACAAGGGTAAAATACTTTTATGGCACTTACTCCAAGTTGCAGTTGCTTAAACTTGCAAAAACAAGATTTGCAAGTTATTACATCACCTTTAGGCGGCTAGCGAAGGTGAGGCAGGCTTTAACTAATATGGTGACCTTTGAGTCATGGGAGGAAATTAACACTGATAGAGACGGTGCTAATGTAGCCAAGGACACTATTCTTGTCATGTTCTTTTGGTCACAGATTAAATATGTTTTGTAATTCACCAAACAACTTTATTACATGATCAACTTTGCATATTTAGATCGGCCAATAATTGGGGAGGTGTATGAGCAAACAGATAGCATGTTGGGGTAGATTAAAGACATTGTTGAGCCTATAGATATCACCTTGTACAATTATAGTTGTTCAGAGGTGGAAAAATGATGGGATATGCTAAGCATTCCATTGCATGCCTTAGCATATGTTCTAACACCTAAATATTATCATCCATCATGGCCTTCAACACTAGCACATGGGGGGGGAGCAAGAGAAAAGCACACCTAGATCCAGAGATTCTAGAGGCTTATACGAGAGCATTGGATAAATTAGTCCTTGATGAGAGGCTGCCATGGTACGAAAACAGTTGAGCAACTATACGCTTAGCATTGGTCCATTTCGAAGCATGCATGCAATTAGAGATCGATAGACTTTTTCTTCTCTTGAGTGGTGGAACATGCATGGAGGTGCTACTCCACTTCTACAGACTTTGGCATTGTGGGTGCTATCACAGGTGGTAAACACTTCTTCTGCAGAGAGGTGTTGGAGCTTTTATTCTTTCATCCACGGTGTTAAAAGGAATAGGTTAATTTAGACCAAGCAAAGAGCGTGGTTTATGTTCACTACAACTTGTGATTGTTGTCCCATTACTATGATGATGCAAAGACTAATAAAGACCTTAAGGTTTGGGACAAAAATCCAGAGGAACCCAATTTGGAGGATGAAGTGTTGCGATTAGAGCAATTAGAGGATGCTCTTATCCAGGATGATGATGATCGAGTTGAGATGCCACCCCCATCTAGTCCCTTGGTTCCCAGGTTCCATGCTTCAACACCAACAACAGGGGCTTCATCTTCATCAGTTTCAGTGCCACAACTTCCACAGCCACCATCTTCTTCATTGCCACCACGTGGAGGCCCATCGCCACGTATTGTTCATGGTGGAAGGAGGAGAGATTAGTAGATATATTCACAAATTACTAATTTTTTCATAGATTAGGCTTGTAGGCTTGTTGTGAATTTGAACTTTTTTGTCTTACTCTTCCTAGTTCAATGTGTACTTGAGTCTTGGTGGTGGCCAAGTGGCCTATTTTGTAAACATTATTATTTGAATTTTGGACATGACTAATGTTGACAGTTGCTCACTTGTTAGAAAAGTTATTTGAATGTTTGATGATTTAATTTTTATCTTCTAAATGTTTTATGTTTTATAATACTCTTAAAAACTTGTGTATGTTTGTAATTGCTAGAATCTAGATGGTTGATGCTCGAATAATTAATCATTGAGGTACAATGGAATCATGGATGTCATATCTATCTTGATTTATGTAAAAATATGCATGTTTCCATGTCTTCTACAACTAATTTCGTATTTGGGATGTTTTTTACAGCAGAGAAACCCTGCATTTAACATAAAATGATATGTATATATTATTAATGAATAAGATGATGATACAATTGTGGGAGGCCCCTGGCTTAAATACTGCCTCGGGTGCCTCTTGGTGAATGGGCATGATCAAAGATCATGCCCTTTGCCTTAATTTAACTAATAATGCTTGGTGAAAAGATGTTTTGTCCTCAAAGCATACGTAATGATGGGTGTTATTGACGAAACACTTATGTCTCCTAAGAAGCTTCTTCTTCCGGTAAGTCCTTCCACTTGATCAGGTATTCTTTGATTACTCGTGATCGCAGTTTCTTTTCCCTAATGGAGATGATACCTTCTGGTTCTAGAATAACCCTTCCTTCGTCATCTAAAGTCGGAAGTGTTGTTTGCGCTGATTGATGTTGACCAAGTGATTTTTTAAGGCAGGATACATGGAAAATGTTGCAAACACGACTTTTATCGAGAAGGCTTAAATTGTATGCTACTTGGCTGATCTTTTTGTTGATCTGGTACAATCCATAAAACTTTGGTGCCAATTTGATTTTTCCTTTTTGTTTTAAGGACAACTACTTATAAGGTTGGAGTTTAACAAAGACCCATTCTCCAACTTCAAATTCTCTCTCGGTTCTATTTCGATCAGCTTGCTACTTCATACGATTCCTTGCATTATTTAGATTTTCTTTTAGAGTTTGGACGATTTTTTGGGTTTCCTCTAACTGGTTTTTAATAGCTGGAAGCTTCATCTCGATGATAGCAAATTCCTTCCATTTCGGAGGTTCATAACCGTACAGAGCTTGAAATGGAGTCATTTTTGTTGACATGTGTGTGGTAAGTTGAATTGTACCACCATTCAGCGAGATGTAACCATTGAACACACTTATTTTGTTTGTCTATGGCGTAACAACGTAAGTAAGCTTCTAAACATTTATTGACAACCTCTGTTTGGTCATCTGTTTGAGGATGGTAAGTTGAACTCATGTTGAGGTAAGTTGCTATATGTTTGAAAAATTCCTTCCAAAAATACCCTTAAATTTGGCATCTCTATCGCTCATTGTTGACCACTACATGTCAACTACCCCATAGATGTACAATTTTTCGCATATGGATTTCCATCATGTCCGAGCACTCATATGATCCACAGATTCATCATTGTCAGTTATATGTACATTGGAGTTTTGTAAACCCATTCTACATTTTGTAATGTAAATGATCCTAGTAAGACAAATGTATGTAACAACGTAGGTAAAACTATTTTTCTAATGATGATTTCTATCCTAGGAGGTTTTTAGTCTCACTGATTCATGTGTGTTTCTAAACACGGATGATCGGCAAAGTTTTTCCCTCCAGTCTCACCCCAAACCTAGGGTAGATTTTGTCATCAGGATTTTAAATGAGTCTTAGTGTTATTTATCGAGTCTCTGTAAAAGTGATTTGGGAATAATTCTAACTATTTGGTTAGATTATTTTATTACAAGTCACTTAGTCTACTAGATCATATTTTGTGTCACAAAAATAGGTAAATGTTGAGAGTCTATAACGAACGGGTGTTCCCCCTTCTTGGATTAGAAATGTAATATTTCATGTAATAATTATTTAATGCATGGTTCCTCGTAGTTAGACACCATGGCTAAATACTAGAGGGTTGAAAAAATTAATAATCCCCTCATGATTCAATTAATTAAAATTTCTAGGTAAAATAAATTAAAATGCTAAAGGCAGAAATTTAATCAATTTAGGTCCTAGGAAAATTTAAATTCTCCAACATTTAAAATTCGTGGGTTTTAAAGTTTTTAATTTTTGGAGGCCCCGACCAAGGGAATATTGAAAATTTCAAGATATTTTGAACCCTTGTGCCATAGTAGTTAATTCAAAGTCAACTTTGTGCGGCAATTAACTCAAAATAATCATTTTTGAGTTAATTAAAAAGTGAAATTCGAATTTCCTCAAAATGTAACTTTATTTCAATGGTAATGATTAAAAGATCATTTGATCTTCATCAACAGTTGAGATTGTTTTCGCAAGGATCAAGCAATCTAGCTGTCGGAGAATTTTTCTATAAATTAGAGGCCTCTCTCTATTATTTGGATCTGATTTCTGAATCGTGTACTTGCTCCAAGAAAGCTCTTGTAACTTTTTCTGGTTAATAAAACGCAAAGACTTTGGGGTTTTAGACCATGGTGTTCCTCGTTCAAATTTATGTGGTAATATTGTTCTTAATACTCTGTTGTTTTTATTTGCATTTTTTGGTTAATAGCCTTTGAGAATTAATCTGTGTACAGGTATCTTACACAGATCTCTGGGTTTTTTAAATATCATTTTGATTTGATAGTAGCAAGTATATCTATTTCTTGATAATTTTATGACCATTTTTTGAATTTATATTAATCGAACAAGCAGATCTAAGTGTGTAGAAGTTATCATTCAGGATTTGAGTATTTAGGGAAGTCCTCAGCTGGACCAACTGACTCTCAGTTTACATAATCTAAAGAGCCCACTGTTTTTTTATTTCTTAAGTTATCTTATAAAATATTTTATTTGCAAGGTTGTTCTTAGGCTTGTGCCTCTTTAAAATTTCAAATTTATTTCTAAATTTGTGCAAAATTTGTTTAAATCTGTAGATCTGCTTGATCTAAATATTATTGTAGATTTGTAAATATTATATTTCTAATTCATTGGGGTTTTCGATATTTCATACTTTTGTCGAGTGCAGTGGAGCATAACAGTGGAAGTTGAGTGCGGGGGCTATAGGCGGCGTGGGACACAAACGCAGAGATGGGCGGCGGACGTTGAGGGCGATGGAGCACGACTGTGGAAGATGAGTGCGGGGGGCACAACAGATTAAGTGACACGGCATGACTGTCTGTGTTGGACTTGAAGGGGGGGTCGAATGAGTGAAGGAGGCAGAATGAAAAAGGGACTAATGGAGAATTTGAAGGAGAATCAACAACTCTTATACCACATGCAGTAGAGAAACCCAACATTTAACAGAAAATGATGTGTATATATTATTAATGAATAAGATGATGATACAATTATGGGAGGCCCCTGGCTTAAATACTGCCTCGGGTGCCTCTTGGTGAATGGGCATGATCTCCTTGCCTTAATTTAACTAATAATTACAGGGATAATTAATTTTTATGTACAATTTTTTTAATATAAATATAAAATACATATATATAGTAGACACTTCCGAGACGCCTTGCTTCCTAGATTTTTGGGAAATGATGCTTTCACATCCCCGCTTCCATA
>CM062804.1:251664971-251762471 GCA_031772625.1 Pinus tabuliformis
ATGAGTTTTACAAGTGAAAATGAGTTTTTATGTTTATTTTATGAGAAATTTTAACATAAATAGAAATTGAATAGCAACATATAAATGTATAGAACATCACCAAAAACACATCACAATAGGAACACGATGAAGAAGTTCAACCCTCCTGGGCTATGCCTCCTTGGTCTAGCTTCCAATGGCTTGGGCTTCTCTATTATGCTCAAATTTATAACAAGACGTGTTTACAATGCTCAAATGCTTCTGAAACATGCTCCAATGAGTCCAGAATGTCCAAAAATGGCTACCTAGCCTCTTTCTGCACCCAATTTGGTCGAAAACTAGAGAAGTTATGACCTCTCCTAGTTTTCCCACTATTCGCTCCACAAATTGCCCAAAATCCAATAACAACCCACATTTTTGCCCGAAATTCCGCTATCTGAGCGACAAATCCGCCAAATTTCGAGTGGATTTGTTGGGCTGGTAACTGACCCACTAAACCCACCAGCGGTTACATTAAATGTTAACACAGTGGTCACATTGTAGGTGGTTAGGGTGGCGGTTTGGAGATGGTGGCGGACTTCGACAGTTAAATTAAATGCCACACGGGTGGTCACATTGCGCATTTTGAATGACGGTTTGGAGACTGCTAGATCTGGCGATTAGCATGACCGTCGGTGGTGGGGTGTTCACATAGGGTTCTTAAAGTCTGCACCCACCTCCAAACTCTCTAGCATTACAGTTTAAATAATATGTGCCACCATATAAGGTTAAGAACCATCGCTTGGTGTATTGGTAACGACATTGTGTTATGAGCCCGAAGGTCACTTATTCGAAAACTTGTCGATCCCTCCATCCCTCATCCATAATTTTTAATAGGCCCTCAGGAGGACACGTGGCAGTCCTTGACTGGGCCACATGTCCCCCTGATTGGTCAAGCCAATACCCTGCAACTAATAAAAAACCGCCAATTCAACCTGTACGATGATGACACTTGTCATCTTCTCATTCGCTGAAGGAGATTCGTTGACCAGTCAACCTTTTAACTCAGCCTGCACAGTCAGCGCCACGTCAGCAGTACAGACTGCTCACTAGGCTGCCCAATTTTGCAAAATTTACCTGTTTGAAAAAACAGGACAGAACATGTTTTTGGGAGCATATAGTGTTTGTTTCACGTGAAACGAGCTGCATTGGATTCAGGACGGCGAGCACTATGCGGTCGTTTAGGTTCCACATCATTCTTAGGACTTTGATTTTTGAGCATAATTCTGAGCACCTGATCATTTAACCTCTAAAATTTATAATAACAAAAAATATAGGACGTAAATAAAGAAATGGACAAATGCATTGTCAGGAATTTTTATTAGTATTGTAGTTATTTAATTTTTATATATAAATTAAACTTAAGTTTGTTATTTATTTATTTTTAATGTTTTTGAAAAAGAATAATAATAATAATGATAATTTAATTTTAAGATTATGGCTAAATTAGATATTAAATTGATATATGAGATTTTTTCACTTAAAGCTTATAAAAGTATATATATTTTAATTTGCACCTGTAACATTTTACCAAAGAAACACATACTCTTAATCGTTGTTATATATATATATATATATATATATTAATTTTCTCTCCTTTATATTTATACTTTATTAATATGAAATTGAAATTTATAATTTCTCCATTCCACATACAAAACAAATATATGTAAAATAAACAATTCAATAATGTGAAAAATTTCCAAACTATAAATGCATATCATATACTTAGTAGGTACTCCTTCAAATCAAGAGTGAGGAGTGTTTACTTATTGTTTCAAATTAAAAATGGGAAAATGTTTACTCACTCATTATTAAAGAAAAGTAAAACATAATAACAAAATTATTAACAATGTTAACATTCAAGTGATGGAAAAATTATCACATCAATTAAATAACTCACTTTCATTTAAATTAAATATTTCCATTTAAAAAATATATATTATAATTATTTTATTTTTTAAATATAATTACTTTTTAAGTTATTTATAAAAAGTTTCTAGTTAATCAAATTCACTTTTAATTAACATTATTAAAAAAAATCACATTTAAATCTTTGTATTAATAAAAGTTTGATAACCCTACTTTTTACAATTATATCACATATATTTTTTTTTTTTGTAAACTTGGCATGACTACATCTTCATCATGTCCAATATATCATCCAAGACCCCGTGGACAAATTATATCACATATTTAAATTACTAAGAAATAAGAAATAAATATGCATCACTATAATATGACATTGAAAATAAAATATAAATAAGTAGGCTCATGCAACAGATCAATTACCAAAGTCATAAAAACTTTTACAAGAAAAGAGTTCTTATTTTATTAAAATATAATGAATTATCTTCATCTTGGAACTAGGAAAGGTACAAGGGTTTTACATAGGTTGATTCTAATTCGTGTAATGTGCAATCGAATATTTATTTATATATCATAAATAAAAACTAAATATATTCATTTTTAGGATGTGGTTATGGAGCTTCATGTTCAAAATCCATGATACCTATGATGTAGTGCTTCCCTATACAGGAACAAACACCTTAAATTAAATTTGATTTAAACAAGTCATTTTCGGCATGACTTTTTACACTATTCTTGATGCTAGCATATTAATAAATATGATAAGATTTACATTAAATTATATATTTTTAAATATTTCCTTTAGGTGCTTAGGGGATTTTTAGGTAGAATGATATAAAATGTTTAATTGAAAAATTAAACGGACTTAATTTTGATTTTTTTCAACCAATTTATAGCTAGATCATAACCTAACCAATTTTTTTTATACAACAAAAAATATCTAATTTTTTTGTCAAGTTTGTATCAAAATTCCGGCTTTGGGCATTGTTAAGATAACTCCCACACAAAATTGCTTTAACTAATTATGATAAAGTCCCACCTTAAATCGTGTTCAACTTGAGACGTTATTGGGTATTTTTTTGTTTAGGAATGACCATCCTTGACATAAAGACTTCTTAACTATGGTTAACTTACATGGTCACTCGTTTTTGTGGGACTTGCATGAGTTTTGTAAAGGCACTTGTACGTACTTCTGGAAAGATGAGAAAGAAAGAAAGAAAGAAATTATTTTAATGTCTACGAGGCTAAAGATAGCCTATGGGACAGATTGCTTCTCCATCTGGTTCTTGTATTCGACCCTTTTCCTGTGAAGCCTCACAATAAACGCTCGCAGCTTCTCGACAAACCCTCGCTGAATAGATTACCCTAATAGTTAGCTGCCATAATATCTGCATAATTTTTCCTGTTGTCTTTGAAGGCCTCACATTCTAAAATGTTTTTTTATTTTTATTTTATTTCCACTTTTCCGGAAGAGCAAAAAATACACACTCTTTCCTCCCATAGTTCTTTTGGCCTTTTCCAGCGCCTTGATTCATAATGGAATTGATGAGAATTAGTGCTTAGCTAAGCAACAAGAATTTTGACTCTTCAAGAAATATTGGCACCTATGTACGTTTTTTGTTGATGATTATGAGTGGGATTAAACTCTTCAATATAGTATTTTTCCTTTAACCACAATTTTACCAAGGGTAGGATCAATTCTCTTGATTTATGAACCTCTTTTAGAGTGCAAAACTTTAAAAAAAAAGTATGCACCTCAAAAGATTTAATCCTTTCCAAAATGGATATATATTGGTTCTATATATGCATATAGCATGTGTAACTTTTCATTTTTAAAATTGTATTTTTGAATGCATAAATGGAAACAATGCCTTGAAAGTTCACTTGGACACTTGGATTGTGTAAACTATACCACATCAATTTACAATTCCAACAAATATTTGCTAGGCAAAATTTAAATTTAAATTTAAAACTGGAATTAATGGCTCCCAATTAATTTAAAATTTTTAAAAGGAGATAGCTAAAATTCTAAAACAAACCCCCTTCTTTATGTCGATTGCAGAATATCCTAGAATTTGAAGGTCACTTGAGTGAAATATGCACTTTATTTAATCTCATTATCAACACACACTAACTTTAGTCATTTCCTATGTGCAATTACATTTTTTGTGCACCAGTGCCCACTAGGAGCTATGATAATGTTTCTCCTCATTACCCTACATGTTATAGCTTGGATATAATATGTATATAAGATTTTGACATAGTGGTATGATTGGAAAAAAATGATTTAGCTAGGAACGGTGGTTCGAGCAACATCTGTCAGACAGACATCGACACTAGTGTGAGACTATTGCAAGCCTGAACACATTTCCTCCCCTCCATACTCCACCCTTTAGGTTGTTATCTTTCCTTTCCTGCAACATTTTTCGCAGTAACATCATAGGCATGTTCTATTCCTTCAGTGTATCTTTTCACCTTTAGGGACAATTGCTATTATACATACTACAAATGAATTCATTCATTTCAGCCATTCATTTAACATTGTCCACAATAGCCAAGTTTCCAACATTAAATTTCTCACATAAACTTTGTTAGTCATCTTCTTATTTGAGAGTCTTTAACAACTATATCCTCATAATAATTACAAGGACTAGAAAAACTTTGTTGCATTAAAAATGGGTAAATTTGCGAACCTTGCATTTAGAGAGTCAGTCACTTTCATTACAAAACATTTTCCCAACATAATGCAATCATCTAATGTCCCTGATCTTTGTAACTTCGATAACCTTCAAACCTAAATGCATATACATGTACCATACCTGTGCAATATGCAAACTCAAGAGTTCCTTGTTGTGTTTTACTTAAAAAAGTTGATGTGTGCATTGCACCTACCCCAAATGTGTCTCTTAGAAATCGTTTGTGAAGTAAGCTAATACTGATATCCAAAATCGTTCCAATAGGTGTAATGTCAACATGATCCTCTTGAGACTTTTGATTCGATTTATTTAACTCAATAAGCACATCTGCATGTAAATAGATGAAAAAATTAACTTGAAATATTATAGCCATCTCATACATTTTTTTCTCCATTAACTCTCAGTCTCTTAAGAAAGCAGGCATGAGCCTAACGAGTCTTTCCATGACTTTGCCTCTAGAAAGTGATATAATATTATGAAGTTGTAACACTTGCAGCCTTGTGATTTGAAATGAATCCATTAGCTTTTTCAATTCTTCATGTCTTTTAGAAGATTTCTCTAACCATGAATAGACCTTGTTTGCAAACATATCAATAGCTTGCAACTCTTCAAAAATAAGATGAAACATCATTTGTTGTTAATGCTTCTCGATGAGTTATACATTGGATATTTAATAAATGAGGGGCATGTCGATGAAGCTTAGTAGGTAAACCGTTACGAATACCCCTCATGAATGATGCTCCATTAGATCCAAATCCAACTAACTTTGCCATGGATAGATTCATTTTTGCTAAAAGAGGTGTCACAACATCATACATAGATTGTGATGCTCCATCCCTAATTTGTAGCAAGTGTATGAATTTTGTAGCATATGTACCTTTTCCTTCGTTTGTCAAATATGTAATATAAATAATCAAATGTTGCACCATAATCTGATCAATGCTTTCATCAACTAAAATTAAGTAATATGGGTTTTTGAAGATATCATTTTTTATTTTTTACCAATATACCTCATTAGCAGCTTGTAAAAACTATTTTCTAGATGTTGTATTTGTAGTAGCTTGTAAAAACTGCTTTCTAGATGTTGTATATGTTGATTATTTTTTTGTTAGAGGCATGTGAGCAGTGTTCTTATACCTATTCAAGTCATAGATTGACTTATATACTTCCATAGTTAAATCATGTATGACAAAAAAATATTTGTTTTTAATAATTGATAAAATTCTCTCTTTATAAGCATCAACCATTAGTTCTACATGTTTTGTGATGGGAAAAATACTTTGTTTTCTTTCTCCCACTAAAAGTTGCAAAACAAATTTATGAGCCTCTGACGTTGCATGGATATTTAAACCACTAACTTGAAGAGTTGAATAGACCTTGTTTGCAAACATATCAATAGCTTGCAACTCTTCAAAAATAAGATGAAACATCATTTGTTGTTAATGCTTCTCGATGAGTTATATATTGGATATTTAATAAATGAGGGGCATGTCGATGAAGCTTAGTAGGTAAATCGTTACGAATACCCCTCATGAATGATGCTCCATTAGATCCAAATCCAACTAACTTTGCCATGGATAGATTCATTTTTGCTAAAAGAGATGTCACAACATCATACATAGATTGTGATGCTTCATCCCTAATTTGTAGCAAATGTATGAATTTTGTAGCATATGTACCTCTTTCTTCGTTTGTCAAATATGTAATATAAATAATCAAATGTTGCACCATAATCTGATCAATGCTTTCATCAACTAAAATTAAGTAATATGGGTTTTTGAAAATATCATTTTTTATTTTTTACCAATATACCTCATTAGCAGCTTGTAAAAACTATTTTCTAGATGTTGTATTTGTAGTAGCTTGTAAAAACTGCTTTCTAGATGTTGTATATGTTGATTATTTTTTTGTTAGAGGCATGTGAGCAGTGTTCTTATACCTATTCAAGTCATAGATTGACTTATATACTTCCATAGTTAAATCATGTATGACAAAAAAATATTTGTTTTTAATAGTTGATAAAATTCTCTCTTTATAAGCATCAACCATTAGTTCTACATGTTTTGTGATGGGAAAAATACTGTGTTTTCTTTCTCCCACTAAAAGTTGCAAAACAAATTTATGAGCCTCTGACGTTGCATGAATATTTAAACCACTAACTTGAAGAGTTGCATTTCCATCTTTAGCAAATGGAGTTTTTCTTTTAAATTTTGCACAACATGAACATTTTATCCTTTCAACATCATTACAATATTTTACAGCATAAGCCCATGGAAATCAAGTCTTCTATTTGGAACTGAATGCTCTTTTGGAACTCTTAGATGTCAAAGTTTTGCACTATCTGATTCATGGTCCTCATCTAGATTATCACATCCTTCATTTTAATAAATGTGTGGTTGATTAGAGCATTGAAAGATACCAACTGCATCAGTGAGTGAAATTTGTTTTCGATCCTTTTTTGGATGACCAAGAGGTGGCATTTTATACCTATAAATTATATTCAATCAACAAAATAAAAAATATAAAAATATAGATTAATATAAAAATACATACAATTTATTTAAAAAAATATAAAATACATTGCATTTGCAATTGTATGTGAATATATTTTCATCATCTCTTTTTTCTTGCTATGACACGTCACTAGCAATGTGTTTATATGAGAGAAAGTATCGCATGGAGTGGAAGGACTTTCTCCTTTCCTAGTTATCCCATTATTTTCAATGGTGTACAGTCCATGCTTTTAGATAAATCAAGTTTTATTAAAATTTATTTTGAATCCTTGAAAATAGAATTTTTGATTTTTTTTTTAAATGTAAAATTACATTAGTTTTAATTTATTATTAATAGTATAATGTTTGAAATATGGCACCTCTTTTTCATACACTTAAAATATTCATTTTATGTTAATAACTCTAAAATTAAAATTAAAATTTGTAGCAGTTTAAAATATTATGTTATAATTATGTTATTAAGAAGGGATACCATCTCACTCCACTTTATTTTTTGGGATATATATATTTTTTATTAATTTTCTCCAAAGATCATAGTGTCCTTTACTTTTCTACTTTCGATTGTTTTCTAGATTTTTTTTAATCAATTTTATAACAAATCCAATAAAAAATTGTTAAAATCTTTTGGAGGAAGTGTGTCATTTTGTTGTTCACGTTAATGGCCATGATAAGTCAATGTTGTAAGCAAATACTAAAGACGGGTATGTCGATTTATGAACATTTCAACAATTGTGCAGTGGGTTTAAAATACACTTATACGACAACCTAAATGAAGGTGTAGACATTATTTAAATTAGATGGCCTGGAAAAAATGTGACACATAACATTGATTTATTATTCTTGTTGGGGTAGGATACCACTGCTAATATTCACCTGAGATCCTCCATTCTCAAAGGGATTTTTCATAAATAGTGTGGTCCTTGCACAGAGGATGATGAAAAAGATATTCCACAATTCTGGCCCTTAGGAATGCATTTGTTATCACCAAAAAATGATCACCTAGCCATTTCTAACTAGGTGGATCAAAATACACCATGTAGATTTAATTTTACCATAGTAAAATCACTCTCACTATGGAAAATAATTTAGTAAACGACTTTTATTAAATTATTTTCTGATTAAAATTAAAAAACCCATGTGAATAATTAGATAAATCATTATTTATTTAATTTTCTCTAGGAATAATTATTAAATCATTATTTAAATAATTATTCCTTGTCACATTTGACTAAATCCCTTAGGAATAATTAAATAAATCACTATTTATTTAATTTTCCTTATTTCTGTTATTTAAATAATTGTTAAATCACTATTTAATAATTATTTCAATTTCACACCATTCTTAATTCTCGTGAAATAATTAATAAATCATTTTATTTGTTAATCATTTCTAAATAGAGAATTTTAACCATTTTAAAGGTTTTTTCCTTCTCAATAAATATAATAAAGTATTCCAAGCGGTTAGATCTTGATTTGGTTAATATTATTTTATTATTCTCCATTTTCGAGATTAACTCAATACTTTGTTATAAATATGAGGATTTTTCATTCATTCTTCACCATGATCATAATCATTGTCACCATTATCATCTTTTTTCTTTTGAGCTCCCATTTGAGTTCTCCACATTTTGTTTGGGTTTTTCACATATTAAGAGAGAAGATTGTTTTTTGAAGCATCAAGGACATCAAAGGACCCATCCCACGGAGGGGGACTTACAAACCCATTTGTAGATCTCCTTCACCAGGTGTTTTTAATTAATAATTTATTCAATTAAAGTCTTTCCATTTGGGTTATTGCATTGGATATTTTTACCACTGCTTTCTATTCTGGATCGTTTATACTTTTGTTGCAGGTTTTCCATTTTTATTGCAGATCTGAATCGCAAGCAGGCATCAACTTGTTGTTAGGGTCACTTGTCACCTAGTGACTTAAGGGAAGTATTTTTGGTACACCTTCCAAGAAATTTGACACTAACAAATGACGAATCCACTAGGCCTTTAGTTACATTTGTCGTCAACAAATGGCGAATCCACTGGTGTAATAACAACATTCTTGGGTAACTGAAGTTTTAGAAAATTTCAGGGTTTTTTACAGCGATTTTTAGCCTTTAAATTTCTATTTATAGTATTATACTCTTTTTTGTCAAATTTTCAGATTCTTGTGGTTCTCTGGTTCTTTTTGTAGGTCACAAGTACCAGCCGAGTAGGAGACGACAAAATCTGTGCGAGATCTTCCAATCAAGAGTCTTAGGAGAAAAACACACTTTTTAGCCCCTGATATACGTTCCAGAGCACACTATTTGGCCCAAAAACTGTGTTTTCCACTGTTCTAGGTCAGTACCTGCGTTTTGGTATTTTTCTGAAATTTTTTCAAAATTGCTGGGAATGTTGTCTGCAGACTGGTTTGGGTACTTCACCTCTATTTTCAGTATCCCTTAGGCCCAAGTTTAGTTGATTTGTCTTTGAGAAAGGAAAACCCCCCCGAGGGTTTAGAGTACACCTCCACATTGTTAGGAAAAGATTTGTTGAGTGAGGAGTCTCAGGTTTTTAGCATTTTCAACCACTGATTTTCAGAGTCTGATCCATTACTTTTCATCTCTTTTGGGTAGGTTTCTTTTACCTTTTCTCCCTTTAGAGTTTGGCTTTGTCTTCCCCCCTTAGGATCCCCTTGAGCATCCTAGGTTTTAGATATTCACTCCTATCCTTTGCAACATTTTTCACGTGATTTTTGTTGTTTGTCTGCACTATTTACAACGGATTAGTGCCTCTAGATCTCAGTCCCTTAACATTAGATCATTTAGGCCTTTTATGTGTCTTTGAGTAGCTTGTTCTCCCTCTCTTGCTTAGCTGCTTAGTAGCCCTTGTGGGTGGGGTTTTGTGTGCTTGATTAACTGTTTAGTTTATGTCATTTTCATATTTATTTACAGTATTTCAACATTTTACTTTCAACAACACATGGCATCATGAAACATGCTTAATTAACTTATCCACTTGACACATTATTTTCACACACTCACACCCTAAGAGAACGTGAGCTTGGTTAACACCGCCAAGCCAAGACTTGAAACATTACACCTTAATAAATCAACACACATAGATTAAGACCACTTGGGCACCCGGGGCAAACAATATTTGTAATGTAGGTGTAAGAGTAGTGGGATATGCTTCCAATAACACCCATTGATCGCTTTCATTGAGACATAGAAGTTGACATATTAGGGAGCTTAAAATCCTTCACCATCCCACGGTCCAAAGCCGGAGTGCGTCAGAATCGCTTTCATTGAGACATAGAAGTTGACATATTAGGGAGCTTAAAATCCTTCACCATCCCATGGTCCAAAGTCGAAGTGCGTCAAAAACTCGATTCATAGGGGGTTAGGCTAGGTCATCGTGCGAGCAATTCTCCTCGGGGCTACCCAACCCATGGCAGGGAATCCTGTGCATTGGATGACTACCAATAAGATCAAAACTCGACCAGCCCCATGGGACGAAGGTAACCCTAGTGACCAATATTAGGAAAACACCCTATACGACTAGTTGTGGGAAGCAATTGGTTCTCTACACCACCTTTCTCTAGACAACTCTGTTTGTAGGGATTAGATTCCATTAAGTAAGAAATTCTTTGGAAGGCCATCTGAAACAATAGATCTAGTATTGTTTGAGGATTTAGATCACCTTTAGGCCAGAGGTCTTTTTATTTGATAGGACTTGTTTGCTTGTATCAGAGTAACATCATTAAAATAGTTATTTTACACTTGGCACCACTGCATTAGGTGTTTGCTTGTTGTTTGTTGCTCTTTTATTCCTATCATCACCCTTTAGTTCTAAGCTCATTATTGTCTTGACATCATTGTGCCCCCCTAGGCATTTGTCGCGTCGAATTCGAGGTCTTCACCCTTAGTTCCTGTTAGGACATATCACTCGTCCCCGTCGAGTTAGAGTTCATCCTCCCAGTCCTTCATCGAGTCATCATTCTGATTCTGATTCTACTGATTTATCCAGTTCCTCCTTCGATTCCTCATCATATTAACCCAGTATTTCCACCATGTTAGGAACAAACGCGGGTGCAGGAAACCAGGGTGGTAACCTAGGTACCAGCCAGGGTACCCCCACTAGTGGAACCCCCATCGGTGTGGTCACTCCTACTCCCTTGCTTCCTTTTATGGTTGGTTTGAGTCTCCCATATTTCAACCAACTTATCAATGATCCGCTTCTCCACGATCCCACGTGGCCCGCTATGCCTATTAAGCTCCCTTCAGACATCCCAAAGTTTGAAGGTAATCCTAGATAAGATCCAACTAATCATGTTCTCTCATTCCACATGTGGTGTTCATAAAATTCCATTACTAAAGACTCCATCTGTCTTCGTTTGTTCCAATGCACACTCACTGGAGCTGCTGCTAAGTGGTATGTCAATCAACCCAGAGCCACTCATTCCACTTTTGTGAATCTTGCCACAACTTTTCTTTCATATTTCCAGCTACCTCTCTGTTATGACACTAGTACCGAACTTTTGAATTCTTTTTGTCAAACTTCTGCCACCTGCCTTTTTGACCATGTTCAGGAATGGTGAAGAAGGAGGAGCGTTTGTAGAGCTCCTGAATTCGAAGACCGAGTCTATATGGATTGGTTCCTTAGATTGTTGTTGGCCCCCATTGCTAAATATGTCGCGTCACACTTCCCCAGTCTGAGGAAGATGCACTCCAAGTAGCCTTAAAATTTGATCTGATCTACACCCAGTCAGGTTATGTTTACACTGTCATCCCCGATCTGCCTCGGCCTGGTGCTACTAATGCATCGGGGGCATCTCATGTTGCAGATGGAATAGTTGGAACCATATCACACCCTCAACCATATGCTCCACCTCAGATGAGTTATGGTCCACCTTAGGAGGGACCAGTTCCACTTACAATTATCCCTCCCCCAATCCTCCACAAGGCAACCCTTATCCAGGTCCCAGCATGCCATATGCATATCCCCATCTGCATCAGTAGATGCCCAGGCCAGTTGTTGCACCTCCTGTTTAACCCAACGTTGCCCCATCTCCTTATTATTAGTATGCACAACGTATCGCTCCATCCCCTCCGACACCAGCACCCCAACCACTCATGCCTACTCCCCCTCTGCCACAACAACCACCTCCTCCACAAGGACAAGTGTATGCTTAGTAGAGTGGGCCCAATACCCCTAACCACAAGAAAATGAATAAGGAGAAGGGTAATTGGAACCAACAGTCTCAAGGTAATCAAGGCAACCAGGGTCCTCCACCCAATGTCCTTCAAGGTCCTCCACCTAATCCTGCAACCTAGCAATATGGTGGTCAACCCAAGAAAAACAAGGGTCTTTGTACGAACAAACCTTGTGCTTGTTGTGGTGTATATGGTCATTATACCCATGAGTGTCCTCTTTTACCTCAAATGCGTCAGGTATGGGAAGCTCAAGCAGCTTCTCGAGGATCGTAACCCACCGCTCCTCCCCCTCCTGCTTCATCTCAACCCGTAGTGCTTACCAATCCTTTCCCTCACCAAGGATACATAGCTACCCAACCTACACAAGGTCAGGAAGCTCAACCAACTCCACCATTTGGTCACCATGATTATCATATTCTTATGATGAATTCTGATGAGGTTAATACTGAGCAAGTCAACCTTTAGACTTGATCGTGCCAATACGACAAGCCATCCACTAAGTCAATAATTGAGTCCCAACCCAAATTTTCACAAATTTTCAACCGATACTCTATCATCACCCAATGGTACCTTACAAATCCCTCAGCCTAAGTTTGAGGTTATTCCCAAGATCCCAAAGGTCCGTTACATTGAAATGTTACTTCTGCCAAAGCCGCCCATACATATAACATAGTAGATGACTTGGTGCAGTCTCTTGCTGCCATGTCAACACTAGAAGTCCTCCATACGTGCCCATCCCAATGAAAATCTATACTATCCTCTTTAGGTTTCGTGGATCCTCAAGACGATCAAATGATTTTCTTTCATCTTGTCAAGTCGGAAAATCCTCCCCTAGCTTCATTTGTTGCATTTCAAATACCAGTCTCCATTAGAAATGCCACTGTTCAACGGTGTATCATCGACGAAGGTGCTTCCACCTGTGTGATGGTTGTCAGTGTTTGGAAGCAACTTGGTTCCCCTGACCTATCCCCATCCACCATCACTCTTCGTGCATGGGATGGTCATCCTTCACAACCCCTTGGCTTATATCACAACTGCCTAGTCATAGTTGTCGGCAAGACTGTCTGTATTGACATTGAAGTCATCGATGCTCCCTTAGACTATAACATCCTTTAAAAATGCCATGTCAATTGTCGCATCAGTGGTTCACCGTAATATGTGCTTTCCCCACAATGGAAAGATTGTCATCGTTGATCAGTTGACATACTATGATCCCAAAGCTCAGACTTCACCTCAGTCCAACATTTCTTTCGTGGATGTGTTGTAGCGGCTACAACCACCCTCCAAAATTTTTCCTTAGCCTATTTTGGAGCCTCCCTACCAACCTTACATAACACTTTGTCTTACTTCATCAAGTACTCAAGCTTCAGTGTTTCCTCGTACAAAGGCAACCTGTCGATCACAATCGATCCATTCCCCTCACAGGCTGCTTACCCAGACTTGGTCCAGCTATAGGCTGAGCAACTTCCCCTTGAAAAATTACGCATTCCTGGAGGGCAACCAGCCTTCCCTCCAGGAATTGCGCAATCATCTCTAACTGCCTGTTGAGCTCCAGGATTGCGCAATCCTGCTATCCAACCCTCCCAGTAGACTGTTCAACCCAATATTTGCACAAATCTGGGTAGCAGTCAACTGCTCTGTTGAGAAATTACGCAATCCCTTTGGGCAGCCAGCCAGCTCCAAGCTAGGAATGTGCATTTTTCCCGAGCAGTTGAGCACTCGCATGCGTGAATAGTCCGGTTGACCAGTTCCACCTGGGACCCAAGGAGACTTGACTTGCATGCATGCATGACTTGATCTTCCCAGAATAGTAAGAGACAACATGCGAAAGGTATCCCATGATTCAGGGAGCTATTTTTAGCAGTCGAGGGTTACATGCAAAATTGTTTTAGAAGTTTGCCTCCAAGTGTTGCTTTTTCCTAGATTTGTGGCATGCGCGTCATGAGACCAAACTTCTTTATTCGACGCATCAGAGCTCATTTATTCACATCGATCTTGGATATCTACCATCCCACAACACATCCAGGACTCTTCAACACATCTGGCTCAACTATTCACGGGTAAGTGGCCTCAACTTGTCTTTTTGAGCATTTCTGTCGCTTTTTGTGTATTCGCTTGTGTGAGTGTTGTTTTCTTGATTTCTTTGAACACCTATTGTCATTTACATGTATTCTAGCTTGTCCTAGCTCTGTTTCAATTTTCATCACTATCTCACTGATGTAACATGCATGAAACTGTTTTGCACGGACATTCGCTCTACCGGCTAACAGCCTCACCCACATGCATGTTGATCTGTTTGCTGAATCTTCCATTCATGTTTTGCATGCACTATTTATCACTTCTGCTATCACTTAGTATCGCCATGCATTTCATCGACTTACTTGCTTTCAGTTGCCCGTCGGCAAGTTGGGCCAACCTTGGCCTGATCTTTGCCTTCACCAAGGCTGCATTGCGCAATCTGGGGAAGGAAGGCTCATCTTCCTCTCTAGATTTGAGCATTATGGCTTAGCTGATGAGCCTCGGTATTGCAACAAGAATGCTACAACTCCCAAGGATACCGACTTTAATTATGACCCCGGGGTTTGTACAAACTTAAGAGGTATCAGCACTATATGTGCAACATACAATGTGTCCGTCCTTTGCTGTCATGATGTAATGGAGTGCATGTACTGAAGTCAAATCCTAAACTAATTGGAGAAAAGGAAATGTTTGAAATGGAACCTTAACCTGTTGAGAGAAAGAAAGTACAAGGAAAGGGACTGAAATCAAATGCTAAAACACACCATTTTCTAACTAACTCCTAAGAGGAAAAGAATTCTAATTTAACATGTATGCAATCCTATTGCCCTAAGCATGCAGATTCAAACCATCAAATCTTCTACTGTTGTGCATGTAAATGAATAAAATAAATCTGTTTTTATTTTTGTCTTTTTTCGTGTGAGAGTGTGAAAGCTAATCTATTTTGGTGATGTGGCAGGTTGCTTGGAGATGATGGTGGATGGTTGGAAGGCTTGGAAGACCCTTAGGTGACCTTGTGTGGCTTCCTGGAGGTTTTCCCTCAATTCGGCCTCAAAACAGGCCACTACTAAAAATCCTATAGGATGTACTAAAAACCTACAGGATCCCTTGAAAACCTACAAGATACAACACAGAGAAAAATGATGGATGTTGAAGGTGATGGAAAGCTTAGGGAAGGTGGTTGGTGGATGGAATGAGGGAAGGGAATGCCTAGAACCACTTAAAAACTCAAAACCGAAGTTGGGAGATGGGTGGATTTCCTCAAAAAGCTTGGAGAAGTTTCCTTGTGAAATGATGAAATTGGGGAGGGTTTAAACTTTAATGACCAAGAAAATCAAATCCAAATTGGATGGGACAAATTTTGTTATTAAATAGGATGTCTTAGGTCCCTATTCCAAGTGGAATCACTCAAAAATGCTTTTGTTAACCCATGCAAAAAAAATAAAAAACATTACTAGTCGAAAATCTAGAAATTCGAGAACTAGTGAGCTAGTAAGTCTAAAAAATGCCTAACCAAATCAAGTGCAAATGTAATGGGATAAGTTTTGTTATGAAATATAATGTTTTTGTGATCTAATGCAAGTGGAACCAACTCGATTGAATCTTGTTAGAATGCTCTAAAAAATAGCAGAAATTTACTATTCTTTGCTAAAAAGGAGGTCCAACAATCTAGATTTGGGAATAAGAAGACTAATCCAAGTAGCTCAATGATTACTATGAACTTCCAAAGCTTTTCCAAGGATGAAATAATGCTTGTGATCCTACAAAATAACTTACATCAACCATTTAACTCAATCCTACAACAAGAAATCATTAATACTAAATGCAGAAATAGAAATAAATAAAAACTAGAGATGCATGTGAATAAGAAGTGAAAAGAAGGAAAGAAAATGATACAAAAGGGCTTTGAGGTTCTTGGGATGGCCAAGCCCAAGGAAACTCAGAGACCTATGGAGGAGAACAAGATTTAGAAGCTGAATATGACACCAATCTTCATTATTTTCATCAATACAATGACATCCCTGCAAGAAAATACAATGGAGCTGTAAAAATACGAGTTCTCTCCACAAGAACACTAATGAAAATCTCTGCCTAGAGGCAAATTCGACTTGGTACTTATACAAAATGATTAGGAATCATTTCCATGAATGGAGGAAGCTTTCCCCACCAAAATCCCTTGATTAGTGGATCTGGTCCCTTGATTAGTGGAACACATTCCTAGATTTTCTCAATCATTGGAGTTCCACAATTTGTGCCATAATTCCATAATATCTTGTTGATTTATTATTTATTATTGATCCTCCAGTAGTAGGGAACAAGTCCCTAAATTATCTCCTCCTCCAAATCTTCATAATCTGCCCAATATTCTCATAATATTCCACAAAAATAAATAATATTAGGCACAAATATCCAATTATTCATAAACCTTCCTAATGAATATATTAAAGTTAAAAATAAATTATCTAATGCAGAAGAGAGGTTTAATGTGTTGAAGGATAGTCATAGGCCTTAATTTATGTTTTAATTTAGAGGCATGGGCCTTAATTTATGTCTAATTTAGAGGCCCATCACCAGCATTGGCCTCCTGGACTATTTTGCGCATTCCTGGAGGACAGTGGCTGCTTGCCTAGGAAATTGTGCAAAATCTGTCCCTGGGCCAACAGTCCTTCCCAGATGGGATTTCGCATTGCGCAATCCTAGCAGCTAGTGGCCCAACTAGATTGTGAATTTCGTAGATCCAACAGCCAGTCTAGCCTCCCAGACACCTAGACTACCTTTTACGCAGTTCTGGCAGCCAGTCACTTAGCCTCCCAGTGAAATTTGCACAATCTTGCTCATCAGTTTCCTAGGTATGTGTTGTGTCCTTCCCCAGATTTGCTTTGTTTTCACTGACATATTTCTTGCCATGCATGCTGCTTGTTTCCAAATCTTTCAGGTGTTCATATGTCTCAATGGCTTCCAAGAGAACAGGATCTCAGGACACTGATGGTATGGCAACTGGAGCAGCAACTGAGCAGGTGTCCTCTAGTTTGTCGATCTATGAAGATACAAAGTTGTATCTAGACAAGGACATCAAACTGAAGTGGAAAGAGGTGAATGAAACATTCACAGGTACTTTTGGGGAAGACCTTGAAGACCATCAGGTGTATGTGAACATTCATAAGTCTGGCTTGTACCGGATTGCATGTAGATACCCCGCGTTCCCATGTGCGGACATGATTCACTAGATCATCTCTCACACTGACCCTAAGACGATGACCTTGAGCAGTGTTAGTGGGATGAAGCTTGCAACCTTCTGGGCATAAGATTACGATGAGATGTATCAAATGACCAAACCCATGACTGTCATGACTCCCTCGTTCAGCTTGCCCAACAGCAGAGGCCACTCCAGAGACATTCTGAAGGATTGGGTAAAGGAGCCAACTCATTTCAGGATGACCCCCAATCAGATCTATAAGACGAAGATATTGAAGAAGGCATACCAATACTTGGTCATATTCACATGTCAACTGAGTGGCCGAGCAAGCACTGAGACCTTCCCTCAGAGTTGGGTGGTTGTGCTGGACAACCTGGCTAGAGAAGGAAGACCATGCAACTGGTCCGCCACACTGGCTTATCAACTGAAGGAGCAAGTCATGAAAGCTCGGCACTCAACGGAAGGCATGCATGCAGAGATTTACATGTCCACCTACATTCTAGATGCAGTCTATGCCCGACATGAGTTCCCGGGCTTAGAGTGGGCATGGTCACCGATGGAGACTGTTGTGAGCACGTATTTCAAGTTATTGTCCGAGTGCAGCTTCAGAGGAGTGATCATACGGCTGTCCGACCATCTTGTCACCCCAGTGTACAGGTTGATATTTGAACAGGATCCACCCTGCATGTCAGAAGAAGCGATGAAGGCATTGTTAGGCATTGCAGATTGGTATGCCTCACCAGACGGCACATTCATCTGAGTGTTCAGTGCAGAGAAGCCTCCGCATGTTCTGCCAAAGTTTGCGTTGGACGTGCTTGTCATGCAGGAAGTAGCGTATCATATCTCAGTAGGATTAACAGCTAGGATACAATGGAAGAAGAAGGCACCTTGGCCCACTCTTCCGTTGTGGATTGGGTTATATGAGATCTGGAGCATCAAGCAAGTAGATGTCGAAGTTGAACAAATGAAGAAGTACCCATTTGACCTCCGAAGCTTCAACCCGTATGACCCACATTGCATTGTGAAGGATCACTGCATGAGAGTTCAGTTCAATTGGATCCATGGGGCATGTCATT
The DNA here is from genome assembly GCA_031772625.1 of Pinus tabuliformis. Classification (NCBI taxonomy): domain Eukaryota; kingdom Viridiplantae; phylum Streptophyta; class Pinopsida; order Pinales; family Pinaceae; genus Pinus; species Pinus tabuliformis. The sequence goes on from CM062804.1 coordinate 251,683,548, forward strand.
GGGCCGAGGAGGACTCATGGAGGTATTGCTACAATTCCTCTAAACCCAATGAATAGGTTGGTTTCACCGTAGAGTGGTTAAAATAGCAGCATGAAGCAACATCACAAAGAACACCAGTAGTAGCAGCAGCAGCAGAAACAACAGAGCCAAGCATACCTATGCGTGACAAAGGGAAGAGAAAGATTGTCGATTACATGGAGGAGGAACAAAGCTGCAAGTTTCGAGCAGATCCACTTGTAGAACAAGCAGCTATGGCTATTCAACAAAAGAGGCAGTAGTGCGACAAGTGAATCACGCGAAGGCAGAGGGATAAGAAGAGAATGGAAGAAGTAGAGAAGGAGTTCCATGACCAGAGGGAGCAACTCCAGAAAGAACAAGAGTTGTGCCAATTGGAGAAGGAAGCGCAACGAAAACAAATTTAGCAGAGGGCACATCACGTGTAGACAGACGAAGCAGTGCCCGTACAAGTAGTTGATTCTTCTAAACAGCTGGCATCAGGCGAACAGGGTGAACCCTCACAGGGGCAAGAATTTGCTCAGGAGATAGAACATGCTCTTGAACAGTTGGATGAAAACATGGAGCAACGAGAGTTGGAATAGGACACTGACCTCATGCCTCACCAAAGAGAGGTCGACTCACCTGCATCAATGCATCAAGACGATGAGAAAGTCTCAAATGACCAAGGACGCACTGAGATCCTTGGTGGTCAACCGGAATCAGAGATGCCCAACATCTCCTTTGACGAATCTCATCACAGAGTTGTGCAGTATCAAAGAGTACTGACTCCGAAAGACCAAACATCCCCTGTGCAATTTGAAGAGCAAGTGATCGTGATTGATGTGCACAAGCATCCAGCTGTGTTGGCCAATGCAACTAGAGTGTATGCCGAAGCCACTAGCTCTGGTGTTCGTTTTCTCATAGATGAGAATGAGTGAATGGCGAAGGAACTACAGGTGGCCAAGCAGGGAGGAGACTTGGTGACAATGTCTGCATGAGTTGAGCTAAAGAAGGAAATACTGGATGAAGTATTGTCCTTGGACACAGTTATGCGAGCATTGTACTCCAAGTTTGGTACTGTGCATCAAGCAGTCGTTCATCTCCACGGGGTGTAGCAGTGATGTGCAAGAGGAGTACGCATATTGAAGAACATACATACTGTCGTTGATAACATGCGAGCATGGACGATTAAGTACAAGGGAGCCCCGCTTCACTTGCCAAAGATGATGAAGGCTAATGCGGTTGATCTGCAAACACATATCTAGAGTCAAATTCAGAACTATGAAGACCTACCGCAACTCACCACTAGCATACAGGCTTCCCATGCATGAGTATTCAAAAGCATGGAGGTTGTAGTGCACACTCATGTGATCCCATCACTTGGGACCCTCACTTAAGCGAAGACCAAGAAGTAGGTCCAACAGGAGCTTGACTCGTACTTCGACGAGTTGATGCGCACTGCCACCAGCCCAGACTTGCCTATTAGTGCAGACATCATGCGCAAGTACGTTGCTGGTCTGGCCACACTAAAGACAATGATGCGCATGCTCACAGACGAGTTGGATAAAGGAGCCCGAGTAGTGTACCCAGATGCTATGGAGGCAAGGTTCAGGTTTCAGATGGATGTCACAACAGAACACACAGACACTCTCAAGGACTACCAATCTTGGCATCAATATGTCACTGTTGATCAGCATGAGGATGTCAAGCAGTTGGACTTCTATGGTTCTCTAAGTCCAAATGATGTCTAGTTTGGCTTGTCCAAGCCATTGTTCACATGGGTACATGTGCATTGTAATGTTGAGTCATGTCAAGTGTAAGTCAAGTGTCAAGAGTGGATGTAACAGTCATAGAGTAGGTGAAGAGTCATGAGGGTAGTTGAATGGTCACAAAGGGGAATGTCAAGGGTCACCCCAACCTTTGTTATAAATAGTCCCTCATAACTCATTGTATGGGCTTTTGGTCAGCCAAGCTTCTACTAAGACTATTTTGAAGAAGGCTTCGACAGTATTGTAATACGCCTTGGCTTCTCAACTGCACGAAGCTAGTACATCTCTTTGGAGGAGCAGGCAGATGTGGCTGTAACATTCCACTGTTGGGGCTAGCAGGTTTTACATGGATCTATTGTATGATTGTGACTTACACTTCTTTATATAATAAGAGCCAACACATGTTCATGCATATGTTGTTATTGTAGTTGGATTGCTCCGGTTGCTTTAATGAGATGTGTTGTTTAACTTACGTACTTGTGTATGAACTGATTTGCATGAAATTATATGAATTTTGTTGTTAATGTGTTGCATATGTTGTTAACACTGTCACCGTTTGTGTCGACTGCTCTGTTCGGACATCAAATAGACCTTTCACTTGAACCTTGCTATAACAACCGTCACACTCATCTCAGACCGATCCATGAGTGTTTTATGTGTTATCTTACCTTGTATGATGTGACTGTCGCATCTAAGTGGATTGCTCTGCCGAAAGTTGTGCATGTCCTTTGTGTTGTGTGTTCCTAGCCGAGTTGGGACTGATCCCTTTCGACCTAGAACTCACGTTCACCTCCTTCCCCTTTCGAAGTGTTGGAACCTCTCATACACCTTCCTTGACTCACTGCATCAATCACACCCTTGCTGCTGACAGAGTAATTCTACTTGTCTCTGTGCAACACCACGATCAAGGCATTACCTTACGACCCACTACTAGGACTCCTACACCAAATGGTCTGAGGTCTAATTGGGACTTGTTACCGGGAAGATCCCCTTGACATGTTGGTGGGTCTAACACTGTCAATAGGATGAAAATACAACTATCTCATCTTTCACCAATGTCTCTCCAGGAGTCTACAAAGATTCCACTTTGCTTGGTGCTTACTATGGTCCACCACCTACCCCTTCTGAGCCTAGCTCATCTAGTGTTTGCATGCTCCAAGCATCGCAGGCCGCCCACAAACGGTCTGGTATGCCTTCACAATAGACCGCACCTCCACAACCTGTTGTTCCTAACTCAACCTAGCCTCTTGGTACTACTCCTTAAGGATCATTTCCCTCTATTGGTGTCTCTCCTAATCCATTTCCACCCAAAACCGTTCCCTTAGGCCTTAACCATATCGGAGTGGTTTTTACAGACCACTATCCTTCTGGTTAAAGACCGTTCTTATTTCCACCTCCTGAAGTTTATTCTACACCTGTCATGACTACGTTGAGTCTACCCAATATTACTTTGGGGATCCCAGTCTGGTACATCAATCCTCTCGCAAACACTCCATCCAACCAACTCAAACCCTACACTACTTTGATCCTAGTCCAACCTATTGCTCCTACCCCTGCCTTTGCTTATGTTCCACAACAACCTCAATAGGAACCTACTCCTATTGCGAAAGCATATCGCGAGGGGTGAAAAGCCTAGAAAAAGGGAACTAAAGACAACCCCCCCCTAACAACTCCAGCTCATCCTAAGTCGCCAAAGAATATTCCTCCTTGTTCTTTGTGTGATGTTGTGGGTCATGCCACCAATAATTGTCATGAACTCCCTCATGTTAAATATGTGGTCGTTTCTACCTTCCCTGATTCTAACATTCCTGAGGTCCATGTCACCTTACCTGAGCCAGCGAAGAAGAACAAATCATTATGCACAAATCACCCCTGTGCTTCTTGTGATAATTATGGCCAATATTCTCATCGTTGTCCTCATCTCAAAGATTTTTGTGATACACTTAGAGTGCTTCGTGAATTAGAGGCCGCTCGTAGTGAGTCCACCTCTCCTCTACCTATGGATTCTGGTCCCACTCCTACACTGGAACAGGAGGTCTCTCAAACACCCATTGTGATCCCTCCCCATGATGTCGAGATGACAGATAGTACCGATCCTATTCTCTACCTATCGTCATCCATGAGATCTGTGCCTTAGAAATCCCCTGATATCTCCTATTGTGATTCTGTTGAACCTTCTTTGACGAACACCCCGGGCTCAACATCGATATATATTCCATCTACTAGTCATATGTATCCCAACCTTGATGATGCATATGTGAACCTTGTCTCTCATGAAGATGCTTCAAGTAGCTCTTCTCCATCATGTGGTCCTCCTTCCTTCAGTCTTCCCATCTTCCATTCTAATGAAGACATCATGGAAGCTATGACTACCCCTAATTAGCCTAGGATGATATGCCCAATTGTGTGTACTTCCTTCTGCAACAAACCCATGACCAATATGCTATGGAGTTCAAATACTTTATTCATGGTGAAGTCGATTGGTTTAAAAATCCCATTCCTACACCAAATGCTTTTGAAGAAGGAAATATGGCTAACATTTTCCCTACCATCAAAATTAACATTTTGAATAAACTAAGGATCGCAGAGAATATCATCTTGGGGGCACAATGCACCTCGAAAGAAATTGATGCTTACACCAAGTTATTCAAGGAATTTTGTGATGTTTTCGCCTGGTCTTATTCTAAAATGCCCAAACTAGATCTCGCCATTGTTGAACATCACATCAACACTTGGCTTGATGCCATACCCATCCGCCAAAAGCAAAGGCCTATCCATCCTTCCAAATGTGAAGCTATCAAAGTTGAAATCGATAAGCTCAAGTAGGTTGGTTTCATCTATCCCATTGAATACACCACATGGGTGTCCAATCCCGTTCACATTCTCAAGAAACAAGGCACCATCCTATCTGCACTGACTTCCATGATCTGAACAAAGCTTGTCCCAAAGACAACTTTACCACACCCTTCATCAACCAAGTCATTGATGAGTGTGCGGGGCATGAATTTCTATCCTTTATGGATGGATTCTCCAAATATAACTAGATACGTATCCATTATGTCAATCAACTTAAAGCCACTTTCACTAGTCTGTGGGGAACTTTCGCTTACAAGGTCATGCCTTTCGGTTTAAAGAATGTCAGGGCCACTTTTTAGCGTGCCATGTCAGAATGCACTCTACCTCAAGAAATTTTACCAATAGAATTTCCCATTGAAACGTGTGTATCTCTTTCTTTCTTCTTGCATTTAGGTAGTTTGCATCCCCTGCATTCTTACACATAATCTTCTTGTGTCTTTCAGATGGATCCATCATCCACACCTTATATCAGTTATGCCGATGGTGTGATTCACTTCACCAGGAATCTAGCCTTAGTAGCTTGGGCCATTTTCACCCCCTTGCATTCGTTAGTCCACTCCAACAACGTTTGCATTGGATCTGCCACCAATAACCAGGTCGAATATGATGTTGTGATAGGTTTGTTAGCCAATGCCCTTGACCGTCGCATCCTTCACCTTCATGTTTGTCTTGATTCCTTGCTACTTGTCATGCAATTGAATGGCGTTTATCGTGTGCATAATCCTGTCCTATTTAGAAAATATCTATGAGTTAAGCTTTTGGCGTGTGAATTTGAATCCATTTCATTCAATCATGTTCCTAGAGCCCATAATCACTATGTAGATACCATTGCTAATAACATTCTAAATTGGCATTTATCACATGTAAGAAGACATCCATAAACAAATGGTGAACCACAATCGTCACAAAAATATGCATAATCATAAATATGTATCGTCATACAATGTTTTGAGTCCACTACTCTAAATACATCCAACATGCTCATTCACATGTTATCATAAAACAAAAATGGGGACCCACATGTCCCTATTCCTAATCACTATCACCTAGAGGATCTCGAGCCAATTAATCCCTTCCCCCAACCCGTAGATCTCATACTTCCTGACCGGCGATTAGGATGCACCACATGATTCCTAGACACTACGAGGGAAGACCCGTGCACTCATTTGTATACCAATCTTCTAGCTCATGCCACTCGTGCTTTGTCACCCTGGTCAGTAATGCACTGCATCTGCATTGAAGATCCTCCATTAGAGCATCACCACTTGATCTCTGTTGTGATGTGTCCCCCACCTTATTTGTAACCCCAGGTGCTGCGGATCGTCTCGTGTATCTTTCCGATATCATCGGTGCTATATCCGCATACCACAAAATTTAGAAATTAGTACCACACACATATATTTATTAAACTACAAATGTATCAAATGTATAGAAACTTTCCCTTACCATATGGACCCCATGCTCGTCTCGGCGGAAGTTGTAAGTCAGGATCCCCCTGGTAGTTCATGCCATTATATGGATAATCATCTATGTATAGTGGCATCTGGTCCCAATGAGCAAAAAATTCAGGTCAAAACACTCGTCTGAGCCCCCTCCTTTGCCTTGTCTTAATAAATGCCCCCAATGGCACATCCTGGGCTCATGTGGGCCCCCATCACGAATCTGAACATGAGCTTGAATAATGGGGATCTTCTCAAAGAAGAGCAAGCATAAAATTGTCCCAAATGAACAATTATCATTGGTCCTCCATCTGCATAGTGTCAACTACCGTTTCAATGACAACAACATCATCTAGGCCCACCCATAGTAGGTACCTCCTAACACACTCTCCCTAGCATCATCTTCCCTCCAGTGGTATGGTGGAAGGCATGAATACCATAGATTCGCAACATTGTTGTGGTTATAACATAAAGGGACTCCAAATCTCATTCTCATCATGATACCTGCAACTCAACCATACCTTCAAAATACCATTATGTTTTTTCAGTCTAGAGTTAAAGGCATGCATGCCCAATACTTAGCTTCAACTCCCAACAGACCACCAGTCCTGCCCATCCTCTCAGCCCAAAACACATTTTTTGCCTTCAAAACTGCATTGAGCACACTTGTGGGCACAATTTCTACGTTCGAGAATGCAGAGCATGCCCCCAAAAGTGCGCTGTGACCATGAGAATGAGCAGAGGCCTCCCATAGAGATATGAAGCTCTAATATGGAATTCTAATTCACCAAAAATGATGAGTAAGATTAGGCCACCTACCTCTAACTTGCAGATCCTGATTCTGACGGTTGGTTTATTCGCTACGATATCCACAAGATTTAGGGCCTTCTCATCCTCTGCAAATTCTCCACATCTCACTAAGAAAATGAATTGGTTTTGGGGGCAAAAATCCCTTTTACAGGAAAAACCCTAGTTTTTATGTCTCCCATTGCAACCAAACCGTAGCTATGTTTGACGAACTGTCAACACCGTTTGAAATATCTCACTTAGTTCTATAATGGGTCTCTTTTTTTTTTTGGTAATTTAACACTTCACCAGGAAGCCATTTTTTCCATGAAGTCTCACTTTGTCGCCTCTTAAAACTGAATTTCTTCATTTGAGCCACCCATACTCTAGTACCACTTTACCTTTGCACTAGTTGACTCACATGTCAATTTTCGTCATGAGTAACCATCATTTACTCATGTTTTCATGGTCCCCTTCGAGCCTCCCCCAAGTGGCAACAACATCGAGTCACCCTTGTTCAGAGCATCAAAGATGAGTCACCCTTGTATTTATGGAGTTTGTTCTGAGTCCCCTTGTGTCCCATTACAATGTTTCATACATTGTCATGTCACATCCCTCCCATTTTACTCATATTTAGCATCCATCTCTAATGCTCCGTCTTTGCTGAACCCCCGTTTGAGTCATTGACCATCCCCTCCAGAATCAAGTCAGTTGCTGCCAGGTCAACCATCCTTATGATGCTTTGACAAGGGAAGTTGTCATTCCACCACCCATATTCTTTCATTCCATCATCATCCCTGGTGTCAGTGCATCAGCCACTCTACTATATTCCCTCATGCTTTTGTTAAGGATTCTGTATTGCCTTAACTCTGGCAGACCCTCTTCTGTCGACCTCAGCACATTTATTCCAGAAGAGTGGTCTAGAGGGTGGTGTACCTTGGTTCCATCTTCCATATTTGTTTAGTGCCTCAGATCAAGCAAAGGGACTCATTATTTCCATTTGACTTGGTTGTTTCTCACGTGCTCGACATCAACTTCTTATCACACGATTGAGATTCATAGACTTGACGGTTCAGTGATCCAAGTGATTTTCCTAGTGATTCCTGGGTGTGTGTGAGATGTTCTAGACCTCATGAAGGGGGTGGTCGTTCAGGTAGCCCCCCACATGCCCGAATGTCAACATATGTTGATTCAGCCTCAGATGCAGTTCCGCATATGTGATGGGTTCGATTTTCGCCACTTGTAGCGCTAACAACATGCATGTCTCCTTCAAATGATCCATTCAGATCTTCAAAGCCCTTTACTGTTCAACAGGTCTTCTTTGGTTGTGATCCCCTCTCACCATGTTAGCTTAAGAGGCATTATATCTCATGTACCTTGATGTTATTGTATTCAATCCTGGCCTATGTTTTTCCAGGCGCATTATGTATATGGGATCCATTGTATTATTTTATAGCCCATTGATTCCAGTGTATCATGTATCATGTACTTTGTAGTTGAGTCCCACATTGTTGGGCTCATCATTATTCTTTATATGCGTTTATCTCGGCGGGTATGGGTATGTCTCCCCCGCCTCATTTGAGATCATGTACTCCCACATAAAAAGAGACTTCTATTAGTTTAGTAGGTCTCATCCCCTCCATTATTTATCCATCCTTGACTTGCTTTAGTTCTTTCTCTCTCTCTTTGACTCCCCTTTTGGTGTCTCGTGTGTTAGAAAGTTATATATTACAGAGAAATGGAATACATGAAATATATTGCAGAAATACAAACATAGAGAACACATAAAACAAGAGAGACACAAATATACATGGTTCACCCAATTTGGGCTACGTCCATGGAGAAACAACGAGTCCTTCCTTTTATATTATCCAGCAAAATGAAGAGATACAACCTACAACAAATCTGTTGTAATTCCCTCTTCTCTCTCACACAATATTCTCTCTCTTTCTCGCTTAGAATACAGATCTACTTAGATGCAATACAATTCCCTCATATATAGCGATGAGTTTCCTTTTAGGGCAAAAAACCCTAAATTAAACATAATTTATACCGTCATATTTTTGCCTAATGAACAACCCAGATTAACTACAAAATTACAACATTTTACAAGGCAATTTTACATCTATTTTTAGCTTCGGAGGCACCGTCGCCCCCTTGGACCCCACTGGCAGCGCACATTTACGGGCGGCGTTGCCGCCACATTACGAACTGGGGTCCAATGCGGAGTTACCTCTGAATAAATAAGATAATCAGGCTCCACACCCAACATCGTGGAAATGTAACCTACAACACATTTCAGTCATATGATTTGCTCCTAACACTCATATGTGTGGGGAAACCTGTTACCACCAAAAAATGATCACCTAGCCATTTCTAACTAGGTGAATCGAAATACACCATGTAGATTTAATTTTACCATAGTAAAATCACTTTTGCTATGGAAAATAATTTAACAAACCACTTTTATTAAATTATTTTCTGATTTAAATAAAAAACCCATGAGAATAATTAGATAAATCATTATTTATTTAATTTTCTCCTAGAATAATTATTAAATCATTATTTAAATAATTATTCCTTGTCACTTTTGACTAAATCCCTTAGGAATAATTAAATAAATCACTATTTATTTAATTTTCCTTATTTCTGTTATTTGAATAATTATTAAATCACTATTTAGTATTTTTTCAATTTCACACCATTCTTAATTCTCTCGAAATAATTAGTAAATCATTGTATTTGTTAATTATTTCTAAATAAAGATATTTAACCATTTTAAATGTCTTTTCCCTCTCAAATAAATATAATAAAGTATTCCAAGCGATTATATCTTGATTTGGTTAATATTATTTTATTATTCTCCATTTTTTAGATTAACTCAATACTTTGTTATAAATAGGAGGTTTTTTCATTCATTCTTCACCATGATCATAATCATTGTCACCATTATCGTCTTTTTTCTTTCGAGCTCCCATTTGAGTTCTCATTTTGTCTGGGTTTTTCACATATTGAGAGAGAAGATCGTTTTCTGAAGCATCAAGGACATCAAAGGACCCATCCCACGGAGGGGGACTTACAGACCCATTTGTAAATATCCTTCACCAAGTGTTTTTAATAAAGAATTTATTCAATTAAAGTCTTTCCATTTGGGTTATTACATTAGATATTTTTACTGTTGCTTTCTATTATGGATCGTCTATACTTTTGTTGCGGGTTTTCAATTTTTATTGCAGATCTGAATCGCAAGTAGCCATCAACTTGTTGTTAGGGTCACTTGTCACCTAGTGACTTAAGTGAATTATTTTTGGTACACCTTCCAAGAAATTTCACACTAACAACATTAATTATGTGAGCTAAGGGTAAGTTGAATCTTTTATTTTTATATATATTTGAAAAAAAATCGGCTAGATTGGAATATTGAAACAAAAATCATGGAAGTTGTAATTTATTTTATTCATTTGTGCTTGCAATTGAAAAAGTTTATAGGATTTTGAATTGACCTAAATGGGCCAAAATAAAATATAAATAACAAAATGGAGTAGTTCAGATCTTTTTATTTATTTATTTTTCTCTTAAATTTGGTGGTAATAAATTGGATTTTTACTATCCAAACGTGTTTTTCCAAAAAACCTCAATCAAATTGCAAAATATATCTAATAAAAATAAAAAATATTCAAAATAGTGTTGCACATATTGTGATAATATCGGAATTATCTCAATATTAACATGGAAAGACCCTTTATCAATATTATCGCCAAAATTTATCACGATAATTTGCCCAGGTGAAATTATCGCGAGATGACAGGGAATTATTGCCCTATTGAAAAAAATGCGAATATAAGTTGTGGTTTGGGTTTTTTTCAAGTCATTTTTGTTTTTCGTTGTGCTAAGATTGAGCTTTGAGGGTTGTGTGAGTCTTGTGACCATTTTTTATCAAGCAAACAAGAGGAAATTCTAGTTTTCTTTGCCATCTGGTGAGCATTTTTGGAGTGGATATTTACTCTAGTATACCATATCCATATTTATTATTTCCAAGTATGTAAAAAAAATTACATTCATTTTCTTTGATTCCAAGATTAGTATATATTGTAAATTTAGAGTCTACCTCTTCTTATCCCCTTTTGAATTTCCACATTTGTTTTGTGTGGTAGGTCCAAAAGTTGAAAATTTAGCCAGAGATCTACAAAATGGCAAAGCCATTGAACCAAATGTGGGAGTATGGTGAGCCATGTGAGGATGATAATAGAGAAAATCTGAGGTGCAAGTTTGTGGAATGGAAATGTTTGGCGGAATCACCCGCTTGAAATACCACCTTGCCAAAATCCCAGGGCATGATGCGCATATTTTCCATACAGCTACCCTAGACATTGTCCTTATTGCAAAGAAATCAATTTGTGATACTAGAAAGAGAGAACCACAAGCTTAATAAATTATCGTTATAAACTTATAGTATCTAGAATCTAGATGTCTCATGATGGTCATCTCATGAGATACACTTATTTTTATTTTATTTCGATTTTGTATTAAGTTTTAACTATTATCTTGTCAAAACTCGAAACTTATGATTGAGGAGTCAAGACAAAATGACAAATATCATATTTCAGACTTCAGTATCTAGTTACTAGTAGTATCTACATCTTATACATTTTATATTATAGTTTAATAATTTTATTTTCATATTTGTGTGACGATGTGTTTGTTAATTGTTTGATGTTGATGTTTGCTAAGTGCTTTAAAGGAATAAATTTGAAAAAATCTCATATTTTAGTATCCACTGTCTAGTATCAATGATTGATGTACCACTTGACATCTTATACATTTTATATTGTAGTTTTATTTTCATATTTGTGTGATAATGTGTTTGTTCGATGTTGATGTTGCTTTAAAAGAATAAAAATTTGAAAAAAAGAGATTATTTTTGTATATTTTCAAGTTTCCCAATAATTTTTGATATTTTGTTTGAGATTAGTTTCTAGATTCATTGTTTAAGATTTAGGATTTGTCAAGCTTTTGAACCCACTAGTGAGGTTCATCATTGGGATAATTTGCAACTATATGTAGGTTTTAACCTCGTACAGAATTACTTGCATATGAATTCTAAAAAACAGAAAATAAACAAAGGTGAGAGCATAACACATAAAACAAATAAACACAAAGATTTTCCCCTGGATCCCAAAACCAAGACTACCAGTTGATTTTTCATTATGTTCCTTTCAATGTTACAATACATATATATACATGCCAAAGCATTCAATACCATGGACCGAAAACCATCGCGCCCAAAACCATGTGTGAAAACCATGCACAAAGCAAAAGGTAGGTCCGCCCACCTAATATATGGTCCAATTTTTTTTCCCCAGGGTGCTGCCCCAAACCCCGTAGATGGGGGCTAACTGCCCCCCTCAAACCCCCTGCTACGCATCGATGCAACGAAGGGGGGGCCTTGCCCTCCCTCTAACCCCCCGATTAAACTAGGGGGGCTAATCATGGAAACAATATAACACAACCCAATATTCCCCCACTTGTTGTTTTCTTTCCACGGGGAGCCACAGGAGAGCTTAGTCATTTATCCAGCCCTGCAACTCCCATTGTTTCTCTACACCAAGAGAACTTCTCAGAGCTCATAGAATTTGTCAATGCATCTGCAGTATTCTTCAAAGTGTCCACCTTTACTAGCAACACCTTTTTGTCTTCTATCATATCCCTCACAAAGTGAAACTAAACATCAACGTTCTTTGTCTTTCAATGATAATCAGGGTTCTTTGCCAAGAAAATTGCACTTTGGTTCTCCTAGTCTATCCTTATAGCTCCCTGTACTAACCCCATACTTGAACACAATCTCTGCAACCAAACTGCTTCCTTGCTTGCATGAGTGGCTGCCATGTATTCTGCCTTTGTAGTTGATAGTGCCACTACAGTTTTTTACTCATCCAACTAACTGCACCTCCAAATAGGTTAAACACATACCCACTTGTAGATATTCTTTGATCCATATCTCTAGGCTAGTCTACATCAACAAAGCCACGAATATCTAAAACTATATAATACAAACCAACACTGTAATCGTTCGAACTTATGAACATCATCAAATATTTCCCTTCCGTATAGGCCCAATATTTCTTAATTTAGGCTTATGCGATTTGAGTTTCATTCGAGATTAATTTCTAGATTCATCGCATAAGATTTAGGTTTTGTTGAGGTTTTGAACCCACTAGTGAGGTTCATCATTGAGATAATTTGCAATTGTAATTCTTAGAACTTGCGAACACCATTAGATGTTTCCCTTTCGTATAGGGCCAATATTTAAGAATTTAGGCTTCTGCGATTTGAGTTAGATTAGTTTCTGAATTCATTGCATAAGATTTAGGATTTGTCGAGGTTTCGAACCCACTAGTGAGGTTCATCATCAGGATAATTTGCAACCATAATCGTTCAAACTTACGAACAAAATCAAATATTTTTCTTTCGTATAGGGCCAATATTTCCAAATTTAGGGTTCTGCGATTAGAGTTAGATTAGTTTCCGGATTCATCACATAAGATTTAGGATTTGTCGAGGTGTCAAACCCACAAGTGAGGTTCATCATTGGTATAATTTACAACCGTAACCGTTCAAACTTACGAACATCATTGGATATTTCCCTTTGATATATGGCTAATATTTATGAATTTAGGCTTCTGCAATTTGAGTTACATTAGGTTCTAGAATCTTTGCATAAGATTTAGGATTTGTCGAGGTTTCGAACCCACTAGTGAGGTTCATCATTAAGATAATCTGCAATTGTAATCGTTCGAACTTAAAAACATAATCAAATATTTCCCTTCTGCACAGGGCTAATATCCAAATTTAGGCTTCTGCAATTTGAGTTAGATTAGTTTTTACATTCATCACATAAGGGTTAGGATTTGTTGAGGTTTCAAACCCATTAGTGAGGTTCATCATCGGGATAATTTGCAACCTTAATCGTTCGAAGTTATGAACATCATCAAATATTTCCCTTCCATATAAAGCCAATATTTCTGAATTTAGGCTTCTACAATTTGAGTTAGATTAGTTTTTGGATTCATTGCATAAGATTTAGGATTTATCAAGGTTTCAAACCCACTAGTGAGGTTCATCATTGGGTTAATTTGCAACTGTAATCGTTCGCCTTACGAACATCATCAAATATTTCCCTTCCATATAGGGCCATTTTTCTTATATTTTCCCAGATATTGTCGATAATTTAAATTTTGGACCCCTGAAGATAAATTGTCGATAATGATAAATGTAAAATTGATTGAAAATACTTAAAACATTTCATAGTTAGAACAAGAGTAACAAAATTGTCTAAGGTTATAGATCTCAAACGAGTTATGTAGCATTCAGAAATTGCCTAAAGCATGGGCTAGATTCTAACTAAGTCGCCTTCGAGTCTTTGACTATTTTTTATCATTTTAAAGTCGTTTTTTTCTAAGTAATCTATGCCTGGAATTCTTGATCGTTTTGTTCAATTCTTGGTTCAACCAGAGTCAATCTCATTAGATTGTAATGTGTCATGGCACACGTGATGCGTTTTCTTTTGGTTGAGGAACTAAAAAGAAAAAATTGTGGGAAGGTTGGTTATCTATGTGTCTTTAATGTTAGTGAAGTTGAGACGTAACACACAAACAAATATGCCAAAATTGAGGATCGATAAATGGATTTGATGAAATGTTAAACCTTTTGTTTGTTTTGGGCCTAAGGTAAAACCTATAATGGGCGGAAAATTTTCATAATTTCAATGTGGTGAGAATAAAATTTGATGTAAAAAATCAGAATAGTCTTGCTAACCTTCGGGTAGCTTTCTTGTAAATTTTCAGCTGTTTTTTTATTTATTGTACATTCACCCAAAAGCTTGTATGAACATAGAGCATTAAAAAAATAGGGCAAGTAAACCCTAAACCCTGCAAAAAGAAAACCATTTGTCAAAAATAAGTAAGCCGACTCTCGAGTTCATGCATTTACCTGAGAAGGGCTTAGTGACATGTGTTTAAAATGTTGAAGGAGAATTGTTGTACTTGCCCAATACTTGAGTCGATCAGGTCAGTCCTTAGCAAAGCAGTCAGGGAAAATTCCTTAGCAAAGTAGAGACAGTCAAGTCAATCCTTAGCAAAGCGGCCAAGGTAAAATCCTTAACAGAGCGGCTAGGGTGAACAAAAAAATGAACACAAGGCATTGATCCCTAGCCAAAACTCTACCTAATTTGTGAATCACCCCCATCGTTAGAACTTGGACTACCTTGTACAATATCACTAGTAACTATGTATGCCAGCACCGCCAAATGTAAATGCGGGCTCGAAATTTGGAAATTTGCGAGATTTATATATAGTGCATGCATGAGTTAGTAAAGGAAACATATACATGGATTCATGAGCATCATAAATGTAGTAAATAAAGCATGCCTCAGACAAACCACTAGTAGTTTGTGATCACATCCAACTTAATACTTAGTATTGACCCACTAAGTTGTGTTTGTGTGAAACTCACGGAAGTTATTCAAATTGCAAAGATGAAAAGAAGTTAATTATGGTTCGAAGTTCAATATTTAATGCTTGTAACCTACCGAAGTTGATTTGTAAACAAACAATATATATATATATATACACACACACACACACACACACATATATATATATATATATCTTTGTAGACTATTTGCTAAAATTGGCAACTAGGGAAAAACTTCATGTGGGTCATCTTATTCATGGCTGATAATATTTTTATTAGATTCCTCTCATCGAGAGGTGTAGGATTGATATAAAGATCATCCGATTCCAATAAGTATTAATGGAGATGAATTTATTTTGATTATGGAATTATTATCAAGCCGACCTACAACTCATGTAGGCTCAGAAGCCCAACAATCACATCTATTCAAACACCAACGTTATGTATAAATACAGGAGGAATTTTCCTCATTTGCACTCACTCATCTCATCACATCTCTCTTTCTCTACTGTGCAGAAAAGAGTCTCTTCTCTACTGCGCAGAAAAGGGTCTCTCCCTCACACATGTGAAGCCGGATGCTGTTGAAACTAAAGTTGCAACTATAGAAGTAAAGATTGGCCTACGTGGACTAGAAGATCTCCTCATCTGAACTGCGTTGTAGGTTCATCTGAACCTCTTCTGAAAGCCACAACTTTTGGTGGTGGAATCAAGTCAATCCGACGGACGGTTTGCAAGATATTGACTGCCCTAGTTTGAAGCTGGAAGCTGCTGAAACTGAAGCTGCAACTGCAGAAGTAAAGTTTGACCTGCGTCGACTAGAATATCTACTCATCTAAATTGCGCTGTAGGTTCATCTGAACCTCCTTTGGAAGCCACAACTTTTGGTGGTGGAATCAAGCCGATTCGACGGTTGGTTTGTGAGATATCTTCTGCCCTAGTTTGATGATGAAGCCACTAATGCTGATGCTGCTGATCTAGGGTTTGCTACTGCTGATATAAATCAATTTATTGTACTATTTCTCTCTGCTAAATTATTGAAGATAAAATAAGACTTGATCAAAGGGTTTCCCCACACGTTGTGGGGTTTGTCCCTGGCTAGCCGCCACATCTTGTGTCTCTTGTATTGGCTTGTTTTTTGTCGATCGTTTAATTTTCTATCTGCACTTTACTTTATGTACATGTGATTGCTAATCTGTGGAATATAATAAGAAAAAGAAGTGAACTATTATAGGCATAGAACATACCATAACTTAACATGGTATCAGAGCTGAGGTGAAGACAAAGCTGAGCAAGAGCAAGAGCAATCACCGAAGAGAAGATAGGCAAGGCTATCCCAAAAAAAAGAACTATGGGGTCCTCAACACTCTTTCCTGCCAAAGACAAGCTCCATGAGAAAGCTGATTATCACGGATGGAAGATGTCTATTGATCTAACCCTAGAAGACCAAGGAGTGCTGGACCATGTAAGAGGCAATATTGTTGAGCCTCCATCAAATTCATTTGTTGCTGCCTAGAACAAATGGAAAATCATAGAAGTAAAAAAAAAGAAGATCATTCGGGACTCTATCGACAAGCACTTGGTGGCCTACATCTCTGACTTGAGCACCTCCAAGGAAATCTATGATAGACTAGTGAGTTTATTTAAAGTTAATGATGCAAATCAAGTTTTGTTTCTTAGAAATAAGCTGAGGGAAATCAAGAAGGGTAAAGATGAGAGTATGCAAGCATACTTCTTAAGAATCACCGAGATCAAGAACGATCTCCTATCTATTGGGGAGACTATTACTGATAATGGCACTCACGACTCTTGGAGGATTACCATCCGAATGGTACGTGTTCAGGACTCTTCTTCTAAACAATAATATAATTCCTAGTTTCAAGGAATTAATGGCTAGATGCATTCAAGAAGAAACAAGGGTAGAAGAGAAAGAAATGCCCATGCCTAAAGGTCCTCCTGCTGCCTTTTCTTCTCATGCTAAGAAAATAAATAATTCCGGGACTAAATCAAAAGGGAAGGCTGGACTAATGGTGGAAGAAAAGGACGATGTTACATTTGCAGTAAAGCAGGTCACTATGCAAGAGAATGCCCTGATAGAAAGGACTCTCACTGTGACGATGATCAAAATCCCTCTCATGGTAATCGAAGGGATGAAAAATTCAATAGCAAAGGTAAGAGGAGAGCTGGGAATCAAGGAAGAGGGCAACCATTCAAGAAGGCTAGAAATTCCAGGATGTATTAAATGCACCTGACCTCCGAAAGAACCTAGTGTCCATCTCGGCAATGGAAGACAAAGGCTACAAGGTAACCTTCAGCGATGGCAAGGTACGTGTATCAAAAAATAATGTTAAAGATGCCTTTACTCTTTGGTTTCATGTTATCAGGTCGATGAAAGTCAGGTAAGTGTCATGTCTTATGACACATCTCTTCAGTCTGAACTTTGGCATTGGAGGTTTGCTTACATTAATTACAAAGATCTACTCGATGTAAGACATATGGTAACAGGGATGCCCAAATTCTGAGTAGAAAAAGAAGGTGTATGTTTGGGATGTGCCGAAGGAAAGCTTAAAAGGGGACCATTCCTCTCAAGCCTAAGCAAGACCTCCGATATATTACAGTTGGTTCACTCAAGAATACCTGAGGTTGGCATTAAGAGGGAGACTACTACACCACATACTTCACAGCAGAATGGTGTGGCATCGTACAATTGTGGAAGCTATCTCTATGGTGATGTAACAATCCCTGATGTGGAAGAACTGATGGATCCTATTTATCCACTCGAGCCTTCCTTGTCTAGGAAGAGGCCTTCATGGCTTAGGGGGATACTTGAAGATGATGAAAGACATGCTACACCTCGAGGAACCTTCCGTGAAAGTAAGAAACCCAACAGGTATTAGGGATACCTGACCAGTATGAGCACAATCATACAAAATGAGCCTTCATCATTCTCAAATGCCATCAAGCATCAAGTATGGAAGGATGTTGTTAGAGTCGGTTTGGTCATCCCTTCGTTAGAGATCAAAACTCTTTTTGCATTTCATTTTTAGGTGTCCCATCTTGCTTGGTCAGTTGCATTTCGTTAGGAGCATGCCATAAATCTGTCGGAAGGGCTTAGTCATTTATTCCCCTCATGTCTTGTACCTGCTGGCTTAGGTCTTTTCATCAATGTTTATTAAAGTCCATGACAGTCAATGTTTGATCTTTTAATCGGCAAAGAGTCATGTCAATCATAGGTCTAGGGTTTCACAAATCGAGTCGTTAAAGTGTCTAATAATGCCAACAGGCCAGAGGGAGGTTCTACACATGTTTTTTGTTTCGCGAATTTCATCGTCATGTTGATGGATTATGACTGTTCTTCAAAACTCTGTTTTGAAGAAAAGTCAACATTTTGTCTTTTGTAATAATTTTCAAAAGTTTTCAGTTTTTTGAATCTTCAGGCGCAGCCCTGGTCTCCTTTGACAAATTCCATGTCAGCTATCCCTGCAAAAAATTGCCAAGAATTTCATTGTTTCAATCAAAAAATCAAAAATGAAATTAAAAAACAGAGTTGTATTAAAATAGAAAAATTGTCAATGCCAAAACATTACAAAGATGGGTCTTGGAGAGTCAAAAATCAAACCCATGTCTTATAAAGATTTTTTCATGAAGATCAAGGTCATTTGTATGCCAAGACCAAAGAGAAGCCATTCAAAGCAAATTTGTAGAGCTGGTGTGCGATTTGGGTGAAGTTGGAGGAAATTTGGGAGGCACGACACACTGGGGAGGCGCGGCGCACTGGGAGAAAATTTCCAGTGTAATTCTGAACAGGCGCGGCGCACTGGGCCGACGCGGCGCGTTGGGTATGCGGCGCGGCGCATACACCTGAAAGCCAGAAAATGTTTGAAATTTCTCCAAATTGCCATTTATTTGCGTGGATTTGCTAGGTAGGGTCCTGATCTTGGTATTTCATCCAATTGTATGATAAGTGATGGTGGTTGATGGTTGCTAATGATTAAAACAAAATTCAAACCCTATCATTTTGAATTCCTCACATGTAAACCGCTGCCTAGGGTTTCAAAACTTGATTAACACTAAGATTAATCTTTCCCACTATAATTCCCTCCGTCCCTTGACTTCATTCTTTCCTCTATTATCATTGTTCCCTATTCCCTAAAGTTACTAAACCCCTGTCCTATAATTCCTTTTCCCAAAACTTTCAAAGGTAAAACCCTAAACCCTATCCCACACCTAAATCCTAAACCCCCTCCCATATTTCCCAAAACAATCTCTCCCAATAATTCCTAATCCCTTAATATTATGTCCCTTTCCTAACAGTCCCTATTTCATTGGTTTTCCCCTTTGGTGGCAGACTTTGTTGGCAGACTTTGCACACAAAAGAGCAGTTTAAACAATTTTCATACACCAGCATCTTCATCTTCAAGGCAGTTTGAAAAACAGCAGTCATGGCATTTGAGCATTCATCGGACTATGAAGTGGAAACCCAAAGTGACTCACCCTTGGAAGAACATGCACCCCGGAGGCCTCATAAAAGTGGCAGACATGTAAGAGAAGAACCAACCACCCTTACAAAAGTGCAGGCCTGCCCTCTTGCTATGTTGTGTTTCCAACATCAGTCATGCTATGAGTTTTGTCAAAAGGTGGCTAGTGCTCAATTTCATCATGAGCTGGCTCGTCTATTCGTGCTGCACCTACATGGAGATCAAGCTACCTTAGCTGGTGCTACAGATTTCTTTGAGCTTCATGATATTGATGCAAAAAACGTGACCATGAGATTATTCATGCAGATTTTCGTAGGTGAGGTGAGAAAATGGTTCAGAGCTTTGACATCCAGAAGTATTCCCACATTAGAAGAGCTTCAAAGACAGTTCTTGGATCGGTGGGAAGTAAAAACGATCCTCTTCAAATCACTTCTGAATATACCAAGATTAAGCGGAATGCTAGTGAGTCCGTGTAAGACTATTGTACTAGATTCAATGCGGTTTATAATGCAATTCCTGATGATTTAAAGCCAACTAGAAGGCCAACTTTGCTTAAGTTTCTGGATGGTTTTGATCCGGACATGGCTTATTAATTAAGAGAGAGAGATCCAGCTACCTTAGAAGAAATGCAGAAAATTTCCGTTAGTGTTGAGGCAAATTTGAATGACAAGAGATCTAGAATGAAAGCTGAGAAGAAAGTATCAATAAAGGAAGAAGCTTCTACCTCAGATTAGGTGCTCCGCAAGGTAGAAAAGATGATTGAAAGTTTGACACTTGATAAGCCTGAACCGCAGATCCGGGATCCTAATTTCCGTGGACAACAGCAATCTCAATTCAGGATCAAACAACGTGAGCAGCGAACACAAGAAACGGCATCACAACAACAGCAAGTAAAGACACCTCTTCAGCAGACTTTTGTTGGTCCCGAATCTGATGATGAAGACCATGTAATAGGGGAAGAAAATAACTTCTTTACCCCTGATGATATGCCCACTTTTATTACTGAAGATGATGAGTATGTAGAAAGCTCAACTGTACAGAAGGATGCAGATTTTATCTTGGCAAATGACACAGCTCTTGAAGAGGAGTCGGATGAGTATCAAAGAGGGTATATGCATGCCTTGTCTGCCCAGCAACGTCAGTATAAATTAAGAAACATAAATGTCCCCATCAATCCAATCCATAAGAGAAAGGAAGGTCCATCATCTAAGAATGAGCCACCGGTTGCACCAAATAAAGGAAAAGAAGTTGCTGATCCCATGCCTAACAAATCTCCATCAGCAAATGAAAGAGTCAACCAGCCAATTGTATCAAAAGATAAAGCTGAGAAGAAAGAGGTTCCAGCCAAAGAGGTAGAGAAGACTTCTACTTTTAGTTTAGAAAATGAAATTTCTAAATTAAAGGTATCCATTCCCTTGACTGAACTGATGAGGAACAACAATTATAGAGGTCAGGTCACCAAAATTTTGAACTTTGATCCAATGTCTGATATGGTGAGTGTGGAAGATGATCAACCTGAACTGATTTTTGGACCAGCATTGAATGGTGAGTCTCCGGATAGTGATGTGCCTCCTTTTTATATCAGTTTGAGAGTGCATGAGTTTGTGTTGCATAATGCTATGTTTGATTCCGACGCCTCCCACAATCTTATGCCGAAGGCTATCATGGAGAAGTTGGGTTTGGACATCACCAGGAAATACCATGATCTTTATTCATTTGATTCCAGCAAGGTGAGATGTATTGGGCTCATTAAAGACTTAGTAGTCAGCTTGGATCAGATTCCGGCAAAAAACGTTTTGATGGATGTAGTGGTGGCGGATATACCTCCTAGGTTTGGAAAGCTTATTTCCAGATCTTGGGGAGCAAGGATTAAGGGAACTATGTAGCTTGATTTCTCCTATGCAACGATTCCTGTGTTTGATCAAATGAGAAAACTTTATCGGGAGCAAAAAATGAAATACATGATTACAAGCAAGGAGAAACCAATTAATCATCCGATTAATTATGTACATACAGATTTAGAGTCTTTTGTTTTGTATTCAGATAGTTTCAATGAGATTGATAGTCAGTTAGTTGCAGCAGATGATATCCCAGAAATAACAGAGAATTTCAGAGAAGTTTTGAAGAAAGAAAGTCAAGAACAGGGCAATACCATTCAACGATTAGAAAAGGATAATGGACAACAAGCAGAAAAAATACAGCAAATAGAGTTTCAGCACTTAGAAGAAGAGGAAGATGGCCTCTGGACTATGGATTTCGATGGAGCAGTGGGAAATGATGGTGCTGGAATTGGAATTTGGGTACGCAGTCCTTTTCTGCTCCGGACAAAGTGCCTAGTAATGTGCAGGTATGTTCTTATAAACTTGCTTTTGATTGCTCAAACAATGAAGCTGAGTATGAAGCTTTGATTGTTGGCCTAAAGATCCTAAGAAAGCTGAATGCTAAGAGGATTTTTGTATATGGTGACTCCGAATTGGTGATTAAGCAAGTTAAAGGCGAATATCAAGAAAAGCATCCCCGGATGCGGGCATACCGGAATGCTGTTCTAGACATCTTGAAGCTGTTTTATGATTACACTTTGACGTGTGTGCCTCGTATTCAAAATAGTATTGCTGATGCACTTGCTAAGGCAGCAAGTAATTTGAAGATTCCTATGAATTCAAGTAATAAATTTGAAATCCATGTGAATCATTGTTTGACTGTCCTGGACAATCAGAGATATTGGCAAGTTTTTCAAGATGATGAGAGATTGATGATTTTCTGCAAAACAAAGGTAAGTTCAAAGATACCTCAATTGATGTAGAACATGATGATGGTAAAGATGATGTGCAGATCAATCAAATGGACGTGTTGCAGCTCAAGGATAATGTGATTCCTAAAGGCTTGATACCTTTGGAAGAACTCTTTGATCATGATGATGTAGCCCGCAAACCAACATTGCAGCCAACAGAGAAGGGAGTTGAAGACGTGAATATTGGAACAGCCGAGCATCCGAAGATGGTAAAGCTGTCCAAAACATTGCCACCAAAGGTAAAGGCCAAATATATCAGTTTGTTGTCATCTTTTGCCGATGTGTTTGCTTGGGACTATTCCGACTTGAAGACATATGATACAAATATAATTCAACATACAATTCCTATTAAGCCTAATCAAAAACCTTTCAGACAGAAGTTAAGAAGGCTTAATCCAAAATTGTTGCCATCAATTGAGGAGGTAAACAGGTTGTACAAATCAGGAATCATTGTTCCCATCCGATTTTCTGATTGGATATCTAATTTGGTGCCTGTGCGAAAGAAGACAGGTGAGATTCGTTTATGCATTGATTTTAGGCAGGGAAAATTTTAAGAACCCCCCCTAAATTTACATGTATAATAAATGGGCGAATCTCCATGGTATATAGGAAAAATGGAAGGCGAATTTATCAATAATATGATATGTATATATAATTTTTTGGCGAATCTCTCACCAGGCATGGCGAATATTTTACTCAATTATAAAATCTTTGATCCAGGTGGATGTTGGTGGCCACCCACCTATCCCATTTGGACCCCTACAACTGTCTCTTTCAGTTTTTCTGTTTCCTTAATTATAGCAAAATTTACTATTTTTAGCAGTTTTTCGGGTCCTAAACTTCCGGAGCCGTTTTGAGGCCCTAAACGAGGTTTTTGGGAAATCCACCGCCAGCGATTTTTCTGTCTAAAAATCCTCTTTTTCGTCGTAGTCCTCGGAAAGATCTTTCCAATGGGCTATCATGCGCATCAAACGGAGATAGTACGACCAATTCGCGACCCCGGGAAGTTGATGTACCAACTTACCCAAAAACGGGGCCCACAATTTGGCGTTTCATCTTCTAGGGTTAGGTTTTGGAATGTGAAGGGTTTTCCATTGTTTCTCAACAATAAATAGGCCCTCGAGCTTCATTGTAACACAGTTTTTGGAGAACAGTTCAGAGGCATGTAGCCGACACATCTCTTCTCAGAGATAAGCTACCATCGCCCTAGCTGGGTTATTTCCATTTCTATTTGTAAGCATATTTCAGTATTTTACAGTAATGAAATGAAGTATTATTTCCGCTGCATATTTGTCTTTATGGTTATCTATGTATTTTATTACGTTCATGTTTAAATCCGGGTCAATGGTATCAGAGCGGTCTGCTTTTTCTCTGTTTTTCTTTGCATGTCCCCAACGAGGTCGGGATATAAGGAGTTAGGGCTTGAATTGGTCGAACCTTTGCAAGACCAGCCTCGCAAATCTCGACGACCTCCCATGGCGGATGAGAAGAAAGACGAGGGGGCAAGAGATCTTATTAGAATCTTGCTCAAAGAAGCCCTCGTGCGGCAAAGGAACACGATGATGGACAACTTTGCGCAGATCCTTCAGCGGCTACCCAGAGGCGACGCATCGGCTTCCAATAGCTACTCTAGAAACGACACACTGTTTAAGGTACAAGTTAATTTTGAAATCCCCATCTTCGAGGGTCAAATAGACGCAGATGCCGTAGATAAATGGTTAAATCTGCTAGATGGATATTTTTCTATTCATGAATTTTCAAGTCAGGAAAAGATTGTTTTCGCTCTTCTCAAAGTAGCCCCCCACGTCAAGGACTGGTGGGAAACACACTGCGAGCAAAAGGATGAAAGTACGGGCTCACTGTTTTCAGCCGCCCCCACTTGGAATGACTTCCGGGATGCCATCAAGAAGCAATACTACCCTGTCAAAAGCTATGAGGACAAATACATCAAATGGACCACACTACGCAGGGACGAGACCAAGATGTGCCAAAGTTCACAAATATTTTTCATACCCTTAGCACACAGTTGGGTATCAAAGACTCTGAGCTACATCTGGTACTCAAATACCGCGGCTGCCTACACAGATACATCCAGGAAGAGATGGAGTTCTTGAACATCTCATCACTCGGCACAGCATACTGATACGCTGTCAAAATCGAGCAAAAGTTCAAACAGAAGAAGCGAGACTTTGGATCTGCAAATCCAAAGCCCAAAGGACAAAGCCAAGGCGGGGTGACCCAAGACAACCCGTCGAAGCCGCAAGAAAAGAACAACACCACAAAGCCGAAGAAGGACACAGGAAAGTGGTGTGAGTTCCACAAGAGTCCCACTCATAACACAAGTGAGTGTCGGACCAAGCAGTCGCTTGTGGCCGAGTTGAAGGCTTCCGAATCAGATGCATGTTCTGACTCTGAGTCAGAACCTGACAAGGGGAATGACAAAGGGAAGTAGATCATTGATGCGGATCCCAGCGCCACTGTTGCTACTGCCAAGATCCAGAAAAATGAGCCCGAAGATCCAGAGGAGGGGGAACGTCTTTTCCACTCACAGATGTGGGTGAAGGGTTCGCCGCTGCAATTCATTATCGACAGTGGCAGCCAAAAGAATCTCATTTCAGCAGAGGTCGTGAAGCGGTTGGACCTACCAACTACACCACACCCACATCCATATAGTATCAGGTGGCTTCACGAAGGACGAGATCTCAAAGTTTGCCAGCAGTGCCGCCTTCCCTACAGCATCAAGCCCTTCACAGACGAGGTATTGTGTGATGTTACACCTCTGGATGTTTGTGATGTACTATTAGGCCAACCATACTTGTGGAGGCGACATGCTGTGTATGAGTCAAGGCCTCATGCTGTCACCATTTCTTTGGATAATTCATTATACAGGATACCGGAGGTAGCCCCACCTACCACCACCTCTTTGATCACTGCTAAGAAAGGCAGCAAGCTCATCTCACATACTAGGAAATTTATTTTCTGTCTGGTTCGTTCCCAAAGTAAGGGGAAGATCATTGCTACATCCATGACCCCCGCGAAGGGTTCCTCCACACAGCAGCAACAACATAGGGCTACAGTTGTGACAGAACACAGGAACAACTTCTCCTTACCTGGAGGGGTACCACATAAGTTTCAGGTGGGCGAAAAAGTTTGGTTACATTTGCAGAGGGAGTGCCTTACCAGAACCCATCAAAAACTCAGACCACTTCGACATGGTCCTTACACCAGTAACAAGGCTACGGGAAACAATGCTTTGAAGCACAACATTCCTCCATTCCTTTGCTTGCATCGAGTGTTCAATGTGGACTGTCGCCGACCATGCTCCCCACCATTTCTGGACACATCAGAGATTGCAGAACAACTCACCAGAGACCCAGCTCAGCAGAAGCTTCCTCATCTCAGGGAGGAACTCAATGCAATGGGGACCATTGCTTCCTAAGGGGGGAGAAGCAAGCCCTTGCACTTTTAAAAGCACTAAAAGATTTCTACGTGTATATTCTGCATTCCCATATTTTAGCTTATGTTCCTAACGCTGCAATCAAAGATGTTTTGGTCCAGACAGATCCTGAAGGAAGACGTGGCAAGTGGATTGCAGCTTTTCTGGAGTATGATGTGGAGATAAGGCCCACGAAACTTGTTAAAGGACAGGGATTGGCAAAGTTAATGGCTGAATCAAATCTGCAAGTCTTAGACATAAATCTGATTGCTGCTATGTCCGATGAAAATGAGGAAAGTTCGTCAATTCAGGTATCTGAAATGTTTGTTCTTTCTCCGTGGTATTCAGATATCATATATGTACTTCAGAATTTGTTCGCGCCGTCTGGTATGGCTAGAACTCTTAAGTTAAAGGCTGCTAAGTTTTGTATTTTGAATTTTGCACTTTATTGAAAAGATCCCGATGGCGTTTTGTTAAATTGTTTGGTGGAAGAAGAAGCGAAGCAGGTTATGGAGGATTTCCATAAAGGAGATTGTGGCGGTCACCTTTTTTGGAAAACAATGGCAAATAAAATTCTGAGGGCAGGATACTGTCGGCCAACATTGTTTGCTGATGTGTTCAAAACTGTCAAGAGCTGTCATAACTGCCAGATTTTTGAAGGAAAACAGAAATTACAACCTTTGTCGCTTAAGCCCATTGAGGTGAGTGCCCCTTTTCAGTAGTGGGGGTTGGATTTCATTGGTGAAATTCATCCCGCATCTTCAGGTCAGCATAGATGGATCCTCACGGCGACAGATTACTTCACGAAGTGGATTGAAGCAATTGCCACTAGGCAAGCTACGGATGCGGTAATAATTTCATTCCTTGAAAATAATATTTTGTCTCGTTTTGGTTGCCCGAATAAGCTAATCACTAATAACACAACAACTTTCAAGTCAAAAAGGATGGTTGAGTTTTGTAATAAGTATCACATTACTTTGGGGCACTCAACCACCTATCATCCACAAGGCAACGGATTAGCGGAGTCTTCCAACAAATCTTTGGTTAATATCATTAAGAAGATGCTGGAAATCAACAAGAAGAGTTGGCATAAGAAGTTGGTCCATGCACTTTGGGCAGACCATGTGAGTTAGAAGAAATCCATTGGTATGTCCCCCTTTGAGCTAGTTTATGGAGTTGATACAGTGTTCCCTACTCTCTTGCAGCTTCGGTAGTCAAACTTCTTCAGGAGGCTGGTAGTGAAGAGGACCCAATGCAGAGAAGACTAAATCAAATGATCCATTTGGAGCAGACAAGGGAAGATGTTCTTCGAAACACATTCAAGTCGCGAGAGAGAATTAAAAATATTTATGACAGAAAAGCAAAGGCGGACACATTTCAGTTGGAGGATGTGGTTTTAAAGTGGGATGCAAGGAATGAAGAAAAGGGCAAGCACGGTAAGTTTGAAAATATCTGGAAAGGTCCTTTTAAGATTGCAACATATCGAGGTCAGAATGCCTTTCTTTTGAAGGAGATGAACGGGGAAGATTGTCCGGGAGGGCCGGTCAATGGTCGACTGCTCAAGCGGTACCATTTCTAAGTTATTTCTGCTGTTTTCATTGTCATTGTAAATACCATTTTACTTCAGTTTCACTGCAAGTGTGTGCTATGATCTTTTCTTCAGTTTGGGGCCCGAAGTGAAGGCTATAATTCTGAAGAAAGATTTCAGTTTTGAGTTCAGCTTGTCGAGTCAGTTTTTCAGTCATTTTAGTTTTATTATCAAGTTGTTTTGAGTCAAATTTCAGTCAAATAAATCTCAGTCAAATGAGTCAGAATCTTGTATTGTCTGTCGAAATAATGACTCCATAGCCCAATGGACGAAGGCACTGTCTAGCTCTTCTAGAGATCTGCCATTCTTGGCACCTCCAAGGAGCTACCATCTCCATTGGAGATGCTGTTAGAGTCAGTTTGGTCATCCCTCCGTCAGAGATCAAAACTCTTTTTGCATTTCATTTTTAGGTGTCCCATCTCGCTTGATCAGTTGCATTCCATTAGGAGCATGCCATAAATCTATCGAAAGGGATTAGTCATTTATTCCCCTCATGTCTTGTACCTGCTGGCTTAGGTCTTTTCATCAATGTTTATTAAAGTCCATGACAGTCAATGTTTTATATTTTAATGGGCAAAGAGTCATGTCAATCATAGGTCTAGGGTTTCACAAATCGAGTCGTTAAAGTGTCTAATAATGCCAGCAGGCCAGAGGGAGGTTCTACACGTTTTTTTTTTTTTTTTTTTCGTGAATTTCACTGTCATGTTGATGGATTATGATTCTTCTTAAAAACTCTGTTTTGAAGAAAAGTCAACATTTTGTCTTTTGTAATAATTTTCAAAAGTTTTTAGTTTTTGAAATCTTCAGGCGCAGCCCTAGTCTCCTTTGCCAAATTCCATGTCAGCTATCCCTGCAAAAAATTGCCAAGAATTTCATTGTTTCAGTCAAAAAATCAAAAAGGAAATTCAAAAACAGAGTTGTATTAAAATAGAAAAAGTGCCAATGCCAAAACATTACAAAGATGGGTCTTGGAGAGTCAAAAATCAAACCCATGTCTTTATAAAGATTTTTTCATGAAGATCAAGGTCATTTGTATGCCAAGACCAAAGAGAAGCCATTCAAAGCAAATTTGTAGAGCTGGTGTGCGATTTGGGTGAAGTTGGAGGAATTTGGCTGGCGTGGTGCACAGAGTAGGTGGCGCGGCGCACTAGGGAGGCGCGGCGCACTGGGAGAAAATTTCCAATGTAATTTTGAATGGGCGCGGCACATTGGGCCACCGCGGCACGACGCATACACCTGAAAGCCCGAAAACGTTTGAAATTTCTCCAAATTGCCATTTATTTGCGTGGATTTGCCAGGTAGGGTCCTGATCTTGGTAGTTCATCCAATTGTATGATAACTGATGGTGGTTGAGGGTTGCTAATGATTAAAACAAAATTCAAACCCTATCATTTTGAATTCCTCACATGTAAACTGCTGCCTAGGGTTTCAAAACTTGATTAACACCAAGGTTAATATTTCCCACTATAATTCCCTCTGTCCCTTGACTTCATTCTTTCCTCTATTATCATTGTTCCCTATTCGCTAAAGTTACTAAACCCCTGTCCTAAAATTCCCTTTCCCAAAACTTTCAAAGGCAAAACCCTAAACCCTATCCCACACCTAAATCCTAAACCCCCTCCCATATTTCCCAAAACAATCTCTCCCAATAATTCTTAATCCCTTGATATTATGTCCCTTTCCTAACAGTCCCTATTTCATTGGTTTTCCCCTTTGGTGGCAGACTTTGCACACAAAAGAGCAGTTTAAACAATTTTCATACACCAACATCTTCATCTTCAAGGAAGTTTGAAAAACAACAGTCATGGCATCTGAGCATTCATCGGACTATGAAGTGGAAACCCAAAGTGACTCACCCTTGGAAGAACAGGCATCCTGGAGGCCTCATAAAAGTGGAAAACATGTAAGAGAAGAACCAAACACCCTTACAGAATTGCAAGCCTGCCCTCTTGCTATGTTGTGTTTCCAGCATCAGTCATGCTATGAGTTTTGTCGAAAGGTGGCTAGTGTTCAATTTCATCATGAATTGGCTCGTCTATTCGTGCTGCACCTACATGGAGATCAAGCTACCTTAGCCGGTGTCACCTTCACACTTACACCAGAATCTATCTCATTAGCAACCAGCATGCGAACAAGAAGCAGAAGATTGAACGGCAACATTATGAGCCATACATTAAAACCGGTTTCTTGAGGCAGCTCAAGAGAGTGTTCCCATTCCGATATTTGAAAGATGAATATGCTCCGCTAATGAAATTGATCATGAAATATTTCAGCTGTGAGGGACGGTTCTCTCGTCTATATGCTTATCACATCAGGTTGCTCATGCATTTCACTAGGGTACAGATGATGAACATTCTGTATTTCATTTGCCGGAACATAGAGAGGATGACCACACTTGTGCAACACAAAACACCTCAGCAGCAACTTAACAATGTTTATCATTTTGCTCTTATTAAGATTTTGGTGGTTCATCAGCTTGGATTACAGGGCATCACTTGGGATGATTTCATCTCCCGTGACTTCTTCAGAGCTTCACAGGGATTATCAGAGGTTAAGCATGAAGGTCAACCTTCTCATCAGTATGAGCGCCATGAGACCGCTAGTGTGCCGGTATTCATCACATATCAGAGAGGCACCAGACATTTGTTTGCAGCGGTAAAGCATGTGTTATCTCCTCGCAGGGTGGAAGGGGCCTCACTTCCTCCATCAGCATCACAAGTACAAGACAAAGGCAAGAGGCCAATGCAGGATGAGGGGCCTTCAGGTGAGCCATCAGGTGAACGAGAGACCGACTTCATTCTCCTTCATGATGATGATACAGATACGGGTCCACAAAGTGCACAGCTTAGAGAAATCATCCAGGAGCAGCAAACAGAGATCCAAGCCTTATCCCTTGACTTGGAGAGAGCTAAGTGGAATATGAAATACTTGGAGCAGAGGAACAAACAGCTTGAGGATCAACAAGCAATCATGGAGTTACAAAACATTCGCGAGCATCGCCAAGCTGCACAAAGGAGAAGAATTGAGCTCACGTCATTGGAGTAAGAGATTAATGATGATCGGGAGGCTTGGCTCAACAGAGTCAACATTCACTTGGAGGGACTGCTGGACAAGGCCGATAAGGACCTTGCATTGCTGAGACACATGGATTTTCACTACATGGCACGGAACAAGGTATGCAAGGCACGAATAAGGAATTTAAAGGCAAAATTGAGGAAGGCAAAAAGGAAGCAAAAGAAGAAAAAGGAGCTTGACCATCTTCAGATATTGGCCGAAGCCTCTTTAGCCCAGCATAACACTTAATGAAGAAGCTCCAGCCCAAATTTCAAGAAATTTGGAGCAATTTTTGACGTTTTGAAATTTTTGCACTAAAAAACAGGGTTTTTCTCCCTGTGCGCCGCGCCACGTGGCGCGCGCTTTTGATAGGAAGCTCTAAATTGAAAAATTTTTATATTTTTGGATTTGGCATGAAAAGTTATGACTACTGGTGCATGGCCAAGAAGTTTGGGCAAGTTTTGAGTCCTCAGGAGGTCAAAAACACTCAAAAAATGACCTCTCTGCCCCTATTTTGACACACAGGAAGCAGTCTTAGGAGATTGAAGTTTTGGAGGGGCAAATGGGCACAAAATTCAGAAATTCCACTTGGGTTGGAAAGTAGATAGGCCGGTATTTCCAAGAAGCACACTTGGGCTCAATTTGGACTTCATCAAGTGCCTCAAACTCAGCCTCAAAGTGGTGCGACGCACAGAGAAATTGGCGCGACGCACAGAGAAATTGGCGCGACGCACAGAGGATTTTTGCTGAATTTTTCACCTTCGAGCTCAGAAATTCGGCTAGTTTGACTAGTTTTGCTTTGTGATGTAATTTTTGATCTATCTTGATGTAATTGGATAAGCATGATGTAATTTTGGCACTTATTTACTTGTTTTAGAGGATTCATTCACTAAAACGTGAAAATTTAATGAATGATGAGCTCGACCCCTAGAGGTAAGGGAATGGGTTGGGCTAGTATATATCATGTAATTCCTAATTAATTTTCAGGGTTGGACACTAGGGATTGCTTTGGCATATCATTGTACATTCTATCTATGCATTTTTGGCTAAGGAAAGACCAGGGTTTTGTAGCAATGTCTGGGATTCATGTGGCTTTATGTTTTGATGGTGTTCTTCTCTAAGTAATTATAAGTTCATTAGTGTTACGTGTATCATTTTCCTGTCTCTTCTTCTGAATTTGAACAAATGAGTGATTAAGGTAGAATCCATTAACTGCTATGCTCTGCCTTTGAATTTGTTTAAATTTCCATGTTTTCATCTGTTTAAGGAGAATTCTTGAGACTCTCTTGCTCTCCTTAGCTCCTCACCAGTCTGATCTATTCCATTCACCCACTTCAAAGCATCAAAACGATTGCCTTCCTTGCCCCAATCAGAACTCTGCAGAAACTGTGCCTCATCCCCGGACCCAAATTTTCCTGTCCCTTTTTTCCAACAAAACCCTCAAAAACTCAAATCAAATCCTTTGCACTTAATACCTAGCCTAAAATCAGTTTCTAAATCAGTCATCTATAGCCCCATTGATTATCTTTCGCTGAGATTGACCTGGAGAGAGCCCTCTCCTATCCTCGTAGGGCTAGCTACGAGGATGAGCGTGGTTTGATGTGGACTTAGAACCTTGTCTTTTCAGCCTGAGGCAAATCTAGGCTCTAACAGATGCTATGACCATTACGGAGAATGATGTATGGGAAGTAGTTCCCAGACCCCAGGACAAGACAATTGTTACTTCAAATGGCTTTACAAGATAAAGCTGCAGCAGATGGAAGTACGGAATAGTAAAAGGCTCGTTTTGTTGCTCATGGCTTCTCCCAGAAGGAAGGTATAGACTATGATGTGATATTTGCACCTGTTGCCAGATATACGACCATCCGCTTGATCATAGCCCTTGTGGATTCACAAGGATGGAACCTACATCAGATGGATGTCAAGATCGCTTTCTTGCATGGTTCGATCAAAGAAGAGGTCTATGTGGAGCAACCCAAAGGATTTCAGATTTAGGATTGAAAATCTCATGTATGTAGGTTGAAGAAGGCCCTCTATGGGCTGAAGCAAGCACCGCGAGTATGGTATGAGAGGATTGATAGCTACTTGATGAAGCTAGGATTCACTAGGAGTGAAGCCGATCCTAACCTTTACTTTAAGGTTGAAGACGACAAGCCTCTCATACTGGTGTTGTATGTGGATGACTTCTTTCTAACAGGTGCATACCCTCTCATTCACAAATGTAAGAGGGAGTTGGCTTCTAAACTTGAAATGAAGGATCAAGGACTTGAAGTGTGGCAGAAGCCAAGGGAAATTTTTCTATCTCAAGGAAAATATGTGGTGAAGATTTTGGAAATATTTGGTATGGTGAAGTACAAGCCTGTGACTACCTTGAAGATCTTAACTTTTAGAAGTTATACGGTAGTGATGTCGAGATGTTCTTGGTGAACCTCTGTTCGAACATACGTTTTGCAGTTAGCATTGTGAGCTCATATTTGGTTGAGCCTCACTAGATTGGCGCCAAGATCTTCTGAGATGTCTTCAGGACAAAGTCTCTCATGGATTGAGATACATTGCCGGAAATATGAAACCGCATGATTATTCGAATGCTAATTAGGCAGGTAGTGTGGAGGATCACTAGAGCACTTTTTAGTGTTGTTTCTCTTTGGATTCTTCTTCGATATAATGGATGAGCAGGAAGTAGAAGTCAGTTGCCATAAGCACCGCCGAGACCAGATACATATCTACGAGTATGATCTTGTATGAAGCTGCCTGGTTGGGGAAGCTCTTCAGTGAGCTGTTTGAACACATACCACTGTGATTCTTTGTAACAACTAGAGGTGGGATTCGATTATTGAGGAATCCCGTATTCATCGAAATCTCCAGCAGATAAACATCATCTGGGATATGGTAAGTCGATGAGCAAGGAGGCTCCATCGCATTAAGATGATGTACAGGTTGATACACCTTGTCAAAGCCTCAAGGAAAGATCTAATCTGTGATTTTCCCAAACGACTTGGAGTCGTCAAGAAACCCTTGTACAAGGGTCCTGCATGTTGCGTACATTGAGCTCTGGGAGCTCTGAGGGCTTGCAGTTCTTACTGGAGCAACATATGACCACAGGGTGACTCACCCTCCCTTGATGGTGCACACTGGAACAAGATGATTCACTCTCTTGTGGGATAAGATGATCGCTCTCTTGTGGAACATGATGATTTGCTCTCCTGTGTAGCAGGATGATTAGTTCTCCTGTGAGGCCTGGATTGATGTGTTCTCCATGGTGGCCTGGATTGATGTGTTCTCCTGTGAGGACATGATTGATTAGTTCTCCTGTCGAGGCATCCTACCCATGTAGTTTGGGACTCATGGGAAGTACCTCTCATCTGATCAATGAGCAGGGAAATGAAGTTAGGGACCATAGTAGTACCGATGGACGCATCGTTGTATCTACCATACTCCTTACACTAGGATGACCTCCATTGATATGGGATCAATAGTAATGGTCTAGGACCAGTGGTGGGAGTTGTACCATACTATGACACTGACTTCGGGTCGGTTGAGACTGGTCCGGGACCAGTGGTACATACTATGAGACTGACTTCGTGTCAGTGCAATACTGTTCTAGGACCAGTGAGAGTGGTACATACTATGACGCTGGCTTCGGGTCAGTTGAGACTGGTCTGGGACCAGTGGTACACTCTCTGAGACTATGATACTGGTCTGGGACCAGTGGTACACACTCTGAGACTGACTTTGAGTCAGTGGAGGATGATACTGGTTTGGGACTAGTGGAGTTGTACTCACTATGACGCTGACTTTGGGTTGGTTGAGACTGGTCTAGGACTAGCGGTACATACTCTGAGACTGACTTTGAGTCAGTATGATACATCCTCCATCATTTCTTCTTCTTCATAATTCGGACAAAAGCAGAGCAAAACATAATAAAGCACAACAACGCATAACAGAGCAGAGCTGTACAGATCAATACAGGGTAGAACAAGACAAAGCAGAACAGGAAAAATAGAGCAGAGCAGGGCAAGGGTTAGGCTGTATAGGGTAGTGCATTTGATGGATGAATAGTCTCGACCGATAGACAAATTGCAGATGAAGTTCTCCCTAGTTGAGAGGGAGTGTTAAAATTGGAAACTAGGGAAAAACTTCATGTGGGTCATCTTATTCATGGCTGATAATATTTTTATTAGATTCCTCTCGTTGAGAGGTGTATGATTGATATAAAGATCATCTGATTCCGATAAGTATTCATGGAGATATGAGTTTATTTTGATTATGGAATTATTATCAAGCCGACCTACAACTCACGTAGGCTCAGAAGCCCAACAGTTGCATCTATTCAAACACCAACGTTGTGTATAAATATAGGAGGAATTTTCCTCATTTGCACTCACTCATCTCATCACATCTCTCTCTCTCTAGTGCGCAGAAAAGTGTCTCTTCTCTACTACGCAGAAAAGGGTCTCTCCCTCACACATGTGAAGCCGGAAGCTGCTAAAATTGAAGCTGCAACTATAGTAGTAAATATTGACCTGCATGGACTAGAAGATCTCCTCATCTAAACTGCATTGTAGGTTCATCTGAACCTCCTCTGAAAGCCACAACTTTTGGTGGTGGAATCAAGTCAATCCGATGGACGGTTTGCAAGATATCGACTGCCCTAGTTTGAAGCTGGAAGCTGCCGAAACTTAAGTTGCAACTGCAGAAGTAAAGTTTGACCTGTATGGACTAGAAGATCTCCTCATCTGAACTACGTTGTAGGTTCATCTGAACCTCCTCTGGAAGCCGCAAATTTTGGTGGTGGAATCAAGCCGATCCGATGGTTGGTTTGTGAGATATCGTCTGCCCTAGTTTGATGATGAAGCCGCTAATGCTGATGTTGTTGATCTAGGGTTTGCTGCTGCTGATATAAATCAAATTTATTGTACTATTTCTCTATGCTAAATTATTGAAGATAAAAGAAGATTTGATCAAAAGGTTTCCCCACACATTGTGGGATTTGTCCCTGGCTAGCCGCCACATCTCGTGTCTCTTGTCTTGGCTTGTTTTCTGTCGATCGTTTAATGTTCTATCTGCACTTTACTTTATGTACATGTGATTGCTAATCTATGGAATATAATAAGAAAAAGAAGTAAACTATTATAAGCATAGAACATACCATAACTTAACACTATTTGAAGGGTATTAATACATAACATGGTTTGGATTCTAATGTCACTTTCACCATTGTATTGAATTTGATGGTATTTTTGTAAGTGGTGTACTATGTGGTTAAGATAATTAAATCCCTTTTCCAATCACCATAACATTTCGTAACCCGTAATTTATCCTGTAACTCTTCACTAGGCATTTTGTTATATTATTTACTTTAAAAAAAACAAGTATAAATAGAAATTAACATTTTTTAACACTTAATTTTCCCTTCACACTTTTAGGATGTGCTAGACCCCTATTGATGGGTTGTGACATGTCCAATTTTGATCCCTAATTGGATTGCACATGAAATTCATATATATATATATATATATATATTTGGATTCTAAGAAGAAAATGCTTTTATCTTATATTGTATTTGTTCTTAATAACAATTTATAAAAGGGTTATTTAGGCTTGACTCAACATTGCATAGTTTTGGTGATAAGCATATCATTGTAGGTGTATTGGTTTTCTTCCATCCAATAAACGAGCTAGCCTCGACCTAGGAAAAGCCTAGTGTTGGCGGTGCTGGAAATCTGTCAACCAAGGGGGTCTCCCCAATGTGAAGTCCCAATTAGAGCTCACACCATTTTGAATAGTAACTCCATCCGGGATATCGACCAAGCAACCATATATTCTTATAGGTTTTCCTTGGCTACAAATTTTAACACAAGAGAGTTATGCACATGTAATCTCAGATCAATAAGTGAGTATGCATGGTGAGTGTTTAGTTGTATGTGTGTCAAGATTATTCTACTGAGGAGGGAAAGGAAAGTGAGCCTCTAGGAGAGAGGTACTAGTACCACCCTAGTAGAGACACACGAAGAATATATCCATCTAACGTCCAACAAAATAGTCCACAAAGATGCGACGATCATTGCAACTATTATAAACAAGAAAGATATATCTAACATCTAGTGGAATAGTCCACAAGGATGTGACAATTATAGCAACCATTACATCACATTCTCAATTAGATAAGCACTAAAATAATTGAAATAGCTCAACTAATTTAGTACAAGTGAAAGAAAACATGAATCATAAATATTCACAGAACAATCTTACAAATAATCACAATCCATGCATTAAAACATGTCGGCCACCAGGCTTCAAGTATTAAGTAAAAGTCACAAGACACATGCATACAACGAACACCACTCGCCCTAATAGTGGAGCGTTGGAGCCACTCCTTGCTCCCAAAAATAACTAGCTTGTCTCTATAATTCCTTGCAAGAGGAGCCAAGGTGAAAAAATTCCTTTGCTCATACAATGAGGGTGTATATATAACCAATGGGGTGATGCTTCACCTCCCTTGTGACTCTTTGACTACCCTCATGATTGTTTGACTTCCTATGAATTTTCAACTTTACATGACTCTTCATTTTCTGTACATGTCCTTTTGACTTCCACTTTGCAATACATTTTGAATAGATAATTACATAATCCACCATAATGATATGGCATTTGACGATTCATGGCAAGACATGACATGACACTACTAACATGGATTTCACGATGACATGGCAATGTCAAGCCATTGTTTGTTGCTCCTTTGTATTCAACAAGAAATGTACAATGCTTAATCTTCATGAGATATATGCTTTTTTCTTCATATCCACCCTCCAAAGGGTTGTGAATCAGATAGAGTATTCATGTGGTCTTGATCTTTGATCTTTTGTTGTAATCAGATGTTCCTTCATCCTCTCTTTTGATGATCATCTTATCTCTTCAGCTCCATATGTGTCTTTTGGCATGTCCTCCTTTCTCCATATCCTTCTTCATCATATCACCATAACATGATAGAGTACCTGCATCTGCAATCCACTCATGACAAGACGACATCAACCCAATAAACCCCTAGTTGCAGATGATGCATGTTGATCCACTAACTGAGCAGGAACTAGGTTGCAGGTTGAGGAAGAGACTCAATGACTGTGTAATTGTACATCTCAAGTAGTCAGGGGTGAAGCTTAAGCCTTGATACTGCGCAATGCGCAGTTCAGGTTGGACTGGGTAGGAAGATTGCACAGTTTTGGAACTTAGTGAGTCGGGCTAAGGGGTTTTGCTCTGTTTCAGCCAACTGTGCAATTCTGGAAGGTAGAGCAGACCTGGTGATTGCAAAATTACGCATCTCAAGAGTTGAAGAGTTGTGCTTGAGCTCTGAGATTGCACAATGCGTAGGTAGGGCCATGATGGAAGGTTGAATTGCATAGTTTTGTAGGTCAAGACCCAGGCCTGAGAATTGAAATTGCAAAATGCATAGTACTAAAAGGACATGAGGCCAGGTGATTGCATAGTCGCATAGTTCAAGAGCTCAAGACTGAGGCTTGAGGATTGAGACTGTGTAATATGCAGTGTTGGGTTCGATGGAGAGAAAGATTGTGCAATTCTGGGACTCAGGGGCTGAACTTGAGCACTGAGGTTGCAAAATGTGTAGTTCTGGGAGGCAGAGACTGCACATTGTGCAATGCCAGGAGACAAGGTTGTTGCTTGAGGGCTGAGACTGCGTAATGCACAGTTTAGGAGGGTTGGATGAAGCTGGGTGGCCCAATCGAGAGTTTTTTCCAATTTTGACTAAGTTTTGGATCAGTGAGATGAATTTGAATAAAAGAAAGACTTGAACATGATCACACACTTAGTTCACTTGACGAAACAACATAGAACACTTAAACACATGAATAACACACTTTCCTCAATGCAACAACATTGCAACAACCCATTCCAAGTGCGACACTAAAGATACACTTTGCGACAATGCGTGAAACTTTGGAAATGAGTGTGGAACATATCTACATGATAAGAAAAACTCATTATCACACATATTTCCCCTTGAAACAAACCAAAATCCACTTTATGATAAGCGACAACTCCCACACCAAAAGGACGACACTTGCTATATGAAAATAAAAGTGTGAACAACACTTGCTGTGTGGTCTAAAATGCGGATGCAAATTAGAGTTTAATTTAATGTCAACCCGAGAAGGTAAACTTAGAAGTGCTTATTTAAATATATAGATCTAGAAAGATTCCTAATTTGTGCAAGATCTTAAAGTCTCCTTACAAGAACATATTCATTAAGATCTCTTTCAATAACTAATCAAACTTAGATCTAACAATTGTTTGAGATATATGATTCTCTTACAAGAACATATTCTACAAGATCTCTTCCAACATTAGAACATCTAATAAGAAATTAAAAGCTGAAATGAAATAAACCTAGATCTAATAATTGTATGAGATCTTACGGTTCTCTTACAAGAACACCTTCAAATAAGACTCTTCCAATATTATAACATTTAACAAAACTTGAAAGCTGAAATCAAACAAAAACATAAAATAAATTATAAACAAATAAGCATGCAAGTGAGGCCATGGGGGCCCTCCATAACTCCACCAGCACACCACTTCAGTGGAGACTCAGATGTAGAAGCAAAATTGAAGTATGATCCTTTATTTCAAAATCTTCATTACAAACCAACTCTAATTACAACTCTAAGCTTCTAAGATTACATGCTCCAAAATTCTAAGATTACAAAAACTTCTAGATTAGAAATGGAGGAGATTGTAATCCTATTTATACAACGGGATGAGTAACAAACTCATAATGATCATCCACTAATCTCTCTTTAGTTCCATAAATATCGCAACCATTTTAAACTATTTTCCCATTATTACAAAATATGATCCCGCAAATCTCTCAAGCATTTTTAACTACTTTCCCATTATTACAAAATATGATCCCTTTGAATCCTTCATAAATCTCTCACATATCTTGGATAAGATATGCCAACCAAATCCTCCATGATCTTCTCCTTAGGAATTGGATAAGATATGCCAACCAAATCCTCCATGATTTTCTCCTTAGGAATAGGATAAGATATGCCAACCAAATCCTCCATGATTTTCTCCTTAGGAATATGATAAGATATGCCAACCAAATTCTCCATGATTTTCTCCTTAGGAATAGGCTTGCATAATTATCTCCTTAATATGGTGGAGATATTAATTCTTCACATATTTCCTACACGTCACAAAACTCACATATTCTTGAGATATATATAGAAATATATATATTTTCTAATATTTAATCATAAATTCACTTGTAATACAAAAATGAATAAAATGGAAAATAAGAAGGTGAAACCCAAATGTATTTATGAAAATGATATGATAAAAGGTTAATGGGATGATGAAATGTAAGGAATAGAGAAGAAAAAGGTGGATGAAAATATGACATTTCTGAATCCCAACATCCTCCCCAACTGAACTTGTTGCATGTCCTCATGCAACCATGCATGGGTCTCTTTAAGAACATTTGGCATCTTGAACAACTTTGGCTTTACATGATGATGTCTTTAATAATGAATGTTTGCAGGATATGTGAAAGACATGAGTAACAACTTACATTTTCTTATGGTTGATTCTTGTGTGACAACCATGAATACAAAGAATGTTGGTTCTTGTGTTAACAACATTCATTTCGTTTTCTGTTCTCTTTTCTTCAATAATAATGTAAACATTCACTGGAAATCATAGGCTATCAATGTGCATAAGAAAGCCCTTTTGTAATATTAATGAATCATGCCAATATTACGTATGAAGCAAAGTGCAACAAAGTATCATTGGAAAATAAATGTTGGTGAATGGTAAATGAGAAAAAATGGAGTGATAGTGGTGAAGAAATGGAATCATGGAAGTGAATATGTAGTGTGGTGAAGAAATGGAATCATGGAAGTGAATATAGTTCTTCCCCCCCTCAACTGAATTGGTTGCATGTCCTCATGCAACTTGACATGGCTCATGAAAGGAAATGTAGCATTGTGAGGGAATTTTCCAAAATATTCAAGTTATCATATAAGGAATTGCATGATTAAAGATTAGAAAACAACATACCTCTACTTACCTAAGAATGATGAACTATGCAAGAGGAATGTAGCTACTGCTGCTGCTGCTGGATCAGGAAAATGTCACTGATGTTGTTGTTACTGGATCTTGGGAAATGAAGGAATCTGAACTGCTGATGCTGAATCATGGAAAAGATAAATGCTGAAAGTGGAATTGTGGTACTCTCATAGATCAGAATTCATGCTGCTGTAACTGCTGAGGGGGTCGTGAAAAAGTGTATAGTCTTCACCTGCTACTAAAATTCTTGGTACAATTCTAATCATGCGAAAGAATGTGTCGATGTTGAGCATGAATAGAAATCATTGGATTACCGGCAATTGATGTATGCTATTAACCAATGCAAGGCAACTCACCATTGATGTCAATGAGTGCCAAGGTACCCGAGTACATCTTGCGAAGTGAGAATGGATGTGTTGAGGTTGAGCCACTTGCAAGATCTGAAGATAAAGGGACATTGATGTATTCCCATGATCGTCAGCGAGAGAACTTGCCATTAAGGCATGCAAGCCTCTAGGTACTCAAAAGGAACTCTAGTCTATTTCCCAGATAAGGTGCTGATGTTGATGGGGAAAGACTTGTTGAAAGGTGGGCCTTAAGGAATCCCACATCAGTCAACGCGAGTTTGTAAAAAAAGATTTGATAGGACTATAAATGGAAAGAACTCACGGACAAGTAGTGTGGATCAGCATGACGAGGAAAACAAGGCAATGTAATCATGGAAAGGGAATGGGTTTTATTCAAAAGGAAGTAATCATGACGCAAAAGGATCATTATGTAGTGGAAAATGTCATGATATGTGCAGTGAAGAATTAGCTCCTTCAAGCGTCCAAAAATGGATGTGAGGAAATGCATGGTGTATGAAGATGAACTCTTGCTGTGAAAAATGGATATGGAAATGTCATGCTTTATGGATTTACAATTGGTGGAATTCAAAATCTGCTTCAAAAAGGGAGGTGTAAGGTAGTGGTTGTGGAGTTGGATTTGTCTTTAGAATTTTTCATGAATTGTAGTCTTTGGAAGACCAATTGTCGTCACAATGTAATCTCCTTATGATCACTTGATTATCCTATAACCTGTAAAAAAACTTGGCAGAAAGAAAACATAAGTGTGTTCAAGAAGAAATGGCCATTTCCTTCATGATTCTTACGCAAAAATTTCATACCAAATAAAACATATTAAGGACAATCAAAGTGTTGAAATTGACTTAATCATGATATTAAAATCAATCCATTCTTAAAATAACCATGAAAAGTAATACTCCCTGTTTGGGTTAGATGAAATATGATCGGCAAAAAGATTGGCATTTGAAAGATCTGTTGTGGTCTACATATTAGTATGTGATATAAAAGCATTCAACAGAAATATGTTATGCCAACTTGAAGCTATTGAAACAAGATAATCATCATTTATAGAATCCTCCAAATTTTTGATAAATCGATCCTCAAAATTTGTTTCCAAGTGTTCCATTTTTTTTTTTTTTTTTTTCAAACCTGCATGAATTTTTGAGAAATTTTTTATTTTTTATGTTTTTAATTAAAAAAACAAAAGAATGATTTTTTTTTTAATAACGAAATTAAAAAATCAAATTTTTTTAATTTGGTTTTTTTTTTTTTGAGAAAGAAATCAACAAAAACAAATTCTATTAAAAATTAATATAGAAAATTTCTAATCTAACACTAAAATGGATTTTTTTTCCAATATCCTAAAAAACACACAAAATCCTCTAGAATCAATGAAAAATCTGGCTTTTTGTCTAGAAAAAATAGGAGAAGATAATGCAAATGCCAAATCTCTCGAGGATAAGTCAAATCCAATTTTTTTTATCACTATGTGGGATTTTTTTTTTAAACTAAAATTTAAAAAGACTAAGTTTTATCTAAAAAAATTTTAAGATGATTTTTCACTCATTCACAAAATTCTTTATTGTCGCATTGCAGATTAGTTCTCCAACAAGAAATCAAAAGATTTTATGATCTTCCAGATCGCACGAAGCGCGGGAAGAGAGTATACTAATCTCTTGATTTTTTTTATTTATGCAGGTTAGCGTGGATGGATAAAACACAATTAAGATCTGCGACAAAACCTTGCATTATCTACACTCTTTCTGCAATGTCACGGGGGCATTTAGACTCTCGGAAGACAAAGGTTTCCGATAATCAAGCTCCTGGCTCATCCGTGATACAGAAACAAGACATAGAAATGCAAAGATGTGCCACTGAATTTATTCATGATGATTTATTTTTTGAAAACAAAACTAAAAACTTCTAATGATAACGACTTCTAATGAGATCTCATTTTTATTTTCTAATCTATTGTATATTAACTTAAAAGATGTTTTATTTTCTAAGTAAAAGAATGCTTCCAATGAAGCCATCTACGGAATAAAAATTCGAACATGCTCACATCAAGATTTAAAAATTTTACATTATGTTTTTCAAGTATGTGAGAATCCTGTCTTAGAGTTGGCTCAAGGTTATTGTCCTTGCTCTCCAAGAAGTACCTGTTCAACATTTTCAAATTC
Source organism: Pinus tabuliformis (assembly GCA_031772625.1). NCBI lineage: Eukaryota > Viridiplantae > Streptophyta > Pinopsida > Pinales > Pinaceae > Pinus > Pinus tabuliformis. The sequence continues at coordinate 251,726,824 of CM062804.1, forward strand.
ATCATCTGTAGATGGATTAGTGAGAAATGGGGTGTTTAAAATAAAAACTGAATTTAAATTAACTATGTGCGAAAATAAGAATGCTCCAAACTTTGAACTCCTTTACGAACCTGCTGTCACCAAGTTCCACAAATTAGTCCATAAAAACAAATGCATAAAAACAATTACTAAATCCTTCTAGTTGCACTTCCCCGGCAACGACGCCAAAATGTGTGGTTTAAAATGCAGATGCAAATTAGAGTTTAATTTAATGTCAACCCGGGAAGGTAAACTTAGAAGTGCTTATCTAAAATATATAGATCTAGAAAGATTCCTAATTTGTCCAAGATCTTAAAGTCCCCTTACAAGAACATATTCATTAAGATCTCTTTCAATAACTAATCAAACTTAGATTTAACAATTGTTTGAGATCTATGATTCTATTACAAGAACATATTCTACAAGATATCTTCCAACATTAGAACATCTAATAAGAAATTAAAAGCTGAAATGAAATAAACCTAGATCTAATAATTGTATGAGATCTTACGGTTCTCTTACAAGAACACCTTCAAATAAGACTCTTCCAATATTATAACATTTAACGAAACTTGAAAGCTGAAATCAAACAAAAACATAAAATAAATTATAAACAAATAAGCATGCAAGTGAGGCCATGGGGGCCCTCCATAACTCCACCAGCACACCAATTCAGTGGAGACTCAGATGTAGAAGGAAAATTGAAGTATGATCCTTTATTTCAAAATCTTCATTACAAACCAACTCTAATTACAACTCTAAGCTTCTAAGATTACATACTCCAATATTCTAAGATTACAAAAACTTCCAGATTACAAATGGAGGAGATTGTACTCCTATTTATACAATGGGATGAGTAACAAACTCATAATGATCATCCACTAATCTCTCTTTAGTTCCATAAATCTCGCAACCATTTTTAACTATTTTCCCATTATTACAAAATATGATCCCACAAATCTCTCAAGCATATTTAACTACTTTCCCATTATTACAAAATATGATCCCTTTGAATCCTTCATAAATCTCTCACATATCTTGGATAAGATATGCCAACCAAATCCTCCATGATCTTCTCCCTAGGAATTGGATAAGATATGCCAACCAAATCCTCCATGATTTTCTCCTTAGGAATAGGATAAGATATGCCAACCAAATCCTCCATGATTTTCTCCTTAGGAATAGGATAAGATATGCCAACCAAATTCTCCATCATTTTCTCCTTAGGAATAGGCTTGCATAATTATCTCCTTAATATGGTGGAGGAGATATTAATTCTTCACATATTTCCTACACATCACAAAACTCACATATTCTTGAGATATATATAAAAATATGTATATTTTCTAATATTTAATCATAAATTCACTTGTAATACAAAAATGAATAAAATGGAAAATAAGAAGGTGAAACCCAAATGTATTTATGAAAATGATATGATAAAAGGTTAATGGGATGATGAAATGTAAGGAATAGTGAAGAAAAATGTGGATGAAAATATGACATTTTTGAGTCCCAACACTTGCGTTATGCGAATGATGGTGAAAACAACACATGCCAAGGAGATAACACAAAAATGACACTAATTAAAGGGAAATAAAGTGAAAGCGACATTCGAAAACATGAAAATGATACTCGTGTAAGTAAAGGTGCACGAAGTGACAATTTGTAAAACTCATCGAAATAGAAGTACAAGCGCAGCTCTAGAAGCGAGAAACTATCGATGTCAGTGTGCATTAATTGTCGATATGGATTGGACATTGCACAGAAACAACCTTGATGGACCATGCTATTCTTGTTCAAGCTTGCGTAAAAGAATGCAATCATGCACTTTTTACAGACTGAGCATGTGTGAGCAAGTGAATCGACACTTCAAATCCAAGAAGGGAGCTCAAAAGCATCAACTGGATGAGAAGTGAATATGGAATGATCGATCGAGAGATCCAAAGTAGGCTCCAAAATTCGAGTGTAGGAAAAATTTTGGAGGGTGTTTGTAGCAACAACACTTGGCGACACACTGGTAAAACTCCAACTTCTCTGCCTTGGTCAATTATTTCATGCAGGGTCTAGTTCTTCAGGGGGTATTGATTCATCGTTTAGATTACCATGGCTTCTCCATTTACCCCATGCATAAACATAGTCCACTTCATTCCTTTACTCGGTTAAACACAAACATAAGGTCAGTGATCACGATATGTTTTGAATCAAGAAAGTGTAATGAAGTTAGCGAGCTTTATATTTTTAGAGTGTAGTTTTTTCATCTTTGGTGTTGCTTCGCTGCTAGTAGGCATGGACAGTACCTCGACGGAGTCACTTCAGGAACACAAACATTGCTCTACTGCCAGTGAGACTGAATAGAACCCCGACGGAGTTGCTTGCTTCACCTCTCTACGCAGGAAGCCTTTCTCTTCTTTCACCTTATTTATTTATTTATATAGAACTGTGCATCGACACTTATTTATTTCATGAGTGGAAGAGGTATCCCAACTTATTGAGAGCAGGAGAGGTTTTCCCTTTAGAGAATCATATATAGGACCTCTGATATTGATTTTCTTGTTTAAATTTCTCCTTTCCCTTCTCTACTTGATTGGATCAACCTGAAAACATCAAAACATAAAGGTCAAGTGTAGGCATGAGGTTTTCTAGAAGAAACATGTATATCATGGTTTGACACAAGGATTTCCTAACGCAAGGATCATATTTTCCGTATGAACATCATCGACGAAAACGTGTAAACAAGACAAGGAAGAAGGATGGAGAGTTAGCCAAATGTTGCAGTGTCACAAAGTCCTTTTCTATTTTTCCACATTGTATTTTGTGCCAATGGGAACATCCTTCATGCAAGTATTATTAAACAAAATGAAAGAAAATACAACACACAACAATGGAACAAAACGAAAGACAAAATAGAACGCGAGACAAAAGTTAGAAAACAAAGAAAGACTACAAAAAGAAAGTGCAGGACGAATGCAAGAAAGGGGAAACTATAATGCAACTAAGCCTACTCCTAACCTAAACAACTAGAAGGTTAGGGTTACGTATAATGAAATTTCCAATGTAGCCACCATAGTTGCTCCTGACTTGCATACACAAAGATACGAATAATTAAAACAAATATAAAGTAATGTGTAACAAAAGAGATAAAGAACCTAAATAACTTGCACAAAAAATTGAAGGTCTTGCATGTCAGTAGAAAGATAGGCCATAGCCACTACTTCTAACCAGTTTACATTCTCACATTTTCGACAAGGACCATCATTGAACAAACCTCGAAAGCTTCTCGCGAATGTGTCTCTATCTACACCGAACTCTTTAGCAAGCGTGAGGAAAGATAGAAACTTGTTATTTGCAATAGATCTTGCCAAGCAATATTTCTCCAACCATTCAACGATTGGATTGTAAAATTCATGACAATCCTTTTGAAAACCCTGAAAGATTTGAAATGATGAATTTTCAATTAGAGGAATGGGGTTATGATGAGAATCTTGTTAGGAGAAAGAGATCTGATTATGTTCAATAGACGTGTCAAGGAAGTGAGGAATTGAAATAACCACCAGCGAGTTCAGAAGTGCCTCAACTACTTGACAAGTACTCGAATAGTGTGATGTTAAACCATAAATATCGAAGGGTGTAAGACAATTTTCATTGGATGTGCAGATGGGAAAAGGATAAGCTAAATGACAGTCATCAAAGATAGAATCATGATCAGATGGGATGATTAGAGCATTAGATTCCCAACTTGTAATTAACAAAGATAAATCAATTTGACCAGCACTTCAAATGCTTTGAATAATAGAACCAACTTCCTCACATGTCGAATGTGACAAACCATTTTCCTGTAACTAGTGATAAATTGTACAAGCATTGTAATCATTGAAACAATTTAAAAGGATTGTCAGCACAAAAAACACGTGAGACCAGTCAGGAAATAATGAACAAAGAAGACTTTGATTGGTGTAATAACTCGTGCATTCATTATTACTCAAGAGGATTTTGGGTGTGATGAAGGGAAAGATTTGCAATATAACATTCACAATAAAAAACAAGAGTCGATTATTAAGAAATGAATCTGAGAGGCATGATTCATTCGACCAAAGATAGGCTTTGAAAATATCAACTTCTCAATTCCATGACTCTATGAGAGAAACATATTCCAAACCCAAATTAACTACAATAGCCTTGTATGGAGATGAATCACGTGGAATAAAATCTTGAATCCGTTCATACACTGAATCTCGAAAGTTTGAAAGATTACATTCGAAATACCAAAAATCTTTCAAAAAGAAATTTACATCGAGGGAAACCGTGCAAAGAGAAGGATTGTGTGAGAGAAGCAAGATCTGACTTAGTTCGGGTGGCTTACTAGAGTCACAAGATCTTGACATAACCATTGTTGGATGTGGAGCTTGATTATCTTCTTTATTCAGAGGTATCGCCGCATTAGACCCCAGTTCGCAATGGGGCGGGAACATTTCCCTTTTTTCATTGCCAGGGGGGTCCAGGGGGAGGGGGGGGGGGGGCAACGACAATTTTTATGAGCCCCCCTGGCGAGGGTTCAGGGGAAATGTCCCTGAAGCTAAAAATAGATGTAAAATTTCCTTGTAAAATATTGTAATTTCATAGTTAATATGAGTTGTTCATTATGCGGATGATTTGACGGTAGAAGTTATGTTTAATTTAGGGTTTTTCCCTTAGAAGGAAACCCCTCGTTATATATGAGGGAATTGTATCGCGACTATGCAAATGTGTATTCTGAGCGACAAAAGAGAAAAGAGATTATGTGAGAATGAAGAGGAAATTACAACGGATTTGTTGTAGGTTGTATCTCTTCATTTTGCTGGATAATATAAAGGAAGGATTGGTTGTTTCTCCGTGGGTGTAGCCCAAATTCGGTGAACCACATATATCCGTGTCTCTCTTGTTTTATGCATTTTCAGTGTTTGTGTTTCTGTAATATTTTATGTGTTCCATAGATTTGTAATATATAATTTTCTAACAACCATCAACGAAAGTTGAAGTGCCTCGACTTCCTAAGAAGTCTTGGAACTTTCAAGGATTGTAAAATTATATCCTGAAGATTGAATTAAATCATGCATGGTGTGAGGATAACTGGTACCACTAATTTCAATAAGACCACTGCTCACCGAATGGTATCCATCTCTATTATTGATTTGACCAAATTCTACAACTTCAATAATCAGGTTACTCAAATCGACAGATTTTTCTGATCGCAAATACGAAGATCTATGAATAAGAGGAATTCCATGAGCAAGTTAATTTGAAGAGTTATCTTGATGCAAGAAAAGAAATGATGAGGGATGGAAAGAGTACTCAGTGATTTTATTGTTTTCATTTTCACCATGGATAATCCCACCACCTTGTGCCAATTGAGAAGTTGATTCATCGGATAAAGAATTCGAAGAGCATGGGGCATCTCTGTCGCAAGTAGATGCATTGCAAATGGTAGAGAACAAGGGATATTGAGATGGGGAAATATCGATAAAATCATATTCTTTGATTGAATCATGCTCTAAATCTAAATATTTTGAAATAAATTCTTATGGAGAGACTAAAAGCTCAGATGGCACACTTTGGAAATTTGTCATCAGATACATCAACAAATTCATCACCATCAGAATGATTGTTTCCCAAGACTGCGGATTGATTGGAAGAATTGATTGCATTTGATTCAGTACCCAAATTAGCAGATTGAAATTCATCCAAAAATGGAAGTGCATCATCTTGACATGGGGGAATTTGAGAAAGGGAAGAGAGATCAAGAGTCTTTTCATTTTCCTCCTCCTCTACCAATGTAACATGATTTCCTCGTATCTTATCGTAATTTGAACTAACAATTGGAAAATCGAGAGAGTATGAAGAGCTAGTGGGTGGAGTAGATTGATCAAACACACCATGATACACGAAGTCATAACATGTAGATGATATAGGATGAAAAATGTCCCTTGAAGAAGTGACACTTTCAATGGAACCAGATTCAAGATTATTGTTTAGAGTGCTAATGTCATCTTGAGGAATGAACGGATTAGCCTTCACCCTAGGCTCCATGAGCCATTCCAGGGTTTCCTTCATTAGATTTGAATCATGAAAAGTGAAAGAAGGATGAAGAGATGGATTAGGAATTTGATTTGCAGATTTCCCAACTTTATTTTCATTGCAAGGAGGCACCCACATCGGAACTGGAAAAGGAGGAGGACAAGGAACAAAAGGAGTAGTAACTTCCTCCTTTGAAATTAGAGGTGCTTCATGATTTACAAAATATGGGGAAGTAAAGACATCAGGGGGTTCAAACTCACCGTGCAAAGAGATGTGAACCAAATGATTAAACTTTCGTTTAAAGAAATCCCAATCTATATCTTCTCCTGGAAATTCATAACAAAGGTGAAGGAATCAATCGAAAAATTCTCAATTGATGCATTAGGCTTCATTCTTAGTTGATTAATTCTTTTGAGAACACCCAAGTAATCATACCTATCAAATGATTAATGAAGCTCCTTCACAAGCTGGCTGAATGAATGGACAAAATCAGCGGGTAATTTATGACACCATCGATTAACATGACCTTCAAATGTGAGGGTAAGTAATATAGCCATGACATCCTTACAATGTATTCCATTAGAAAGGAAAAAATGAACAACTTTAAACAAATGTTCACGAAGAGTTAAATCACCCTCACCATCAAGCTTAAAATGGGACAAATTATGAATAACTTCCGCAGGGATGGTAAGATTAAGCTCTTTAGAAAAACATCTTGGTATTATGATTTGGGGAAGAGCCATTTTGAATAAGAGATTCAAATGAGACTCAACGGGCACAACTTGTCTTCTGGCCCTCCTTCTAGTGCCATTTTGTTGATGATGTTGGAAATATGTTAACCAAGGGGGTTTCCCCGATGTGAAGTCCTAATTAGAGCTCACACTATTTGGAATAAGAGCCCCGTTCAAGATATCGACTTGACAACCATATATTCTTATAGGTTTTCCTTGTCTACAAAGTTCAACAAAAGAGAGTTATGCACATGTAATCTCAGATCAACAAGTAAGTATGACTGGTGAGTGTTTGGTTGTATGTGTGTCAAGATTCTTCTACTATGGAGGGGAATGAAAATGCACCTCTAGGAGAGAGGTAATAGTAACACCCTAGTAGACACACATACACAGAAGATATCCATCTAACATCTAGCAGAATAGTCCACAAAGACGCGATGGTCATTACAACCATTATAAACAAGAAAGATTTGTTTAACATCCAGTGGTTTAGTCCACAAGGATGCAACAATTATAACAACCATTACATCACATTCTCAATTAGATAAGCACTAAAATAACCAAAATAAATCAACTACTTTAGTACAGGTGAAAGCAAACATGAACCATAAATATTCATAGAACAGTCTTACAAATATTCACAATCCATGCATGAAAATGTGTTGGCCATTAGGATTCAAGTATTAAGTAAAAGTCACAAGACACATGTATACAACGAACACCACTAGCCCCAATAGTGAAGCATTGGAGCCACTCCTTTCTCCCCAAAAGAACTAACTTTTCTCTCTAATGCCTTGTGGGAGGAACCAAGGTGAAAAAGTCATTTGATCATACAATGAGGGTGTATATATAACCAATGGGGTGATGCTTCACCTCCCTTGTGACTCTTTGACTACCCTCATCACTATTTGATTTCTTATGACTTTTCAACTTTACATGACTCTTCATTTTCTGTACATGTTCTTTGGACTTCCACTTTATAATACATTTTGAATATATAATTAAATAATCCCCCAAAACGATGTCGCCTATGACCACTCGTGATAAGACATGACATGACATTGCTGACAGGGACTGCATGATGACATGGCAATGTTAAGCCATTCTTTGTTGCTAAGTTGTCTTTAGCAAAAGATGTGAATTGCTTCATATTCATGAGAGATATGCTTTGTTCTTCATATCCACCCTCTAAAGGGTTGTGAATCAAATGGAGTGTTCATGTGATCCTGATCTTTGATCTTTTGTTGTAATCTAGTGTTCCTTCATCTTCTCGTCTGATGATAATCTTATCTTCAGCTCCATATGTATCTTATAGCATGTCCTCCTTCTCCATCTCCTTCTTCATCATATTGCCATAACATAATAGAGTACCTGCATCTGAAATCCACTCATGAAAAGACGACATGAATCCGATAAATACTTAGTCTCAGATTATGCATGTCGATCCAATGACTAAGCCGGAACTGAGTTACAGGTTGAGGAAGAGACTTAGTGACCGCATAATTGCGCATCTCAGGCAGTCAAGGGTGAATCTTGAGCCTTGAGACTGCTAAATCTATATTTCAGGCTGTACTAGGTAGGAAGACTGCACAATTTTGGGACTTAGTGAGTCAGGTGAGGGGTTTTGCACTGTTCAGCCAAATGCGCAGTTCTGGAAGATAGAGAAAACTTGGTGTTTGTGAAATTATGTAGCTTAGGAGCTCAAGAGCTGGGCTCGAGCTCAAAGGCTGTGCAATGTGTAGTTGGGGCTAGGTTGGAGGCTTGAATTGTGCAGTTTTGGAGTCCAAGGTCTGGGCTTGAGTGCTAAAATTATGAAATTTGCAATACTGGAAGGACATGAGGCTAGGTGATTGTGTACTTGCATAGTTCAAGAGCTTAAGATTAAGGCTTGAGGATTGAGACTGTGTAATGCGCCATGTTGGGTTGGCTGGAGAGAAATATTGCACAGTTTTGGGACTTAGGGGTTGGGCTTGAGAACTAATGTTGTGAAATGCGCAGTTTTGGGAGGCAAATACTACGCATTGCACAATGCCAAGAGACAAGGTTGTTGCTTGAGGACTGAGACTACGCAGTGCACAGTTCAAGAGGGTTGGATGAAGTTGGGTAGCCTGGTTGAGAGTTTTTTCCAACTTTCACTAAGTGTTGGATTAGGAAGTTGAATAAAAGCAAGACTTGAACATGATCACACACTTAGTTCACTTGACGACACAACACAAAACACTCAGAAAAAATGAACAACATAATTTACTTAATGCAACAACATTGCGACAACCCACTGCAAGTGTGACACTAAATATATACTTTGCGACAACAATGACGACACTTGTGCGATAGTGCGTGAAACTTTGGAAATGAGTGCAGAACATGTCTACACTAGCCTAGATCCATCTTAACTTTGAATCTATCAAGCGTCGAGAGGGATCAAATATATCAAGTTGTAAATAGGAAAGGTTTTCACCTTAAGAGATTTGATCCCTCTCGGTGCTTGATAGATCCAGAGTTAAGATGGATCTAGGCTGGTTTCAGTCGTGTGCGGCCAAGGAAAATCTATCAAACATATGATTAATTTTATCAATAATATGTAAATACATCTAATATTGATAAAACCATTTTAAATATGCCTGAGATTTATCTGGTCATTTTAATTTTAAATTTGCTTAGTGATAAATATTGTCAATAACTTTAATGATGAAAATTGATGAAATATATTTTTTGAATGCAAAGTGACAATGTAATAGTGTTGAATGATAGAAAATGTGAATAATAAAAATGTAGTCAATTACAAATAGTCTTCATTGTGATCGATCTCAAACTATTTTCTTCTACTATTCTTATTGTCACCCTTGTTAGTTTTGTCATATTTTCATATCGATTATATGAAAATGATAGTTGAAATCGTAAACCATTTAAATATTTAGCTCGAGTTGTTGTAGTAAACATCATACATTGTCTCTCTTTTCTCTCCAATATTAATAGGTTGAATTACTATAACACAAAAATCAATGTACATTGTCAATAATTTTTTGCGCTTACACTGAAATCAATGCACACTATTAATCCAATCACTTTAAAATTAATGTACCATCATACATCCAATTACATCAAATTAGAAATCAACATATACATTCAAATCAATGCATCTAATGCAAGAAATCAAATAAGATTAGAAAACAACATCTACAATGAAATCAATGCATCTAATCCAAGTAATCAAATAGGATTAGAAATCAACATCTACATTAAAATAAATGCATCTAGTACAAGTAAGCAAATAAGATTAGAAACCAACATCTACACTGAAATCAATGCATCTAGTGGAAGCAATCAAATAGGATTAGAAATCACCATCTACACTGAAATCAATGCATTTAGTGCATGCAATCAAATAGGATTAGAAATCATCTACATTGAAATCAATGCATCTAGTGCAAGCAATCAAATATAATTAGAAATCAACATCTACATTGAAATTAATGCATCTAGTGCAAGAAATCAAATAGGATTAAAATCACCATCTACACTGAAATCAATGCATTTAGTGCAAGCAATCAAATAGAATTAGAAATCAACATCTACATTGAAATTAATGCATATAGTGCAAGAAATCAAATAGGATTAGAAATCACCATCTACACTGAAATCAATGCATTTAGTGCAAGAAATCAAATAGGATTAGAAATAATCTACATTGAAATCAATGCATCTAGTGCAAGTAATCAAATATCATTAGAAATCAAAATCTACACTAAAATCAATGAATCTAGTGCAATAAATCAAATAGGACTAGAAATCACCATCTACACTAAAATCAATGCATCTAGTGCAAGAAATATTATTCCCTCTCTCCCACCTCCATTTATATCTATATCTCCCTCCATATCTCCTTCTTTATCTCTTTATCTGACCCCCCAAACACACATTGTCTCTCACTCCATATCTATCAATCTCTTTGTCCTTCCCTCCATATCTCCATCTCTCTCTTCTTTCTCTTCACATTCCATCTATATCTCACCACCTTTATCTCTCTATGTCTTTCTTATTACGTCCCTCTCTACCCCCCTCCCCCTCCATCTCTCTTTCCCTACCTCTCTCCACTCTCTCACATCCTCTCTCTCTCTCTCTTCCTTTCTCTCCCACTCTCTCTCTCTCTCTTCACCTTCCAACCTGTTACTATATGCCTCTCTCTCTCCTCTCCCCCCTTCTCTACATCTCTCCTTCTTCATCTCTTTATCTGACCATATTTCTCTTGTCACTCCCTCCCTCTCTCCACTTCTCACTCTCTATGTCTTTCTTCTTACCTCCCTCTCTCCACTTCTCACTCTCTATGTCTTTATTCTTCCCTCCCTCTCTCCCCCCCCCCAACTCCATTTCTCTATCCCTCCCTCTCTCTTCTTATCTCCCTCCTTCTCTCCTCCTCTCTCTCACCTTTTCTCAAATACCTTCCTCTCTCTTCCCTCGTCTCTCTCTCTCTCTCTCAGACTTTTCTCTCTATTATCCCCTACAATTTCCTAGGCTGAGGAGGAGATCAAAAGAGGTAACCTCAAACCACTTTTAGTTCAGTAGCTAGCCCTACTGAACCAGAGAGGGATCTCTCTAAGGATTTGTCAATGAATAATTGAAAAGAAATATGTTTTAGGCTAGATATACAAGTCTTGTTTGAGTATTTGTGAATTGAGGGTTTTTGGTTTGTTGGACTAGGGATTAGAGCAGGTAATTAGGTCAAGGCTTCAAGTATGCAGTGACAAGTATAAAAAGGAGATAGATATCAGTGTGCTATGGTGAACTTAAAGTGTTGTCAATGTAGTATAGGTTTGAGAGTTTAAGAAAACATAATGAGCATGTAAAAGCATGAATTCATTAGTTTTAGAAGAAAAGAAACACAAGTATGATTTCTAGATAAATAGAGCTTAAATATAAGATTTCTATCTATATAATTGCAAGGAAATTCATAGGAAGAAGATACAACATGAAAATAGAGACGATTTATCCATTAGAAACTGATAGGAAAATAAAACAACATCATAGACTCACTGAACAAGAATTCCTGAAATATAGCTGCAACTGCTCCTGTATTAGCTGTAAGAGAACATAAGGTACAAGCTTCTCCACAAAAGTCCAACCCCTCTCTCTAAATGAGAAATGATACATATAGACTCAATTTAACCACTTCCCCACCTTTAGGAGTCGAATTCCTAGGTGGTGGAACTGTTTCCAAGATTTTCTCAACTAACAGGTGAGAGTGAGAAGGTCAAATACAAACTCTTCTCTTAGACTTTGTTTTGAATTTTGCATCCTTAATGAGGCCCAATAAACCATAAAAACAAACTATCATGTCTATTTATCCATGATTACATCATCTAACCTCAAACTTATTCAATTACATAATGAGTTTTGACTTTGGCCAAGTCAAACTGAAAACTAGGAAATTACACAGTGAAATTTAAAATAAAAACTCAGAAATTTGCAGAAGTGCAGCGCCAACTTTGAGCCCACTTTAAGGTGCCTTTATGAAGTCCAAATTGAGGTCTGAGAGAATTTTCAACTAGCCTTTCCTATCTAGTTTTCAGAACAGATTAAATTTTTGAAAATGACCCATGGGAAGGCCTTCAAAAACTCATTCTCCCAAGATGTCTCCAGAAGCGCAGCGCCTGTCAAAAAGAGTGGCAGAATGATGATTTTTTACCCCTTTTCTTCTTTTTCTCAAAATTTGAGCCCTCTCTGAAAATTGATGAAATGGGTTTTGAGAGGAGGCCATGAGATTTCCAAAAATGCAAGCCATTTCTCATTTGGCGCTGCGGTTTTGTGACTAGCTCATTTTCTGAATTTAGCACCAAAACAGTAAAAAAACCGAAATGTTCAGAAATCCTTCAAAATTGGTCATGAGCTGAAAAATGAGATATGTCAAGCCCTCATGGATGCTTCTGCAAGCATCTCCAATTTATCCCTCTCATTTTTGTCCTTTAGGGTTTCCTTTAGCTTGTTTTTCAACTGCTTGAGCTTGATGTTACGTATCATGTTTCTGGTTTGATAATGATGTGCCATGTGCCTTAATAGATGATTATCTCTGTTGACTTTGTCAAGAAGTTTTTCTAAGTGGTCATTGACCTTATCTAGCCAATACTATCTATCCTCATTGATCTCCAAGGCAATTCTGTCCTCCATGTCTAGGTCTTCATCTAGCAAATTATGTCATTTTTCCTCCTTCAATTCCTTTTTAAGTCCCTTGGTCCTTGGCCTCTTTTTCCACATTTTTTTTTGGTTTCCTCATTCTCACTAGGCTCCAACACTGTTTTGCCTTTGCTTGCTTGTTGCAAAAATTTAGTTTGCTCTTTCTCCATGATGAGTTGTCTAGCCTTAAGTTGACTGTTTTCTTGTTGAAGGAAGGAGATAACAAACCTTGCTCTTGCCATATTGTCCATGAGTTATCTGATATGGGAATATTTCTATTTGATAATCTGTTGCATGTTTGAAGGTTCATTTGCTGCTTCCAAGTCCACCAATTCAAAATCATGCTCAATTAGGTCTTCATCCTGTACATGTGATCCCTATTTTGCTGATGTAGAAGGCTTGGCCCTTTTCTCAACCTGAGAAGTAAACACAAGCCTTTTTCCTCTTTGATACATTCTAGTCACCTCAAGTCTAGGTGCCTTGGGAACCTCCACTGACTTGCTTGACGATCCTACCTCCACCTGCTGTGTTGATATGTTTTGATGATGAATTGAAAAAGTAGTTTCATGCCATTGCAAAGTTGTTTCTATGAATGAATCCCATGTCATGTTCTTCTCTGCTAGCTAATGGAGAACTACAATCTTTATCAAGCTATGATGAAAAATACTAGGGTAGTGTTCTTTGTCTTTCACCTGTACCTTCTCAGACATTTTAGCAAGGCTTCTACATAGATAATTACACATGTTGAGAGGTTTTTGAGTTGTAAAGTGCATTAGAAGCCTGATGTGATATGCATACAATCTAGAAAACCTTCCCTCACAGGTAAAAAACTTCATTACAATCTTCATCAAGGGCGCATACTTCTCCAACAGGTACCTAAATGGGATGATGTGTGTATGGGTCTCTCTGTAGGGTGATTTCAAGAAAGACCTATAATGTTCAAGGTCCAAACTCATACCTTTAAACCAATATTCTCCATGATCAGGTATCCCTATAGCAAGTGAAATGGTAGCAACTGAAAATGTAAACTCAACCCCTGCTATGAGGCCCTTCCCCTTTCATATGGATGGAAATCCAATCAATTAACTATTCATGGAAACCTACTTCACATATCCTTTTACAAAACCCTAGACAATTCACATCTTCAAACACTGCTTGATGAAAGGTGAGGAGTTGATTTCATTGCAGTTGGTGGGCTCATATCTAAGGATTTTTCCTCCTTTATGGTGTTTTCTCCTTTCTGATGGTGAAGAATCTCCCTCCATTATGGTAGAAACCCTAGATAACAAGAAAATGGAAAAACAGTGAGGAATGAGTGAAATGATGAAATGAGGGGATTGAGGAAAGGAAATGATGGTAGGGAGAATTTTAGGAGATGAATAGGGGCTGCAAGCAACTTATGAAGTTTAAATGGAGTGAAATTAGGGAAAGAAATGATTAGGAGAAATTGAAAAACAAGGCTGCTAGGAAATCTGCTCAAATTGCTAGGTATGAGCTAGGGTTTATGTAAGGGTGAGGCAATCTGATTATTGATAAGCTATCCATTGAATCAAAGGGTGTTTTAAACATGTACAAAGGTGTGAGGTGGAATATTTACATGTTTTCAATATCAAAACTAACCAAACCATCAGTTACACTAGTGCTTGCAGCATGAAAATTTTACCTAAACCCTAGATGAAGAGAACTTGCATTTGCATTCATCTTGCCAAAGGAAAAAGGTGAGCAAAAGAATTATACTTACTTGTGAACAAGCTTAGAATAGCAAGAAATAGGATTGAAAGCTCAAAATATAAATTTGGGTGAGTTTGGATGAGTTTCGGGCTACTATGGCACAAGTGCAGCGCAATGTCCAAAAGCATAGCGCTGGCCTTAAAAGTGCAACGCAGTCTCTAGAATCGCACCGCCACCAAATTTTGTCCAATTTTGCCTAGGAAACCCGTTTTTTTTCACCAATGGAGGGGAGATATCGATGAAAAAAGGAGGTTAGGAGGAAAATGAAACAAGTTTGGGACTTTTTGGGTTTTTTTAGGCAAAATATGATTCTCTTTTGAATAAAAATGGGATCCACATACCTTTCCAAAACCTGATTTTCACCTTTTAAACTGGGCCACTTTGGACAATTGAAACCTGAGCTTCTTTTTATCTTTTTGAATAGTGAGACTTCTTCTTTTGGAACCTTGAGGTTTCAACCATGAAGAACTTATGAAAATTCATAAAAAATTGTGTAAAGAGTTGCTTATCACAACTCATCTAATGCTGTATTTATGCATGGAATGAGGATGGACCTTGAAACCCTAATGACCTAATGAAGATATCAGACTGAGTAAAATGGTAATGATGATGATTGAAATGATGAAAACATCCTATTTATTATGATTCCTTCATCTGAGTGAAGTAGGCGACCATCATGTGAGATTTTTCACAAGAATGGAGACATTCTTAGACAAACTATCTAGTGACCAAATTTTACTCTGAAACCTAGCACCATGATAAAATTTGACCTTGAAACCCCTAACAGACTTGGTAAAAGCATATTTGATCACTGGTGACAAGTAGATAAGACTAACACTAACATTGGCTCCAGCTGGGGATGGCAATTCCTTGGAGGTGTCAAGAACACCGTAGACCAAGTAGCCTTATTCATTGGGCAATGGAGTCAAAATGCAGAAAACTAAACTAAAACTGAAAATTGACTGACTATTTGACATGACAGGATTGTAAAAGTAAAATGAAAGCAGCAGCTGGTCAAAGAAGCCTTATGGCCTTCTCCTTAGGCTTCAAACTCCTATGATAGCCACTTAGATACTGGAACATAAAAACAAACCGGTATGTACAATGGTGGTGAGAATTTGCAGAAATTGTTTCAAACATGGTAGTGCTTGAGAAGCCTACCATTGATCGCTCCTCCTGAATAATCTTCTCCATTCATTTCCTCCAATAGAAAAGCATTCTTTCCTCTGAAAGCTAAAATTCTATATGGTCCCTTCCATAAATTTTCAAATTTTCCATGTTTTCCTTTTTCTTCATTTCTCGCATCCCAACGAAGAACCACATCTCCCAAATTGAAATTGTCTTCCTTTGTCTTGCGATCATAGATATTTTTTATTCTTTCCTGAAGTTTAGAAGTGTTTTGAAAAACCTCCTCTCTAGTTTGCTGTAGATGGATCATCTGGTTTATCCTCCGCTGCATATCATTGGTTTCACTGTCCAATTCCTGCAGTATTTTCATGACCAGGACAACAAGAGATGAAGGAAAAACTATGTCAAGCCCCTACACCAACTAAAAAGGAGACATACCTATTGATTTCTTGGTACTGACTCTGTCCGCCCATAGAGCATTAATGATTTTTTTGTGCCAGTTCTTCTTATTGACTTCTAAAACTTTCTTGATGATGTTGATTAAAGATTTGTTGGAAGATTTAGCCAAACCATTCCCTCGTGGATGATAAGCAGTGGAATGTCCCAATACAATATGGTACTTAGCACAAAACTCCACCATCCTTTTTGATTTGAAAGCAACGACATTATCAATGATTAATTTCTGTGGGAAGCCAAATCTAGACAAGATATTAGATTCAATAAATTGAATGATGAAAAAATCAGTAGCTTGCCTAGTTGGGATCATCCATTTTGTAAAGTAGTCCGTGGCTATCAAGATCCATTTGTGCTTTGTTGATGATGAGGGACGAATCTCGCCAATGAATTCAAGACCCCATTGTTGGAAAGGAGCTGTGATTGAAATGGGCTGCAAAGGTAATGGCAAAAGTTTTCTTTTTCCTTGGAAAATCTGACATTCATGATAGCTCATCACTGTTTTATATACATCAGAAAAGAGAGTGGGCCAATAGAAACTAGCTCTCAAAATCTTATTTGCTGTAGTCTTCCAGAAGTTATGGCCACCACAATCTCCTTTGTGAAAATCTTTCATCACATCCTTTGCTTCATTTTCTACCAAACAGTTCAAAAACACACCATCGGGGTCTTTCTAGTAGAAACAACATCAAGAATGCAATACTTTGAAGTTTTCACTTTTAAAGATCTATTTTTACCTTTGGGAATTTCCGCTAGAGGATTTAAATGCTGCAACACATAAATAATGTCAGAATACCATGGAGATGTAATGAACATATCAGACACTTGCAAGTGTAAATCTTCTTCTTCTTCTTCAGAAAGTGCAGTAATCAAATTGATATCTAGTGCATGCAAATTAGATTCAGCCATGAGCTTAGCCAAACCTTGTCCCTTGATGAGATTTGTGGGCTTTATCTCCAAATCATACTCCAACATGGCTACAATCCATTTTCCCTGTCTACCTTTAGGATCTGTTTGAACATGAATTTCCTTTACAACTGCTATGGGAACATAAGCAATGGTGTGAGAATGCAGAATATAAACTCAAAAATCTTTGAGAGCTTTCACCAATGCCAAAGCTTGCTTCTCAATTATGTTGTATTTCAGTGCTACATCTCTTATTGTGTGACTGAAGAATGCTATAGGCTGCTCATTTTTCTGATCTTTCTTTTGCATTAGGACTGCTGCTAATGTATGCTCAGAGGCAAATGAAAAAATGATAAAATCTGAAGTATAATATGGGCTAATCAAAATAGGAGCAGTAGATAATGCAAATTTAACTACATGGAAAGATTTCCTAGCCTCTAAAGACCATTTTAATTCGCTGTCCTTTTTCAACATGTCTGTCATCTCTTTCAAATGTTCAGTGAGGTTGGGGATGAATCTTCTCAAAAAATTGATTTTCCCATTAAAAGACTGAATTTCTTTCTTATTCCTTTGGAAATATAATCGTTGAATGGCTTGAACTCTTGCAGGATCAATGAAAATGCCATCTTTGGAGATAATGTGTCCCAACAACTTACCTTCTTCCGTGGCGAATAATCTTTTCTTTGGATTGAGTCAAATACCAATTTTTCTGCATTTCTGAAAAACAATTCTCAAATGATGTAAATGATCTTCATCAGACTTGGAAAAAACTATGAGATCATCTAAATATATAACCAGAAATACATCCTTTTCATTAGCGAAAACTATATTCATAGCCCGCTAAAAAGTCGCTCCTGCATTCTTTAATCCAAATGGCATCTTGGCGTACATGAATGTACCCCATGGTGTTGTGAAGGCTGTTTTCAGCTGATCATCCTTATGCACCAAAATCTGATTGTACCTAGAATATCCATCTAGTAATGACATCCTAGAAGACCCAACTACCCTCTGAAGTATAGGATCCATCTTTGGCAGGGGATAATTGTCTTTCAAGGACCACTTTGTTTAAGTTTCTAAAATCAATGCAAAGACGAAACTCCTCGGTCTTCTTTCTTACTGGCACTAGATTTTACATCCATTCAGAAAATCGAATAGGAACTATGATACTAGACATATAAAGCCTATTTACCTCTTTTTCAATTGATGGTAGCAGCTTAGGATTAATCCTTCTCATTTTCTGGAAAAATGGTTTTTGATCAGGCTTGACCGGAATAATGTGCTGAATGATATTCTTCTCATAAACCTTCAGATCTAAATAGTCCCAAGCAAATACATTAGAAAATTCTGTCATTAAAGTTATGTACTTACTTTTCATCTCAGGAGATAAGGACTTTGACAATTTGACCATCTTAGGCTTGTCAGCTGCACCAATGTTCACATCTTCAACACCTTTCTCTATGGGGACCATGGTGGGCTTTTTGGCAACATTGTCACGGTCAAACAACTCTTCCAAAGGTACAAGACCTCTTGGAATGTTGTTGTCCTTTAGCTGCAATATTTCAATCTCAGCTGATTGAATCTTTGGATCATTCATATTGGATGTATCATCAATGCGGGAATTTTGGAATTCACCTTCCATTTGCATAAAATTATTGATTTGTTTATAATCCAAAAACACCTGCCAAAATCTCATATTATCAGGAACAATTGGGTGGTGTTTAACATGGATATAATACTTCTGATTGGAGTGAATGGGAATCTTCACCAAGCTAGCTGCAGTAGCAAGAGAATCAACTATGACATTTTGAGTTCTAGGAATAAGAGACAAAGTATATTCTGCAAAATTTTTGAGGATGTCAAGTACAACATTTTGATAGGTTCTCATTCTTGGATGCTTGGCCTGGTATTCCCCTTTTACTTGCTTGATTACCAACTCGGAGTTGCCATAAACAATTTTTTTTTTTTCTCCCAACTTTTTCAGAATTTTGAGGCCATCAACCAATGCGTCATACTCCGCCTCATTGTTTAAGCAATCAAAAGCTAGCTTGTAAGAACTCATTCTCACATTGTGTGGAATTTTACATGAATGATGTAATGGACCATGAATCCAAACATCAAACCCAACTCCTTCTTTTCCCAATGCACCATAAAACTCCATGGTCCAAAGACCATTTTATTCACCCGGAAAAAGAACTTCTGAAGGTGGAACTGTTTGATCTTTTGGAGGATGGCTCGCTGTCTCAAGACACTATGTTTTCTGCAAAACTTAGTAATCTTTTCAAGAGGATTTACTGGCTGACTTTCATCATCGACTGAATCCATATCACTATACAAAATGAAAGAATCAAGATCAGTATGTACAACATGTATAGGGTGATTTATGGGTTTCTCCTTGCTACTAATCATGAATTTCATATTCTTCTCCCGATAGAGTTTTCTGAGTTGCCCAAATACTGGAATGGTAGCATATGAAAAGTCAAGTTGTAAAGTGCCTTTCAGCTTTTCCCCCAAGACCTTGAAAGAAACATACCAAACAGAGGAGGAATATCAATGAACACTACATCCATCAGCACATTCTTGGCCAGAATTTGGTCCAAGGACACTACTAGATCTTTGATAAGGCCAAGACATTTCACTCTACCCGAATCAAAAGAGTAGAGATCATGATAGGGTCAAGTTATACTCTGTGCTAGTTTTTCCATGATGACTTTTGACATAAGATTATGTGAGGCACCAGAGTCCAACATGGCATTATGGAGGATAAAGTCATGAAGTTTGAGACTAAGATAAAAAGGTGGGATTTCACTATCTTCAGAACTTCCTTCTAAGGCTGGACCAAACAGAATTGCAGGCTCATCATCAACCATATTAATTGTGTATGACATCTGGTCTACCTTCAATGTTTTAGTCATCTGAAACTTATACTTATCATTCTTCACTAATTCAGTTAGAGGAATTGAAACTTTCAATTTAGAAATTTCATTCTCTAAACTAAATAGATTAGGTTTCTTTTCTACCTCTTTTGCAACGATGTCCTTCTTTTATGTCTGTCCTTTGGCTTGAGACTCCTTCTTATGACTTTCACTTTGAACCTCTTTATCTTTTCTCACATTGCTAGTAGAGGCTTCATTAGTTTTTATCTTGGCTCAATATAACAATCTCTTTTTCTTTATTCTGATTTGTAGGAGCTGCTTCTTTGTTTTGCATATATTTTTGTGTATTTTGCCTCTTCTGATTCAATGTAACAGGTACATTTCTATTCCTTAAGTTGTACTATTTCTACAAATGACTAAGAGAATTCTGATACCCTCTTTGGTATTCTTCAGTTTGCACAACCCATAGATCATCACTTGCAAGTACAAGCTATTGATCGCTTGGTACGAAAGACTCTTCAGAAAACTGATCTTCCTATGTCAGAAAGGTGGGTAGCTCAACTTCTTCAAAGAAATGATTTGCTTCTACAATCTCTTCTTCATCTTCTTCCCGCCCTTCGGTATAAGTTTTCTGAAATGGAGCTCTGAATTGTTCTTGAGGATCTTGATTTCGCTGCTCTTTTTGTCTATTTATGAATTGTTGTCATTGCTGGCCACGAAAGCTTAGAGTCCTTACTAAAGGCTCCACTTTTCGATCTGTTATGGACATTCTGTCCATCATTATTTCCATGGTTTTGATCAGGGTGTCAAGCTTTACATCTGAAGATGATGAGGGATCTTCTTTAAAAACAACTTTCTTCTCAGACCTCTCAGGCTTTGATTTAGATTTCTTGATGAGCATATTAGCTTCGACACTTACTGCATTTCACTGCATTTCTTCAAGAGTTGCAGGGTCCCTCTCCCTAAGCTGATATGTCATGTCTGGGTCGAAAGCATCAGGATAATGGAGAGGTGTGAAACCAAGAGGAGGTTTCATATCATCAGCGATGGAATTATACACCATATTGAACCTTGTTGTGAACTCTTGGACTATCTCATTTTGATTCCTTTTCATAGAATTGTACTTAGCCAAAATATGTAGTGGATTTTTCTTTTCTTTCCAACATGCTAAGAAAAATTCTATCAGTCTCTGAGAATTATTGATAGAATTAGCAGCCAAATTGCAAAACCATTTCTTCACATCTCTGGAAAAACTTTGAGCTATTATTCTCATCTTAGCATCATCTTCATCAATTTCTTCCAGATCAATAAAATATATCAATTTATCAACATGATGTTGGGCTGTGATTTCTGAGCTTCCATCAAATAGAGGGAGTCTTTGACCATAGTTCTGAGGTAGAGCAACATGTTGAGCAGGCAGCATAAGAGGTGCAAATCATTCCATGATTGTTGGAGGTACTAAAATGGGCTGTGTAGGTAAAGATGATGACACTAATGGAGGTGGTGGAAGAAGAGATGAGGTAGCTGAGGTATTTGGAGATGTAGTAGATGTATTTGGAGGTGTAGTAGAGGATGAAACAACAGTTAAGTATTCAAGCTGATATTGGATATAGGCTTTTTTAGTAGTGATTTGGAGTTGGTCAGCAAGACTTTGAAGCTTGTCAAAATTCAACCACAACTCATGATCAATTCTAGAAAATAGAGATTCTGAAGAATGGGAATGAGATTCAAATTGAAGAGGTTCAGATATCACTTCAGAAATGAAAGACTTAGATTTTGACCTTGAAAGAGACAATTCTAATTGAATATCAAAAGGAAGTTGCTCAAAAGCAAATAGATTTTTAGGCAAAGAAGTTGTCCTTTTTATTTTTCGAACTGCACTTTTAGAGATAGGTAACTTGAGCTTTCTGAGTAGTTTTTCTGGGTCTTCAACAATAAAAGGTGGATTTGGGTCAAGATTTGACCTAGTATGTCTTTTAGGAGCCATAATTTTCTTTTTTTTTACACCTTAAACTTGTTGAAATTTGTATATTTTGATACTGGAAACTGTCAACTATAGAACTAGCTTTCTTGAAAGCTCTAAAATAACTCCCAAGAATGATTTATCAGTCGTTTCCCCGACAACGACGAAAAATGTTATCCCCTACAATTTCCTAGGCTGAGGAGGAGATCAAAAGAGGTAACCTCGAACCACTTTCAGTTCAGTAGCTAGCCCTACTAAACTAGAGAGGGATCTGTCTAAGGATTTGTTTATGAGTAATTGAAAAGAAATAGTTTTTAGGCTAGATATAGAAATCTTGTTTGAGTATTTGTGAATTTAGACTTTTTAGTTTGCTGGAGTACGGATTAGAGCAGGTAATTAGGTCAAGGCTTCAAGTATGCAGTGACAAGTGTAAAAGGAGCTAGATATCAATGTGCTATGGTGAACTTAAAGTGTTGTCAATGTAGTATAGGTCTGATAGTTTAAGAAAACATAATGAGCATGTAAAAGAATGAATTCATTAGTTTTAGAAGAAAAGAAATACAAGCATGATTTCCAGATAAACAGAGCTTAAATCTAAGATTTATGTCTATATAAATGCAATGAAATTCATAGGAAGAAGATACAACATGAAAAGATAAATGATTTATCCATTAGAATCTGATAGGAAAAGAAAACAACACCATAGTCTCACCGAACAAGAATTCCTGAAATATAGCTGTAACTGCTCTTGTATTAGCTGTAAGAGAACATAAGGTACAAGCTTCTCCACAAAATTCCAACCCCTCTCTCTGAATGAGAAATGATGCATATAGACTCAATTTAACAACTTCCCCACCTTCAGGAGTCGAATTCCTAGGCGGTGGAACTGTTTCCAAGATTTTCTCAACCAATAGGTGAGAGTGAGAAGGTCAAATGCAAACTCTTCTCTTAGAATTTGTTTTGAATTTTGCATCCTTAATGAGGCCTAATAAACCATAAAAACAACCTATCATGTCTCTTTATTCATGATTACATCATCTATCCTCGAACTTCTTCAATTACATCATGAGCTTTGACTTTGACCAAGTCAAATTGAAAACTAGGAAATTACACAGTGAAATTTAAAATAAAAACTCAGAAAGTTGGAGAAGTGTAGCGCCAACTTTGATCCCACTTTAAGGTCCCTTCTTGAAGTCCAAATTGATATATGAGAGAATGGTCAACTAGCCTTGCCTCTCTAGTTTCCAAGACACCTTGAATTTTTTAAAATGACCCGTGGGAAGGCCTTCAAAAACTCATTCTCCCAAGATGTCTTCAGAAGCGTAGCACCTGTCAAAAAGAGTGGCAGAATGATGATTTTTTACCCCCTTTTCTTATTTTTTCTCAAAATTTGAGCCCTCTCTGAGAAAAATGATGAAATGGGTTTTGAGAGGAGGCCATTAGCTTTCCAAAAATGCAAGCCATTTGTCATTTGGAGGTTTGAGGAAAAATCGTAGCACCTTGGCGCCACGCTTCTGTGACTAGCTCATTTTCTGAATTTGGCACCAAAGTAGTAAAAAACCAAAAATGCTCAGAAATCCTTCAAAATTGGTCATGAGTTGCAAAATGAGGTATGTCAAGCCCTCATGGATGCTTCAGCAAGCATATCCAAGTTATCCCTCTCATTTTTTTCCTTTAGGGTTTCCTTTAGCTTGTTTTTCAACTGCTTGAGCTTGATGTTGCATATCATGTTTCTGGTTTGATAATGATGTGCCATGTGCCTTAATAGCTGATTATCTCTGTTGGCTTTGTCAAGAAGCTTTTCTAAGTGGTCATTGACCTTATCTAGCCAATACTCTCTATCCTCATTGATCTCCAAGGCAATTTTATCCTCCATGTCTAGGTCTTCATCTAGCAGATTGTGTCCTTTTTCCTCCTTCAATGCCTTTTTAAGTCCCTTGGTCCTTGGCCTCTTTTTCCTCACTTGTTTTTCAGTTTCCTCATGTTCACTAGGTTCCAACATTGCTTTGTCTTTGCCTTCTTGCTGCAACAATTTAGTTTTCTCTTTCTCCATGATGAGTTGTCTAGCCTTAAGCTGACTGTTTTCTTGTTCAAGGAAGGAGATAACAAACCTTGCTCTTGCCATATTGTCCATGAGTTCTTTGATATGAGAATCTTTCTCTTTGATAATCTGTTGCATGTTTGAAGGTTCATTTGTTGCTTCCAAGTCCACCAATTCAAAATCATGCTCAATTAGGTCTTCATCATGTACATGTGATCCTTGTTTTGTTGATGTAGAAGGCTTGGACATTTTCTCAACCTGAGAAGTAAACACAAGCCTTTTTCCTCTTTGATACATTCTAGTCACCTCAGGTTTAGGTGCCTTAGGAACCTCCACTGACTTGCTTGATGATCCTACCTTCACCTGCTGTGTTGATATGTTTTGATGATGAATTGAAAAAGTAATTTCGTGTCATTGCAAAGCTGTTTCTATGAATGAATCCCATGTCATGTTCTTCTTTGCTAGCTGATGGAGAACTACAATCTTTATCAAGCTATGAAGAAAAATAATAGGGTAGTGTTCTTTGTCTTTCACCTGTACCTTCTCAAACATTTTTGCAATGCTTCTACATAGATAATTACTCATGTTGCGAGGTTTTTGAGCTATAAAGTGCATTAGAAGCCTGATGTGATATGCGTACAATCTAGAAAACCTTCTCTCACAGGTAAAAAACTTCATTACAATCTTTATCAAGGGCACATACTTCTCCAATAGGTACCTAAATGAGATGATGTGTTTGTGGGTCTCTCTATAGGGTGATTTCAAGAAAGACCTGTAATGTTCAAGGTCCAAATTCATACCTTTAAACCAGTATTCTCCATGATCAAGTATCCATGTAGTAAGTGAAATGGTAGGCACTGAAATGTAAAGTCAACCCCTGCTATGATGGCCCTTTCCCCTTTCAGATGGGTGGCAATCCAATCAGTTAACTGTTCATGGAAACCTACTTCACATACCCTTTTACAAAACCCTATACAATTGACATCTTCAAAACACTACTTTATGAAAGGTGAGGAGTTGATTTCATTATAGTTGGTGGGCTCATATATGAATATTTTGCCTCCTTTATGGTGTTTTCTCCTTTCTGATGGTGAAGAATTTCCCTCCATTATGGTAGAAACCCTAGATAACAAGAAAATGGAAAAACAGTGAGGAATGAGTGAAATGATGAAATGAGGGGATTGAGGAAAGGAAATGATGGTAGGGGAAATTTTAGGAGATGAATAGGGGCTACAAGCAACTTATGAAGTTTAAATGGAGTGAAATGAGGGAAAGAAATGATTAGGAGAAATTGAAAAACAAGGCTGCTAGGAAATCTGCTCAAATTGCTAGGTATGAGCTAGGGTTTATGTAAGGGTGAGGCAATCTGATGATTGATAAGATATTTAGTGAATCAAAGGGTGTTTTAAACATGTACAAAGGTGCGAGGTGGAAGATTTACATGTTTTCAATATCAAAACTAACCAAACCATCAATTACACTAGTGCTTGCAGCTTGAAAATTTCACCTAAACCCTAGATGAAGAGAACTTGAATTTGCATTCATCTTGCCAAAGGAAAAAGGTGAGAAAAAGAATTATACTTACTTGTGAACAAGCTTAGAATAGCAAGAAATAAGATTGCAAGCTCAAAATAGAAATTTGGGTTAGTTTGGATGAGTTTCGGGCTGCTCTGGCACAAGCGTAGCGCCAACCTCAAAAGCGCAACGCAGTCTCTAGAAGATGAGCACCACCAAATTTTGTCCAATTTTGCATAGGAAACCCGTGTTTTTTCACCAATGGAGGGGAGAGCTCGATGAACAAAGGAGGTTAGGAGGAAAATGGAATAAGTTTGGGACTTTTTGGGTTTTTATAGGCAAAATATGATTCTCTTTTGAATAAAAATGGGACCCACATACCTTTCCAAAACCTGATTTTCACCTTTTAAACTGGGCCACTTTGGAGAATTGAAACCTGAGCTTCTTTTTGTCTTTTTGAACAGTGAGACTTCTTCTCTTGGAACCTTGAGGTTTCAACCACGAAGAACTTATGAAAATTCATAAAAACTTGTGTAAAGAGCTGCTTATCACAACTCATCTAATGCTGGATTTATGCATGGAATGAAGATGGACCTTGAAACCCTAATGACCTAATGATGATATTAGACTGAGTAAAATAGTAATGATGATGACTGATATGATGAAAAAATCTTCTTTATTATGATTCCTTCATATGAGCGGAGTAAGCGATCAACATGTGAGATTTTTCACAAGAATGGAGACATTCTTAGACAATCTAGCCAATGACCAAATTTTACTCTGAAACCCAGTGACATGATAAAATTTGACCTTGAGACCCCTAACAGACTTGGTAAAAGCATATTTGATCACTGGTGACAGGCAAACAAGACTAGCACCAACACTCTCCAATCACCTCTCTCCCCCCATCACTCTCTTTCTCTCTATCTCCAACTATGTTACTATATCCCTCCCTTTCTCCTTATCTCCCCTTCTCTCCCCCTTGTCTCCATATCTCCT
Organism: Pinus tabuliformis; assembly: GCA_031772625.1. Classification (NCBI taxonomy): domain Eukaryota; kingdom Viridiplantae; phylum Streptophyta; class Pinopsida; order Pinales; family Pinaceae; genus Pinus; species Pinus tabuliformis. The sequence goes on from CM062804.1 coordinate 251,753,404, forward strand.
TCTATGTCTCTTAATCTCACCCCTAAACATACATACTCTCTCTCCATCTCTCCCTTGTCACTCCCTCTCTCTCCACTTCTCAATCTCTATGTCTTTTTTCTTCCCTCCTTCTCATGCCCTCCAACTCTATTTCTCTATTCCTCCCTCTCTCCTCCTCCCTCTCAAGCCCTCTCTCTCATCCTTCCTCTCTCTCCCTTTCTCTCCTACCTCCCTCTCTCTTCCCCCATCTCTCTCTCTCTCTCTCTCTCTTTCTATCTCTCTCTCTGCTCTCCAATCCTCTCACTATATCCCTCCCTCTCTCCTTCTCTCTCTCCCACCTCCATATTTATGTCTCCCTCTCCCTCTCTTACCCTTATGTACAGCTCTCACTCTTCTCCTTCTCTCTCTCTTCATTCCTCCTCACCCCTCTTCTTCGGTTTATCTCCATCTCTCCCTTATCACTCCCCTATTTCTCCACCCATATCACTTTTTGTCATTGTTCTTTCCTCCCATATATATCTAGAGTTAATATATATTATAATATAACAAAAGTAAATTGTATTAATCCAAAGTTATTAAATTTAATAATATTAATATTATAATATATTAATATGAATATTATAATATATTAATATGAATATTAGATTTAATAATAATAATATTATTAATATTAGAGTTAATAATGTTCTTTTTCATGGTATTAATAATAATTTGGTCCTTGGTGTTTGGCTTACAGGCTTGGTATATAATTAGATGTTGATTTCTAATCCTATTTGATATATTTTTATTTATTTACTAGACTTCTTTATACCTCTTTTATATTTATTTATCTACCATACCTCTTTTATAAATATGATATTTGGCCCATGGTATTAATAATAATTTATCCCATGGTATTTGGCCCATGGCATTAATAATAAATTGTCACATTGGCTTCATCTAAATAAAATCTCTTTTTTGAGTTTTTGTAAATATAAAGGGTTTTATGGAGTAAATATAAAAAGAGGTTTTATTTATTTAATATACCTCTAGTTTATTTATATTTTGATTTATTTACCATACCTCTGGAGTAAGTACAAAAAAAGAGGTTTTATTTATTTACCATATCTTTGGTTTATTTACCATATCTATTTTATGTATATTGTGTTTATACATAATAATAATTAGATTGCTTTTTAATTGTTTATTTATATGGTTACGTAAGTTATTGTTTAAAATGACATTACTCAGATTTTATTTTTTAGATTTTTTTTAGTTTTAATTTTGGCCGACTGTTATAGACATTTTTGTGCCTTACAGCTCTAAGCATGGAATGTCCATAAACCAAGGGCTCCTAAGTCCCTAAAAGTGTTGTTCCACCCCCTAAAGGAACAAGGTCAACAAATTACAGCTTCTCCCAGAAGTTCTCCACCAGAAACTGCTCAGAATAAGTCAAATCAGTATCATTTCAGCTGCTCCACTAGCCAAGTGCGTTGCATAGCACCTAAATCCACTAGTTAGGTGCGTTGCAACGCACCTAGATGCACTACCAGGGTGCGTTGAGCGGGAAATGACAAATGGCAGTGTCATTCCGCGAGGTGGAAAGATTCTGGAAACTTCCATTGTCTTTCCACCTCGCGGAATGACACTGCCATTTGTCATTTCCCGCTCAACGCACCCTGGTAGTGCATCTAGGTGCGTTGCAACGCACCTAGCTAGTGGATTTAGGTGCTATGCAACACACTTGGCTAGTGGAGCAGCTGAAATGATCCTGATTTGACTTATTCTGAGCAGTTTCTGGTGGAGAACTTCTGGGAGAAGCTGTAATTTGTTGACCTTGTTCCTTTAGGGGGTGGAACAACACTTTTAGGGACTTAGGAGCCCTTGGTTTATGGACATTCCATGCTTAGAGCTGTAAGGCACAAAAATGTCTATAATAGTTGCCCCCTAAAGTATGAGGCCGTTTATCGGGTGAAATGCTTTATTAGGAGGATCCGAAGTTCTTTCAATGCTGGGAGGAGACCTGTAATAAGATACAATACAATACATTATCTTCATACTGTTTTCATGATCTAGCTGAGGCGGGCATTCCCATGCTCAACTTTATAAATTCATTTTCATGTACATAGGACAGACAATCGTCTGATGGTAGACTGATGATTCTGATAGAGCCATCATCCTTTTGGTAGGATGATTATCTGCGCTGCAATGCTGTACATTTCAATGTCTTTATTTTCCTGAATATATATCGCAGCCCGAATGGATGAAACTAGATCTGGGGTCTTCAATCTCGTCCGATCTTCACTCGAAGTACAAGTCGATCCATGTGAGAAATGTTTTGAAGTCGAACATGGAAAGACATCGCTTGATTACCAGTCAATGATGTAAACTATTAACAAGCGCGAGAGGAATCACCGATAATGATAACGATCCTCAAGGTACTGCAGTACAATTCACGTGGTATGAATAAAGGACTTGGCGTCGAACACCACGCAAAATCTTTCGGTCGAAGGTCATTGATGTAAACTTGTCGCCGGAAGTGAGAAACTTGCCATTGAGGCATGCAAGCTTCAAAGTACTGAATGGGGTGTTCCTAGATCAACTTCTTGGATAATGAGCTGATGTCGACAAGAAGTGATCCGTCATAGGAAGGCCTTAATGAATCCCACATCAATGACACGGAACTGAGCAAATGATTTTGATGGAGGTGAAAACGATCTGATGATATATGGTTCAGGGTGGCGGTCACGAAAGAATGGAGTATAATGTATGGTAGTGGGCGGGACACAGGTGACTTTTCTGGATGACTTCTCTTGAACATGTCGGCGACACTTATGTGATGGATTGGTAGCATTAACCCCAAATGTGGATGGTATGGCGAGACCATGGCGATGTGACCGGTGAATGAAACAACGCAACCCGACTCGGGCATGGAGCGGAAGTGTCATGTTCAAGAGCGTCTTGCTACCAATAAAGATTCTTTGAGTTTTCTTCCCAATTTTTCCCCAGTCATTACTGACCAGTACCTCTTTATTTTTGTCAAGCTTGAGGAGGATAACATATGCTTGTTCTATAATTTGCCCTTCGGGCAAACCCATCACTATGTTTTAACGAGCCTAGCGATAGTGAAACTCGTTCTCGTCTAAAGATAAGTTTGTCGCTATTAATCTTTTTAACGAGTCTAACGACAAAGATAACTCGGTCTTTTTCATTTTTAGAGAGTCTGAAAAGGTACGTAAAGGTAACTCCAAAATTCCTTTTTTGTCATCTAATCCCTTAAGTCCGAAAGAGTATAAAACAATACAGAAGGGATGAATTTTTGATCGCTTTAACGAGCCGAACAAAACAAGCGCTCGATCTTTTTGTGCAATAATCCCTCAGGTCCAAAAAGATTAAAATTTAGAGGAGGGATAGCACTTCCCGTCGCTTTAACGAGCTGGAAGGCCAGAACTCGACAATCTTTTCATATTTTACGAGTCAGAAAAGAGCTTAAAGAAGACTCGTCTTTTGAGGAACGAGTGATAAAATGGGTAGCAGCTGATTCCAGGTAAGGTTTGGAATTTTCCAATCACGGCAGTGTCACAAGGATGGCTAGTGAAATCACTCTTCGCAGTTGTTCCTCAAAATGGGTAAACAATCAAATGGAGGTGAATGATCGGCCAATGGAAAAGTGGAGGTGACGGTGCAAACACGACCAAGGCTTTAATGGCTGAAATGCTACATTCACGGTGGTTATTTACCAGGGGATAGTTCATTTTTTAACGAGCTTAAACGCGGGTGGAAACATTTGCTCGGTGCGGGTTTATTTTTTAACGAGCTTGAACCTTGTGGTAACACTGCTCGATCAGATGGTCTTGTTTTGATTTTTACCATAAATAGCTTTGTCCTTCCAAAGATCGTACTGTATTTTCAACCGCTTCATCAAACTAGTCAGAAATGAACAATATTTGCTTTGAAAATGAGTTTAAAATGCTAATATTTTACTTTGAACTACGTAAAAGTAATCAAAAAGTGTTTTTTACCTCTCATTTTACCATTTCATTTGAACTTGGTTTGTTGGAGCTTTGGAGGTGCTTTTCCCCCTCGATTTTCATCAGTTGATTTCGGGAGATCCTGTGGACGATTCTCGGCGCCGTCTGGACCAGGTAGGAGCTAAACCTGAGCTCTTTCATTTCATGGTTTCCATTTTGCTTTTTGAGCCCGATTCCCTGCTTTTCTGAGCCCCTGGGGTTTGAGGGACTCGTTCTGTCATCAACGCACCCCCAGTGTATCGAAACCTGCGTTGAATGCTGGCCTGTCTGAAGGCAATCTGGCTTTCAACGCACCTAGAACACTGCTGCAGGTGCGTTGGGCGCAGAAAGGGAATTTGTTGCACAATTTTTGATGGAATTTTTGCCTGTTTCTCACCAAAATCAGGATCTAACTCCTCTCTTGTTTGTTTCTCAGAGATCTTGGAGCAAGATGACCCTTACATGGCGAGAACGTGAGCATGAAGAAGAGGACATGATTGCCCTACATGATCCAGTTACAGTGAACGCGCTGCGGAATTGTGGCTTGCTGAAGTTCTTCCGCATTTCTAGCATGAGACAACAGATCAACTTACTGCAGTATTTGCTCAATGCTTGGGATCCTACTAATCAGGTTTTCCAGATTAGGGGAAAATCTATCCCCTTGATTGCAGTAGACATCTATTTCTTGACTGGCTTGTCGAGGCGGGGTGCCCCCATCTCTTTGTCAGGTTCGGCCCGAGGAGGCGATTCTGTGAGAGATTATGTCCGCCGGTATTGCAGAGAAGGATCTCAGCCGAGTAAAGACGGCAAGATCATCATTCGTGATGTCACTGACAGGTCCCTTAGGACTATCCTGTTTACTTTTGGTAGGATGGCCGGTAGTGCATCTCTTCATGTAGCCAACCGATCCTATATGCAGCATGCCTTGGAATGCCTCCAACCGAAGGTGTTCAACTGGTGCGACGCAGTACTTCTTGTGATGAAAGAATAGTTGACCAAGATAAAGAACGAGAGGTTGAAGAACTTTGGGTATGGTTCTATTTTGACCGCCTTTGCCTTGGAGAAGATACCACTGATGCAGCCGCAGTACATTGCACTCGATTTACCTTCTCCTGCTGAACCCCGTATGCAGAGATGGGTTGACCATATGTCTAGGCATGCTGGTCAGCCTCAGATTTCATTTTCTGATACCTTCTTCAGGTGGTTTGATCGTCAGGAGATGGTTTATTCCGAGTATCCATATGCTGGCATGGACTTCTGGGGTGATCCAGATTTAGTACTGCCGGATGGCGAGCAGTGGGGTGCTATTGGTAAAACCTCTGACCATATTGCTGTTTACTGTTTTTGTTTATAATGTCCTTGTGCTTTATTCTATCAAGACTTTAATCAAACTCATGTGTACATGCAGATGTTGGTCCTGTTCGTCCAGTAGTTCGCCTGAGAGTACCAGTTGTTGCCCCAGCAGGAGAGGCCGCCGGAAGGGCTATTCTTCGCGACCTCGATGTGGCCGAGACTCTCACAGCTTTGCAGGAGCAGGTTGAGGGCCTCACTCTCGGTATACCAGATGTGAGGACTGACGAGCTACCTTTGCGGTTACAGCGGCATACTACTGGTGTGCCCAGACGATGGACTCGTCTCCTACGCATGATCGCACAGGCTGTGACTTGCTATCACGAGCATCATTAGACTAGGGTGCCCCCTAGCATTTTGAGTTTTTGGGTCGCGTGACCGATTTTGTCTTGGTTACAGAACATTATGTGTAAACCATAAACAGCTATATATATTTTTGATTTTCGGGGTTTTATTTTGGTTGAGCTATATGATCCACATGTAAAACATTGATGATGTGTTTTCTTTTATAAATGTTGCAAATGTCTATCTAACACATAGTTTGCTAATGAGTCGGTTAATGTGTTTAAGTTTCTGGAAATATGCTGATATTGAATAAGATCAAATTGTCTTTCCAAAATCTTAACCCTTAGGAACATGCGATAAATAGCTGGGTTTCGGACGGAATATATACCATTGAGTTGTAGTATTACGAGCTGTGAGTCTAGCCTGACAATTAGTCGGCGTATACCATGAGTGATGGCATCAGAGAGAAGTTCTATCAACGCGCTATACTCAGCAATGTTATTCGTTGATCGACCAATACATACACCTCTGAAACTTACTAACTCGTCGCTTGGATCAAAAATGGCCCAGGCTGCGGAGGACAGGTTCCGCGAACTACGACTCGCTCCATCGGCATATCCAACACATGGCTCCAATGGGTTTGACATCTGCAATAAATGTAAAAAGGTGGATTACTCGACCAAAACAAACACTTTAGCGAAAACAAAAATATAACAAAAGCATATTGGTTACTATTACGCATAGTAACGCTTGAGGTACAACCCATTACGAGGTTGCGCCAGTGGAATTCCGTCATAATCCATTAACTCGTAGGCTCCCTTTGCTAACACCCGCTTAACAATATAGGGGCCCATCCATAAAGACTTAAATTTACCTGCTCCCAATTTATCAGATTCTTGATCGTAAAGCAAGACCAAGTCACCTTCTGAGAAGACACTGGGTTTGACATTTTTGTCGAACTGCGCCTTGACTCGTAAACTTCCAATGACACTTGCCTCACTGAATTCAACCAAGGATGAGTAAGAGGCTTTCAGTCTCCAAATGGAAGCAAGAACTGACAGAGAGAAGCCACTAATCAAATCATGAGCTGACTCATCCTCCTTGCATACATCTATATATGGATCCCTCATCCCAGAGATCCAGAGGCTGGAATTTTGCACATTGTAAGGAATTGCTGTTGGTTTTGAGATACATATCAGAGAATTGGGTGATCTATGCTTTGTTGGGGTTGAAGAAGGGACTTCTTTGCTGGGAGGTTGATGCTGGGTTAGGAATCATCGGTTGTAACTCCTCCTGGATTTTCTTGTATATCAATAAAACTATTTGAGTTTCTTCTCCATGCTTGTGTTTCATTGATGCTTGTTACATTTGTATGGTTAACTTAAATCTGATCCTAAGCTATTTATGAATATAAACCCATGTCTTTGTATAGTTTCCTTCTTCTGTGATCTTACAGGTACTTGGTGAAGCTGGGCAAGTAAGGGAGCAGGTAGTTGGAAGCTGTCAAAGAGGAGAGAGATTGGATCAAAGGACTAGCGCAAGACACAGGTTGGTTCATCCTATTCCTCTTTGTTTATAGTTCATAAAGAAGAATACAAAAGTAGTTTTCTCTGTTTGTTTCTAAGGTAGTTGTCACACCTTAGTGGGATAGAGTCGTTCTAAATAGACACTTTTCCCGATAACACCGACATTAGTGAAATTTCAGCCAGACGACACACTTACACATCTACCCCATATTGGGCTGTAGAATGCGCCTCTCAGTGCAATGATAAGGACAACTCTTTATCACACAGATTTCCGCTTGAAACAAACCAAAACTCCACTTTATGATAAGCAACGACTCCCATGCCAAAAGGATGACAATTGCTATATCAAAATAAAAGTGCGAACGACACTTGCGATATGTGAATGACAGGGAAAACAACACATTCCAGAGCGAAGATGACACGAAAATGACACTAATTAAAGGGAAAGCAAGTGAAAGCAACAACCGAAAACATGAAAATGACACTCGCGAAAACAAAGTGCGCAAAGTGACAGTTTGCAAAACTCATCGAAATGGAAGTACAAACGCAACTAGAAGTAAGAAACTATCGATGTTAGTGCGCACTGACTATTGACATGGATTGGACATCGCACAAGCATAGTCGTGATGGAAAAGGCTGTGATTTTTCAAGCTTGCGTAAAATAATGCACTCATGCACTTGTTACAGACTGAGCATGTGTGAGCAAGTGACTTTGACACTTCCAATCCAAGAAGGGAGCTCAAAAGCATCAACTAACTGAGAAGTGAATACAGAACGACCGATCGCGGGATCCACAGTAGGCTCCAAAATTCGAGTGTACGCAAAAATTTGGAACGTGTTTGTCACAACGACAACACCTAGTCACAAAAAAAGAATTAATAAAAAAATACATTTCAATTAAAATTAATATATATAGATATATATATATATACACACACACACACACAAAGACACAATTATTAGTGTAGAAATTTTAGAAATTTGTGCTTAATGAAAATTTGAGGATGTATCATTTATAGAGTTAATAATGGATATGATTAATCGGAAAGAATAATTATTACATGAAGTGTTCCAAAAACTAGAATGTTTTTCTCTAATATTTTTTCTTCCTTGTGATCCTATTTATTCTTATATGATTTTTCCATTCTTTTCATTTTTCAATAGTATATCCCCATGGTTGACATCATCACCTTGAATCCTATTAGTTCTTATAAAGTTGATTTTGGTTGTACATTTTTGTTTTGAGGCCCATTTTAGACCTCAAAATTCCTCTAATCATAGTGCATCAACCCTATGAACTTCATTTCAAAATCCGAAGCAAGATTCTCCTTGCACATCCCCATGAGTCTCTTAAATTTCATCAGAAAGAGATCATGCACATAGATCACCAAGGTGTTCAGTTCATCATCAACAAATACACAGTACAGGTTGGAACTTGCCTCACTCTTGGTGAAGCTTAGGCCAAGAAAGTATCTATCAATCCTTGAGTACCATGCTTGAGGTTCCTACTTAAGTCCATACAAAGCTTTCTTCAACCTGCATACATGGGACTCCTTCCCATGCACATCAATTCCTTGAGACTTCTCAATATACACCTCTTCTGAAATTACCCCATTTAGGAACGTAGTCTTCATATCTACCTAAAGCATGCTCCACCGCATCCCTAAAACAATAGAAATGACCACCCTACTAAATGCATATCTAATAATATGAACAAAAATATCCCTATAGTCTACCCCTTGCTTTTGAGAGAACCCTCTTTCCATAGACCTCACATGATACTTCTCGACGCTGCCATCAACTACATGTTTGATCTTGTAGATCCATCAAGAAGTGACCATTGAATTTCCCTCAAGCCTATGTACAATATTGCAAACATCATTATTCATAATGGAGTTGTACTCCTCCACCATGGTGATTAGCCCCAGTATTGTAGCAA